>CM062837.1:14362312-14815565 GCA_031772345.1 Himalopsyche anomala | reverse complement strand
GATAGCATATAGAATATAAATCAGCTGGCGGCATGTCCTCCGGTCGCGTGCTGCACGCAAGTCTGCTAGACTATTGGCTATGCAGCAATTATTCGCACATTGTCTTCGCGTATTAATCACAACACACTGACATAGCGCATTATAACGGTTAAATAATAATAGTTGATTATGAAATTTAATTGATAATATTTCCTTTTTCAGCATGAAGAAGTCGAGCGGAGTATCATCGACGGGTGTGGGGCACGGGGGGATCACGCCTCCCCCTTCGCCGCTCCTCTCGCCGATAGCTTCCATCCCACCCTGCGACCTGCGCCAAGTGCTTCGCGAGAAAGCCGCCGGACACCGCTCGTTCTACGAGCGCCTCGAAAACAAAAACCCGCAGCTCGCTCAGTCCGCGGTAGACTCCGCCGGCGGTATGAGTGCGGGACTGCTCCGCCCGCCGAACAAGCAGTCCCAGACCAGCGCTTCGTCTCCAGCCACCAATGACCTCTCCAGTGACGACGACGACACCGGAAAACGCCCAGACAGACCAAAAAGCAGGGATTCAGCCGTCGATCTTGACGAAACCCCAAACCTCTCGAATCTGAACCTGGAAAGTATGATCCTGCAAAGTTCTACTCCGATTGAAGATGTAGAAAAACAAAACAACAAGACTTGCCCAGAGATTCCTGGATATGACAGTGGTGGAGAAAATGCCTTTGACGAATTGAGTCCTTACGATAAAAGAAGTTATTGCGAAGAACATTGCTGTTATCATGTTCGAAGCAAGATGATTCTTGAAGCTCAATACGTAGAGTATCCTTTCACGGAAAGAAAATGCAGTTTTGAAGAAGATTCCGGGGAGACGGATCTGTTTTCTGGTGATGCTAAAAATTCCGCTGCGAGGAGGCCGTCCGCTTTGAGCTGGGACGGGGACGAGGTGGGCCGTGTCCGCGTCGTTCGCACGCCTTCGGTCGTCGTGAGTGATTACTCCGATGATATCCACGCCGGTATCACCGCCGAGGAGTTGGAGTACTTCAGAAAGCACGTCGAGGCCGCTTCGCCCTCCAGTGGAAGGAGTTCGTGTAGTAATCTGGATAGTAGGTGTGGGAGTCAATTGAGTGTTTTGGATGTTGATGAGAATACAGCGTGCGGGAGTTTGTTAAGTGTTGCTGATCTGGATGATGGGAAAAATGACCTGTCTCCTTCTGTCAGTGACTGTGAAGATGACGACAGTGGACTTGGGCAACAGCACTCTTCAAGAAAGGTAAGAACAAACGATTTACAATTATTGCACATTGACTAAGGTTGCTCGAACAACGATCAGCAATATACAGTTAAACTTTAGTATAACCAACTTCGATATGGAAGACTTCGACAATTGCTTAACCAATTTTGTTTATCCACAAGTCACTCATCAGCGTTGCCCTGTTAACGATTAACTGCTGATCTGTTTTGACGTGTGTCGGCTGATGATTTGTCATGCACCAAGTAACGCACAGTGATGTACTATTTCATACGTTCATTCAAACTTTTAAACCTTCATAATATATGACGCACTTTTTGAAGTTTTACTGAATTTTCATAAACGAGGAAACAGACATAGCTATTCTATATAAATGATTATGAATAGGTCAAATTCGTAAAAGACATCACAAACTTTTTGGTATTTTAACCCTCCTACCTCTATCTTTGGCGGATCCGAGGGGGCATGGTGGCCATGCCCCCCCTTTAAGGAGAATTTATTTTCTATTTTTCTAATTTAATAAACCTTTATTGTGAAATGGGCTCTTTGATTCTTTAGTTTAGTATGTTTTTTAGAATACATACTTAATTATGTATTGAATATTTTTTATATAGATATATTATTTTAAAATCATCTGTTTTTTAATGTATTATTTATGTATCATGTTTATTTTCAAATTTAATGGCCCTTCTGGGCAGGGACGTCCCGTGGGTATAGGCGAGTATGCAGTTGCCTAGGGGCGGCAAGTCCTAAGGAGCGGCAAATGATCACAGTTTTTTTTAAATGATTAAATATTTTTAACACACGAATTTGGCTTAGAATAAATATGACGGTCTTTGATTTAAAAAAAATGTCGAAAAAAACATTTGCAATGGTAATAATATTATGACCGATGGGTAAACAGTAGTTAAATTTATCGCCAAAATCTTCTTTAAATATGACATTTACCGATCTCAGCACTATAGGCGACAGATAAGATAATTTCAATTTTTTTTTTAGTAAAAACGTTGTTTTAAACATTGCCTAGAGGCGGCACATATCCTAGGAACGTCACTGCTTCTGTGACAATTTCCGGATCCGTCACTGACTTCCATTATTAAATTTAACAACGTCATGATTCTCCGGTCCTTCAGTAATTTTTAGAACATACATATAAAACTGAATTAATAATCATTATTGATTTTCTAAGACATTTGATATCTTTATTCATTATTATATAATGTAAATTTATAAAAAGAAGTTTAATATGAAAACTTCCTTATACGAAATTTGTGTCGTCGACCTATTCAATTCAATACGTGATATCTTAAGTGCATATTGTCGTAAAAATATATTGCAAAATGTTTCTATGAAGCATTCCAATAAACTGCAATTCAACCATAAAAAGAAATAGGTATACATAATTAATTTAATTGTTTTATAGAAACATACCAGCATATTTTTGATTACAATTTTATGATCTTTAGACGTCAAATATCGTTTGCAATAAACACAATTATGATTATTATACGTAGAATAATAAATGAACATGTTTATTCTTTCGCCACCGGCTCAAAATTGAATGAAAATATCTCGTGTGTGTGGCTTATTGTTAAAGAATTGTATTTTTTATCAACAGTTTTTTAAAAGCGCTATAACTGTGATATTCCTTTTTCGAATCTAATGAAACGTTTTGTGATTATTTGAATGACTGTAATTGCTGAATTTTGTATCATATTATTTGCCAGTATTTCCCGTTATGTTGAGTCATTTTACAATGTTTGCACATGCACCGAGTCTTACTCCTTTTTTTACTCGCCGCAAACCTTTCAGGTTCCGCTACTGTCATTTCCAATGTGGAGCATATGGACTCCTAATGGAGTTTATCACAACAGAAGTATTTCTACGAGAACTGCTTGTTACTCAGTTGCTCAACCTCTCTTTTTCTGAAGAGAGTAGGAATAGAAGGATAGGGCTAGGACAGGACTAGTGGTTAGCTAATCGATCTCGATACGCCCCGTTCATAGGATAGGATGGGTGGGAGGGGGGAATTCAGGACATCACATACATCCATGCCTTCGGACAGAAATTCATTAATCGATTGAAAAATCAATTTATAAAACTGTCCGTACTGGGATTCGAACCCGTGACCTCCGTAGCCGAAGCCAACGACGCTGACCACTCGACCACACAGGCGACTGTTATTAGTAATGGAATATTTTAAGTAATGTTTTCTAAAGTCCTGCATTGCGGATAATCAAAATTTACTATTCTAAATGGAATCGGTAATTTTACCATTAGTTGGTCTGCAGAAGAACAAATGGAAGCATGAAATTTTTGTTGTTAAAATCAGTAACTATTTTTGATGAAAATAATAATTTAAAGACTGTTTTAGAACGGTTTGAGTATCTGATATAATAGCTTATATTGGTATTTTTAAAAATATATAGCTTAATACTACAATTATGATTATATTTGAAACGATAAGACATCACGTGAAAACACGGTTTTGGTACTAAATGCGTGACCAGCTTTTGTTTATCACGTGAAAATGCGACACTAGGACTTAAGCTGTTAAAAAGATTTATTCTTAATTTTATGAGAGAGGAAATTTTCCAAAACTGTATAATGTTTAGTTTATACATCGTTCCTGTATCTGTCGTTTACAAGTTCTAATCCTTCAAAAATATTCATCAATAATTTTCATTCTTTTGTGTCTTGCTTCCCGTAAAAAACTTGCCTGGAAAAAACCTTGAAGGCTTCTCTCTGAGGATCTCAGGCCTTTGATGTCCCCCTTCATTGTATCCGGCAAACAAACCGCGAAAGCTTAAAATTTTGCTACTGATAAAAGATTTCCAAACCGAAGTTTGCTTAGTAAATATGTATCTGTTATTACTTGAATGTAAACAAACACTCGATCGTTTGTTGACTGTGTATTTGGACGGTAAATGGCGATGCTAAATATCTTGTTGGCCATTCATAAAAAAAAAATACATTAATATCACTGGATGTTTGCATACTTTGTTAGCTTACTATGGAAACACTAAGTTCCCAGGATACTCAGCGTTGTACCTGACACCGCCCGCTACGAATGCACAGCCTTACTGGACGTTCAAGACTTTTGAATAATTGTCTTGATTGTTTTGACTAAAATAAAAACAGTTTCTACCTGTAATGGTCTATGATAGGCGTGGGAACCTGCGGCCTTATGGCTTATTCTGTAAATTTATGTAAATTCCTGACATATTCTGACCGTAAATTCCTGTTTCCGGCCAAAGATTCCCTAGTCAATGTTGACTGCGACCTTATGTCGAATCAGAAAAATGAATGCGGCCTTTTGAGAAGAAAAGTTTCCCCATCCCTGGTATATGAGTTGATATCTACTCGCTATACAGGAAGACACGGCAATTTAAATTAGTTAGTAAGTTCATAAGAAAATATATTTAATTTTTTAATTTAATATGAGCACGTAATGTAGGCTAGATACTAGTGTATGTGGTCCATGAACAATTGAGGGCTCTGGGAACAAAGACGGCAGTCTCTTTGTTTGGTCAAAAATATGCTGGATGATGTATCATCGTGTAGCGGTGGCAATTTTATAAATCGAGTTAAAAAAAAAAAAGGCTCTGATATGTAGGTGCATTTTCAATGAATCAAAATTGAGTTTTCAACAAAAGCGGCAGTTTAAATTATCCTGTATAGCAAAAGCGGCAGTCATTAAACAGATTTTACAAAACAATGTAAATTATATTAAAATAGAAAGAAAATTTAAGATTACGACCGAAGGTGTCCGGTAGAATTTCAATATTTAATTTGAATTCAAACTAATGAAAATATTTACTATTACCCTTTTCTGAATACATTTTTATCTCTATAAAAAAAGATTTGATTAATTTTGCAAAATTTAAGGATTATGAAAACTGCCGCTTTTGTTTTCGAGGTCTGAATTGATGGACTCAAAGTACAATCGAAACAGCCGACATTGTTCGCTTTTGTGTTAAACTGAAATTTGAATTCTCCAACAAACATTCCTCGAAACTTTAATCGAACTAATTCAATCTACCCAAAACTTTGCTTTTGGGCTTGGACTGTTTGACTTTAATAGTAAAAGGGATAAATCGGCACTACTGTTAAAATGGTTGTACATCGCAAAATTTAGCACCCCTATGAGTTGAGTATCACTTTTTTAATATAACTTCATAGGTGCGTTGTAATGATTACGCTGTGTTGCATGAGTGTTAATTATTTTCACCCGTGTCTGTGTACACCTGATAAAAGTATTGATTTTCAAGTATTTTGGATTGAGAACTTGAAATACGATAGTGTGTATGTATTGGTATTTAGCTATCCAATATTTTGTTAGCAACATATTGTGGCAGACAAAACAAAAGGAAAACTATATTTTAAAAGACTTTAACTCGGTCCTAACTCACTCCGAAAGAAAGAATTTGAGCAATTGGGTTGAGTTAACCAAAAAGGAACCAACTGCAATTTTGTATAATGAATGTATATATTGAGCTATGGTGAGTATGAACATGCTTTTAGATACTATGTATAAATGTTATAAATGTACACGGTTATGCGAAAATTTTATCAATCTTTACATCACTTATTAATTAAATAACAAGATCACTTTGTATTTGGTCCCCTTTTCATAGCAAAGAATATGACTTTTAGAGAATTTTACAGCTAAGCAAAAAATAAATAATGCAAATAAAACAGACACTAGAATGAATTTTAGGTTGATCTCTTTATAAAATTGAAGTTTGAAATATTCTGGATTAGTCCCCATTCATAACTCAAAATACTTATCGTCAGTTAGCTCCTTTTTGATCAAACCAATTTTCGTAAAAAATCTCCCTTAAACCTTTTCTCATTTTCTATACTAAAGATTGTTGTGATTGGCAGTCAGTAATTTGTGTTAAAACCAAGAACTTAATAACCTCATCATATATGCATCATACAAGGGAAAGTGATCAAGAGCATTTTTTACCAAAATATTACTAAAAAGAACCAGATCTTGCTAACAAAACGTTTATTTTGGACTATTATAACTATCAGGGCCGTAGAGTCGGAGTCGCGGAGTCGCGGTATTTTGACCAGAGTCGTGAAAAATGAGCGACTCAATTTTTTTTTTTAAATATATTTAATGATGTGTATTTAAACAAAATAGTCAAAAGTGTCAAAATTTCATGCTTGGCTGACTAAAAATGATCTGATGGTGTACATATATATCGACTGTGGAAAGGAAAAAGGACGTAACCCACAGTGTTTTCAAAACAGGTTTTTTTTCGATAATCACAATGTATCAAACTTGATACACGTTATATCAAAAGGATGCAACCTGAAAATGCCGAATTAGTACCTAAATTTAGCTTTTAAGTTTGAAAAAGATGACCTTGTAAAAAATTAAAACCAAGAAAAAGACTGAAATATAGGTTTTTCCTAGACAATTTTTTAAATTAATATTAGATTATTCAATTAAACATCAGTTTAGAAGTCTCCGTGCACTTCAAGATTGTGTATAATTCATAATTTGCATATGACTCAAAATCATCAAAACACGTTTTTTGCGGTTCCTGTGTAAATTTGATATGTGTGGATTACGTCTTTTTTCCTTTCCACAGTCGATATAAATTATTGAAAAATTTCTTCGGAGTCGGAGTCGTTAATTGTTTTAAAGCTGGGGTCGGAGTCGTCAATTATTTTTAAGCTGGAGTCGTAGTCGTCTTTTTTTCACGCGACTCCACAGCCCTGCATCCCAGCCCTGCAGCCCTGTTGTATACATGTTGTACAATTGTGAATATCTCTTTTATTTTTTAAAATTATTTTACACTTACGTCACTTTTTACTGTATGACAATTGTATATTAGGATGTAGCTTAATCAAATGGTTAAGGTTTAGTTCAAAAAATTATAAATGGTAATCGAAACGCACGTATATTTTAACAGATGTTTGAAAATATATTTTAAGCCTCAGATTTTTATCATGGTAACCTTGGACGCCATATACGTCCCGTACATAATTTAAAACAAACACAAACGTGAATACAGGTGTGCATATGTTTAATTACTATTCGTTTTTACGATTGCAATATACTCGTACACTAGTAATTTAGAGCAGTGTTTCTCAACCCTTTTGGGAGCGTGGCCCCCTTTGAGTGTTTTTATTTTTCTGTGGCCCCCATACCATTGTTTTGTCTTCCCATGAAAATTATAATTTCAAAAACCCACCTTTTTTTATAGCTCTTCCGAGATTTTCGAATCTAGAATGCCAGTAATTTATTTTATTTACGGATTTACAAAAAATAGCTGCGCGACGTCCGCCATTATTCTCTTCCCTGTATCGTTTTATAAATGCTCGTGGCCCCCCTAAGCTGTGTTGTGGCTCCCCAAAACAAAAATAAATCTCTGTGGCCCCCTGGGGGGCCACATGGCCCACCGTTGAGAAACCCTGATTTAGAGGGTTTTTAGAAGAAAACCGGAATTTACCGTTTTTTATAAAAGTTTTTAAAACCCCTTTTTTCAATACACCAGGGTAGAACGATGATCATTTTTAAAATGCTCTGTGATGTTATAATTATTCATATCCCGTTTTTTTTTATTCTTAGTTAACCACTTGAATACGAAGCGGACACAGGTGTCCGGAACATATGCAAGCGAACACGGATGTCCAAGACATTTAAAAAATCAAATATTTGGTATTCTAATAGAATATAAGCAATATTTTGATAATTATGTGTAGCGCTATATATACTGAGTCAATATAGGTTTTTAAAATATCAAATTCTAGTGTATATTAGGCAAAATTATTTTTCTCAAAAACACGCAGTATCTTTGGGACATATTAATGATTTATTTGCGCGTTATTCAAACGGTTAAGTAACTCAAGACAACTTGTTTCACGTGAACCGTTATTTGTTTTAAATCATTTATTATCAATTATCGTGCATGAATGAATGTGTAAAAATAATGATTTCAATAATTCATACCGCTAAACAAAAATGTCAACCGTTTAAATACAGGATCTTAGAATCACAAGGGTCTAACTTCAAAAATGCATGTTTTGAATTAAGCTCGGTTTTGGCAATGCCATAATCATAATATGTATTTGTTATAACGAGCTATATCTCGTTCATATAACCGTTGGTATATCTACAAACGAAAATATAATGTTAGAAACACAAAAGTAAATGACCTGTTATCCCTTTTTTTTTACCTCCCAATGTGGAGCATATGGACTCCTAATGGAGTTTATCTCAACAAAAGTGTTTCTACTAGAACTGCTTGTTACTCAGTTGCTCAACCTCTCTTTTTCCAAAGAGAGTAGGAATAGAAGGAAAGGGCTAGGACAGGACTAGTGTTTAGCTAATCGCTCTCGATACGCCCCGTTCGTATGATAGGATGAGTGGGAGGGGGAAATTCAAGACATCCATGCCTTTGAACAGAAATTCATAAATCGATTGAAAAATCAATTTATAAAACTGCCCGTACTGGGATTCGAACCGTGACCTCCGTAGCGGTAATCAACGACGTTGACCACTCGACCACACAGGCGGCTGAAGTGAAAATAAAACTATATTTTTGTAGATACATTTCTGTATTCGTAGTCCCTTAAATATATGTTAAACAAATTACCGAGAATTTGTCAAAAATATTATATATATATATATTAAATGTTTATTAAAACGAATCTTCCAAAAAATATAATTCCCATTATATTCCCTTTGACATTATATCCCAAAAATAGTGTGGACATTTTCATTGATTAATCGAAAAAAGTTAGCTCAACGCAAATCGTTGACATTTTGATAATTTTGTATACATTTGATTTTAGGCGCTCAAACTTTATTCCTTTTTTTAGAATTTATTTTCGAAGTATTCTATTGTGTGAATTAACTTGCCGGAAACAAGTTGTCACCGCCTCTTTATTTAATGCGAGAGTTTCACCACATTGTTTAGTTTTTTAATTATTCATAAGCTTAGATATTGATCCGAGTAAAATTTACGTGAAATGTTGACTCAAAAAACTTCATACAAAAGTTGTTTTATATAATTGCGGTGTAATTAAAAAAATATCCTACATCTAACTTTTGCTACTTTACTCTTATAAGTAAGTCTAACAAAATAAATATGCGCTTAAAAAATTTTTTTTGGAGAATTTAAAAATTGATCCATAACAAACAATATTATCACGTTTTTAGCTTACTCGGTTTTTTTCAGTATAAAACATATCAACATTTTATAATTTATTACAAAAGCAGTACACAGAATGACTTTATCATGTTCAATATAAACATATTTTTCATTTGTGCAGCTAGCAGTACCTTTGTTGTACTGTTCATTAAAAGATTTTAGCATATAAAAAAATAAGTTCATTATAGCAGCACAAAATTTATCAGCGTAAACCGTCTGCGGTGGCCGATATTTGTGTTTTAAAGCATAGGTCTTCAAACTGAATCCGTGAAAGGACATGCTCGGTATCTGTATATTAGAATGCTTAGCAAGCTAGGTCTTGGCCGTTGCCATTAAAAGTTTAGATACCACTGTTCTAAAGTATTAAATTGCCACATAATTTTCATACTTGGTTTTAATAACTAGTTCTGACAATGACGTGATTCTGAAATAGCTATCAAATATATAGTAAAATTGTAAAACTTAATTCACTTTTACCATTTTTTCCAGTGAGTTCCGTCTAGTAAATACCAATTCAACCATTAAAAAAGATTGTGGTTAGGTTTTCTGCCATTTTTTCTGTTTAGTATAATTTGCGAGTGCAAATCATAATTAGACATATTTTTTCAGAAGCAAAAAGCTATAATAAAGTTGTCCCTTTCTAATGTTTTTTAAAGATAATACCTAAAAGAATTAGCATAAATCACAATAAATTATTATTATTAAAATGGAGTTCTACCAAGTAAATGCCAAATAAATAAATATATTAATATCATGTTTAAAATTAACATCTGCTAAGAGTGATAAAAAAATTCCCTCCTTCCCCAGACCGCAGAGAATTATTTTGAGATTAAGCGAGCCCCTTGTTGACGTATTGGCAGCCCACCGCCGTGCATATTACGCTTAGCCGCTTGAAGGATATATAAATTAATTACCACGTACCCATTTAAGCACTTCCCACATGGTAGTTTATTGGTCGATTGCGTAAAACAAAGTTCATGATAAGCCCGCGATAAAGCAACAATATCTAATTGTAAATAAATTATCTTCAGACAAAACAAATTACTCCAAATTGACGTCGGTGCACGCATATAAAATAATAATATCGCTCCACGAAGAAAGAAAATAATCATAGGCGTCACAGAAATGTATTTTTAATCTCGTGTTTATTTCCGCACCGGTAATTTTATAGATAATATAAATTATAAATGAATTACATTCTGTACGCTCAAGTCTGTCTATTGACCCTGGTTACATAACATAACAAGAATTATTACAGTTAACGTTGACAATTCACATGATCGGTTGATAAGTTATTGGGAATTGGGGTTAATGGGGATGTGAGTTAATTACTGGGAGCCCTATTTGTGTTGTTAACATTCGTAGGGCTCTGTTTAAATGCAAGTGGGTGAATACTATGGCTTTTCAATCCTGAGATTTGGGATCCCACAATTCTGGGATCGTCTGAATACATATACCGGAATTTACTGTGAAATAAACTCTCGGTTTACAATCATATCGACTTTGGAAAGGAAAAAGGACGTAACCTACACATAATTTTACAGGAGGTGCAAAAAACGTGATTTGGTGATTTTTGGCCATATGCAAATTTTGAATTATATACAAGCTTGAAGTGCACGGAGACTTCTAAACTGGTGTTTAATTGACATAATCTAATATTAATCAAAGAAATTGTCGGGGGAAAACTTTTATTTCAGTCTTTTTTCATGGTTTTAATTTTTACAAGGTCATCTTTTCAAACTTAAAAGCTACATTTAGATACTAATTCGGCATTTGCAGCTTGCATCCTTTTGATAGAACGTATATCATGTTTGATACATTGTGAATATCGAAAAAAAACCTGTTTTGAAAAAACTGTGGGTTAAGTCTTTTTCCTTTCTACAGTCGATATGTAAAAATAATTCGGCAGTGCACCTCAGTTTGTTGTAACATACTTTCATGATATGAATACCAACATAATAAATATATGAATTCTGGTGTCAAAATTTAATTGCACATAAATTCATTTTAAGATGAAATCATCGGCATCCCACCACTTAAAGGTTTCGTATTAAATTTATAATTGATTTCTACATTAAGAGTGACACCTCTTATTAAAACAAATTATTAAATGACTTTTAATAATTAACAAACATTCATTTAATTGTTAGAATCTAGCTCAATAAGATTTTCAAAATATCCCAGCAGTGACCTCATACAGACCTCGTATTTTTTCAATAAAAATCGCATCTCAACCAAAACGCACTATTTCTTTTCGACAATTTTATTAAACGTTAACATAATCAAATACATTGACATTAAAATTAACTTTTCATTTAAAATTTTGCAATAAAAGCTGAAAATTCTTATATTGAGTATTATCTTTCGCGGCTCGGAGACTAGAAAAATACTTCTCTGCCTATGGGGGTCGTTTAGGGACCCCAGTGGTTTCCTCATTATTAGCTTTATTCTTATGAATTTCAAAAAAAATAATAGTCTAAGGGCTTTAAAATATATCTGCCTCATTCCTCATACATTTTTTTTTATAAAATCCGTGTTTTTTTAAAATAAATAATCATATTTTAAGCTGCGCGTAAAAAATACGTCATCCCAGCACAAATATGAATTTGCAACTGACGCGTTTAGCCCAGCTATTTTACGAACGATCGCTGATAAGCGGGCGCTTATCTCGTTATCGCGTTATCGCAGATTTATATAAAATACAAAAGGTCCAAAAAACTATGATATAAGAATACCTTAATTATAAACATTGTGTCACCCATAGTAAAATAGATATTTAAGAAAATGTGGGTATTGCAGTCGCATTTCTTGAGCTTAGAACCGGAAAAGTTATAAAGGTACTATATTTTCTCAAATCAACATCATTATAAAGGCAAACGTTTGACTTCATAAGCATCATGAAAATGACTCTTCTCTGTTAATTAATTAATTTATTGTATGTATGTTTGTGCATGTATATGGGATATAATTTAAGATTTCGACTGAAGTTGCTTGGTGGAATTTCAATATTAAATTAAATTTGATATAATATAGTAAAATATCTGGCATTACTGCTGATTGCTCAGATCTGAAGTCATCACGAACTTCTGTCGGAAAATGAATGCAAATAAACAATAACATCGGCAATGAAACAAACTTGACGAACTTTGACATTCACCTGCCTTAGCAATTTAAGCTTCATTAATTTAATATCCAAAAAATAAACACTATATTTATAAATAACATGGTATAATTTCAAGTTAACCTGTTTATAAAAATTTAATGATTCGCAAAAATACTATGTCTAAATAATTATATAATATTACATAATCATTTGTGTTAAATGTGATTTGAATAATTTCTTGAATGGATTTCTTAATTAACATAAAATATTTAAATGTTTATCATAATAACACGAATTAATAACGTAAAAAAGTTGGTATGGATTCCCGTTTACGATTAAATGAATTCAAAGCTTACATAAAAAAAGTTATTAATTGATGTTTTGTTTATATTAGCAAAAAAAACATTTTAAGAATATTTATAAAACTACTAGCGAGTACCCGGCATGCGTTGCAATGCCACTCAAATAAAGAAAGTATTCTTGTTTTAATTTTTTTATTGAAGTGCTTTTGGATACACAATATAGTATTGCATATACAACTGCCAGATATAAAGCGACTCCCATTGCTAACGTATTGGGAGTCCACCGCTAGCTATACTAATTCAGAAACCTTCGCGGGCGTCTGGTAAACGACTCACCAAAGTTTTATCGCAATTGGATGAACGGTATAGGAACGCATAAGGGACAAACATTCGTTTTTTTATATACATAGGTAGAAGACAGATTGAACATGATTATACCAGGGTAATTTATTACGTTAAATGTTTTTTTTTCGTGTTTGATCTAAGGACTAAAGTACGGATTTTTAAAATATCATTATCCTCGATTGAATTTCAGGCAGCTTTGATTAAATCTTATTTGCTTTGAATGTCAGGAACGGTCATTGACGGCTTAAGACCATAGGAGGTCATAGGCGCAATAATATTTGGAGGTAGCTATTTTTAGGATAACTTAAAAGCGTTGCAAAATTGCATGTGAAGAGAAAATTAATATAGAAAACTGAAAAATTAGGCACAACACGTAGACAAAGAACCGCATTTTGAGCATTTAAAAAAAATTAATCATTTTCACTTTTAATTTTAGCGTTTTGCAAAATCTAAAACGTACTATTTTAGCATCGATTTTACAAGACATTAAATTTTATAGTAAGAATTAATTTCAATACTTTTTACACATTGTATGCTATAAACATTATTTAAAGCTGACGTAACAATTCAATATGTTATATTTTATAAATATAGAAATAATAAAATAGATTTAAATAACATTAAATTAAAATAAAATATATGAAGCCGAAACATGGAACATGTCTGCATCCACATTATTCAAAGGAGATCATAATGAATGTATTGCAGCACAACTAAACTCAATATTTTATATCTTTGTGGTCAATAGTAATTGCAGTACGTCAAGTATCAAATCACTTTTTATGACAGCTATAATTGGTTAAAAGTTGCTTATACCTTGCTAATTATTCATTATCTGTCATTGAAAAAATTGGGGTATATTTTAAAACAGTAAAAGTGTTTCTTTTTCACTTAAATTTTATTTCGTCCCACTATGCATGAATTTGAAAAAATCGCTCATCGTTCCTTTCAAGAAATGGTTTGACTTATTTGTTTTATTTTACGATTAATGCAAACTGAATTAAACAACAATATTCTTGTAATCAGTTTAAAGTAAGTTTTAAGTCTTCTTAAATCAGTGATGAACAAATCGCGGCCCGCATGCGGCACAAAATGACATTTATTGCGACCTGAAATATCAAGTGCTTCGTCACCAAATTTTTCATTAGATGTGATAAAAATCTGTGTTTGATATATGAACAAATTATACAGTTGCAAATGGTATATAATCTGAATCGTCACTAATTATTTTTTTATTATTTAATATGATTATATTTTCAGGGGGTATAGATTTGCGACCGAAATTCATCTTTTTACAATGTCACAGCGTCTGTGGTGTCAATATCATTATTTTTACACTTTCACCCTCTGCGGCCCGTGAAAAATTAGAAGATGGATAAATTGGCCCTTCTTTCAAAAATTGTTTGCACCACTGCTTTAAATGATATCAATAATGAAGATTTAAATTATAATTTTGATAGTGTATTTTAAGTCATATTACTATTTTGTAAATAATTTACAACTACTGTATATTTTAACATATGCTTTGCATTTATCGTAGAATGCCCAAAATACATGTCTTTAGCAATACATAGTGTGTATAACGCTATTTCAGCAACATGCAACCAAATAAAAATACTTAATTTATCTTTGTCTATATCTTATTGACGTTAAACTAATTTAAAAAATCCATTTGTTTTTATCTAATTATACGTATAATTATTTTACTATTTTTCTAATCAAATATCTAAATACAGCCTAAGGTGTTAAATGAAAACCGATTAAAAATACTATATATATTATTAGGTTTTTATTTATCACGCAATATTTTTTTGCAATGGCAATAATATCATAAGATCGCTGCAAATTTTAACGGCTATCAAGTGAGGTAATTTATGGCCGTTCGTAAAAAGATCAAACAAAAAAAAAAGTGTATCGCGAATTATATTAGGGACTATAAAATGACTGTAATTTTTTTTATCGTTTCGAAACCGTATCCTTTCGTTTGTGCCATTTACCCAATGTTACGATATTAATTATAAAATTAATTTTGGCGTAGTAAAATAGTTATTGCTAGTCAGTAAAATATAAAAATCGTTACATAAATGTAAAACTAGTCTAGTTGCAACTTTCAACAGACATTTTACTAGCCACCTGAGGGTCATTTGCATTTATTAATCATTGTTATAATAAAATTAAACATTGACATTGCATATATGCCATTTTGTTTATAGTTACTATACAGTAAAATATGAATGAATACTGATTTTCAGTAAAATTTGAAAAATGTTTAAACATTATATTTTCTTCGAATGATTCGCACATGATCGCACACCTGTGGCAGTTGTAGCACGCGACACATTAAAAAAATATCATGTGCTCCAGTCACGCGTTACTCATTGCAAAAGTTTCACATTTTATCGAATTTGGGATGAATAATTGGAATAATTGAAATATGTTAATTATTTATTATGCCTTTTAAGGTGTTCATTGTCAATACTTGGTGGAATGGCATTATAATAAAAATAATAAAAGATTTGTAGTACTTTTCCCACTTAAAATTAATTTGATCAGGACCGGTTTCACTCCTCACGAGCATTATCATCAGTTGATAATGCTCGTGAGGAACGAAACCGGTCCTGATCAAATTAATTTTAAGTGGAAAAAGTACTAAAAATCTTTTATTATTTTATTATTTATTATGTTTGATTCGTTGCATCAATTTTTTAAATATCAGTATTGATATTTGCAATATCGGTATTTAATACGAAATACTATAATAATCGTGCGATATTGTAATGTTTATTAACAAATTATCGTAAACTATAAGTAGTAAGTAGACGTAATTTACTATAAATTTAATATAACACGAATTTCCGCCGAATACACAGGAAAAATGACAATGAAATTTAAATATAATATAATTAAAGTAAATAATCTCTGCTCACTTCTTTCTACTATAGAAAAACTATATTGAAATATCTGTCTACACTTAAACATTAAATGTCTAGATAGTATCTTAAAATAAATGTAAATTTGCTGGCCCATCACCACCCGTTATGTGTATGTGGCAGCTTTTTCACGTCCACTTTTCATATCGCAATAACAATCGAGAAATCAAAAAAAAATACTATTCTTGTTTTTTTAACCATGCACTGCTGTATTCAACTTTTCCCTGGGATCGACTTTTTAATCTTAAGTTTTTTCGCGATCGACTTCTAACACGATTCTCATAAGAAATTTTATTCAGGGTTTTTTCCCATCATCAATCATAGAAATGTTTATTCTAAATGCGAAATACTTACATATCATTAGATAAGGATGTGCTTACAAAATAATTTAATTTTAGTATTTTTGTAAATTTTTTATTTGAATTATATATTTTTTCGAAATTCACGGAAGCTTTCGGGATCGACTGGTCGATCGCGATCTACCGGTTGGACACCCATGCCATAAGTGATCAAACATCAATTGGCGCATAATTTTGGCGATGGACCGAAATAGATATGAACAAATATTAGACTACTTTTGTATGGATAAATATACTGTTAATTTATCTCAACATTATTAAATTGTATTTCTGAATATCCAAAATTTTTGTGTATTATTTGTACAATAACTAAGCATGTAATAAATATTTGTGGTCGCCGACAGCCGATTTCCTTTTGTCTAAAACAAAATTATCCTTGTCATCTGCAATAAACCTGAATATTGTTTATTGTTGCAGATCATAAGTCCTCACTGATCCAAAATGGCGGCGCGAGCTTCCTCGGCTGTCGGCGGCTGCACTTGGGACACGCCAGGGCAACACGGGACACATCAGAACGTCCTGGTCCACCGCTAGAAAATCTGGACATCTCACAACTCGAGAGATCTTTGTCTGCTTATGTCATAAATCATAAAACAAATAGTATCTTTTTTCGAACACTATATCTTGAAAAAAATGGACCATTATTATTATGACGCAATACTTAAGTATTGAGAGCTATATTATTTACATTGTACGTACAAGTAATTTTGTAGAGTTACTATTATAAAAGACATGTCTTTGACTTAATTTATTTCGGACGTATCCTTGATATTAATGTTATATAAATACTTATGAAAATCAGCTGTTTTGAATCAAAAGAAATGTGAACATTGCAAATGAAATGAAGGGTGACATTTTATGATTTAAATATTATCACTTTTTTAGTTTGAAATTTACTTATTTACAACGTTTTGAAAGCAAATAAAACGTTCCAATAACTTTTGGTATAATATTATATATACTAATTAAATGTCACGCGTAAAAGAAATAATATATAATTGAAACGATTGTGATTAAAAATGACCAGATTCAATTTTTCTGAACAGAGAAAAAAACACTTCTCAAAAAAACTTATGAGAGTTTTTATTAAATGGTTATATTTTGAACCGCAATTGCATGTAAGCTACGAGATTTTTAGCGACGCTAAAATTAAATTCTATTCCTTTAACCACTTGAATACCAAGCGGACATAGGTGTCCGGAACATATGCAAGCGAACACGGATGCCCAAGACATTTAAAAAATCAAATACTTGGTATTCTAATAGAATATAAGCAATATTTTGATAATTATGTGTAGTGCTATCTATACTGAGTCAATATAGGTTTTTAAAATATCGAATTCGAGTGTATATTAGGCTAAATTATTTTTCTCAAAAACACGCAGTATCTCTGGGACATATGAATGATTTATTTGCGCGGTGTTCAAGCGGTTAAAACAGTACTCCAACATATTATTTCGAAATATCGCATATTTTTTTCTCAAAACTGGATTTGGGCGTGTTCGACCCTAAGCTCCTCAATTTTTTTTCCCAAGAATATACATAAAATATTTTATAGATGAGTGCAAAAACAATGTAAGTTTTTCAACGGCTTGATAAGATAAATAATTAAAATTTCAAAATTTGCGAAGAAAACTGTCTGATTGAATTCGAATAACATATCAATGATTCTCTTACTTTCTGGAGTCAAACTATGAAAGCATAAGAAGAAGCTTAAACTAGAGCACGTAAACTTCACAAGCGTCAGTAAAACTACTAACAGCAGCCTCTCCTTCCCGCGTAACTTCCGTTTCCAGCTAGACAAAGTCCTGGAAAATGTTAATTTCCGCCGCGTAAATATTTCTGTCGTTTACTTTTTCTCTAGTTTGTTTTCAGAGTTGGATGAGATAAAAAATCACACATATCTGTGGCACAAATCGTCATAATTCAATTTTCATTAATTACATCTTACTAATTAAATGTTTAAAAAAATGTCTTGTAAAAACACCACACTAGAGTGGTGTCTAAAACTATTATTTGCCTATTTATAAATAAGTGTAATAAATACGCTAAACCATCTTTTTCCGTTTCTTTCATTTTACTTAATATTAAATTTAAATAATAAATAAATAAAATAAATAAATAAATGTCCCCTTTTCTATTTCTCAACTTAATTAATTCGTAAATTTATTAATCTAACCTAACTTTATGTTCAAAATTATGATCTGTTAAGTTTGTTTCCAATAATTTAAAGATGCTGTTTTTGATTACCGCAATAATTTAATTTAAGTTTTGCTGTTATATAACAATTAATGGCAACGTTAGTAAAATACGCGATTGCCAACGAATGTGTTTTTCTTAAAATTTAGACTCATTAAAACATTAAAAAAACACTTCACTATGTATAAATACAATCTCGATTGTAACTATGAAATGTTCAGAACAATCAAAATTATTAATTCAAATTAGTTCCAATGTAAATTTTTACTGACAGAGTATGTCTTTAACCCTTTGAATTCTACCATAAAACTGGTAACCAAATGGTAATCAATTCAAAACATGATTATGTGTCCTCTCCTTATGATTGCGCTCGCTGTTCGTTTTCATAATATAAATTCATATAAAAGCTGTGTTAACGCCATGTTTGATACTGTTTGGTGCTTACATTAATTTTCTATTTTTATTATATATATACTTTAACAATAATAAATATATAACATTTTATTAATTGAGTTAACGTTTGCTGTGTCACATATCTACTTATTTTGTTACTCGTAAATTGTAAGCACTGATACTGGTCTGGACTACTTTTCTACAATACTGTACTTATGAAATAATTATTTTTCTTCTTGTGTTAGAATATAGACAATCATATGTTTGTATTTGTAATATATTTTTAAGACATGTTTGATGGTCGAAAAAGATATAAACAGATATGGCAGAAAATATGTTTCTCTGTAAAAAAAAAAAGATTACCTAATTATTGGTATTTTGTTTTATAAGACATAATTATATTTTTTTGACTCTCCTAATATAGACAATACCAAATATGTTATATCAATTATTGGCCCACGCTTTGTAAGAATACATTTTTTTGTTTATTCTATAAAGTCTTTTAAACATAGGAAAACATGTGACCAATATGCGCTGTAGAAAAGTGTAAATTTAATTCGCCATGTGACAAACAAATCATGTTTTTTTTTTGTCACTGTTTATTATTTCCGTATATGGAAACCGTGCCCAAATTTTACGCTTGCTTGCTTCTCTGCTTGATCTGGCGAATTTCAAACTTTTAAAATTTAGCCCCTTCATTTTAATTCTACACCAATTCTTAATATATTAAAAAAAAGTGTTTATTTATCTGCAATATAATACATCTATAAATTACTTAATTAAGCCACGTTAAATAGGTTACATTTAAAGGAAGTATTTTTGTTTAAGATAATTCAGACAGTTCTAAACGTCAGATTTCAAAAAAAGAATTTCGGCAATATTCCTTAATTTATGGACACATCTAAAAGATGGCGTTGTAATCGTTAAATGGCGGCCTAGTTGTTGATGGTATCTGTCAAATAACTTTGTTCTGATTAAATTTGTTGGATATTTGAAATTTATTATTGGTTTAAGTGTGTATGCACAGTTTGTGCTCAGCTATCGCACCTACCTACGTAACAGTATTATTTGATCCGCATAATAAATACAGCGTCGTACTGAATACTAAATACAGAGTTGGTGGAGTTGGTTGTTCGGCGGTGTGGCTAGCTCTACACAATTCACCGGCGAGGTCAATTTGGACGTCATTCGTTTTAGAGTACATGTAACAGCTTAAATCATATATGGAAAACCTTTTTAAACTCATAAATCATCACATCGCTCGTTATCAGTCTGTTATATTGATTTAACGTTATTTTATTGCGTGATATATCTTTATAATCTACTTTGAATAGCAATGACGACGCTTCCTCGATAGTAGAATCTATTAATGAGAATTATTAGCTTTCTTGCTTTGTACAAATGATCGACTGAGAAGTAAAGTGAGCCAAGTAATATTTCAGGAACAAATAATTAGATTCGTTATGACATTCTAAATGTTTTAAAGTATCTTTAAAGTGGACTGAGATTAGTTAATACAAGAGCTGTGGAGATGTAATCGGGTGTTTTCTCGAAATCTGAAAATAATTTAAAAAAACCCAAGATATTGAAAAATTATTTGTCTATTCATCATACTGATTGGTGAAATTTACTAGAATGATCTGATGGTACACATATATTTAAGTTTAACACAAATAATTGAGAAAATCAATTCAGTGTCTGTTTTTAATTTAAAGCCGCTGTCGGAGTCATTTATTACCTGACTCCAGAACCTTAGTAAATACACACATCAATGGTGTTTTCTCATTAGAATAAAAATATACATTCCACAAAAACACTGTTAAAACGTGATTGTACTTCAAATTAAAATAATATGTTTACCATTTTTCTACTTGGCTCACTTTAATTTTCAAGGATATAACAGTAGTTAATAGAATCCAGATCACTAGAATATTGACAACGTGTCAGTTGGTTTAAACATTATTAAAATACAATCTCCCCAACCATCGGCTTCTAAAATAAATGTCGCTCAGGAACATAATCTCAATCACATATTTACATAAATTTATATAAATTTTACTGTGGGAAGTAATTAAATTTTACTGTGGCTCCTGCACCAAAGCTTGGCGACACCCGATTTACAACAAATATCCGTGGGAAGGCTCAATCTGTCTGACATTTTGAGCCTTATCGGAATGGTGAAAACATCGCAATCGTTTCACCAAAATATATTTGAGTTTAATGTTTGCCTAAAAATTGACCAGATAAAAAAATAACGTATTCTGTTTCATGTCTTCGTTTGACATTTAACTATAGCTGACTTTACCACCAATTTAACAGGAGAGTTGAAAGCTACGTATGATATTGTTATCCTTGTATTGAACCACCGCAAGGTTTTTCCAGGATTCTGTCACTACATTCGCTTCGATTCTTCTCAGGTCATGTCAACTTCCCCTAGTTCTGCCGAACACGCCGTAACATTTAATGTGTTTTTTGTCAATTCTTGGTGGAAAGACATTATAATATTTTTGTTTTGTTTTGTAATACTTCCAAAGAATTAATTAAAGATCAGAACAGATTTCGCTGATAAACATTATCAACTGATGAAATATTAACCAATACAGGGTTAATTATTCTTACTTATTTTTGTATAAATAACCGTGTAAAAAAAGAGGAAAAGTGTACATTTTTTTAATTAATTACAATTTCACATTGAAAGTTTCGTTTATAATTTCGATTAGTAGAAAAGTTGAAAAGTTGAATCATTATACCTTCATTAAAAAGCCACTATCTTTCATTAAAAAAACCCTTTTGTACTCATCCCACATTTATTTAAAATATCACAATTAGGAGCGATATCGCTTTTGACTAGCCTTAATAACTTAGTTGAAAATGATCGTCTTGACCGAAACCGGTCCTGATCGTATTAAATAATTTTGGAACTATTACAAACGAGCGTTTAATTTTTTGAATATATTGAATTTCCTCCAAGTATTGACAGTGAACACCTTAAAAGTGTTGTATATTTTATGTCAAATAGCTTCATTTCTAAAACTTTTTTTTGTGGAATAATCCGGTTTAGTTTAACCCGTTAACAGCTAGAAAAAAGTAACATTTTTTGTCCTGTAAGCTAGCAATTTTCTAAAAACTAATAAAGAAAAACTTAAAATTCATTTTGTGAATCCTTAAGAGATGTCGGACCCTTTTTCAATGATGCAAACTCTAAAAAATATTTATTGACGTCGTAATAATGACAACACACTGGTGGGTAGCGTGTGTGGTTAGTAGGTATGCGACACACTGGTGGGTCGTTAGCTTTAGAGTGGTTAAAAAACTATCGAAAAAAATAAACCAGTAATATCAAACGGTCATTTATTTATAGGTATACATACATTGTTTTAATGTTTCAGTTAATATTTATTACCTAGTGTTCTACAATATTTTTTTATTTTTGAAGTTTTTTTTATAACTTTTCTCCACATTTATGTTACAAATAAAAAAAATTTAGGATACTTCTGTCTTCCTAAATGAGGCCTTTACTTTTAATACAAAATATTTCGTACTTATCATCTTCTTTTAACTATAGTACAACACTACATTCACTCTCATCTATTGTATTATTATTATTTTTTAATTATTATACAAAAAATATGTGTATAAAATATTTAAAATAAAATTTTGTGACATCAGGTTCATCAAATAATTATTAAAGTTGATTTATAAATTTATCCGATTTGATGTCATAGCACAGTGGTGGCGAACCTTTTTACGTGCGCCTGCCAAAAATCCCAAATATCATTTTTTTTTTAAAAAAAGCTTACAATATTTTTTATACTTTATTTATAAACAAGTATCATTATGTCATAGTAATGAATTTTTGTTATGTTAAAGAAAGTTGGCTATTTATTTATTTATTGAATAATTGCAGATTTTTTTGTGCAAACCGTTAATTTTTTCAATCGCTGACGTGTTAGCTCAGTTTTTAAACGTGTCAATTACAGAACGCACATCATAGGTTCGCCATTCATGTCATAGCACATAGCTGTTGACTTTATTATTGTGAATTTAAGAGAGTTTAAGGAGAAAGGCAGTGCTGTTGTTTCTTTTAAAAAATGTTATTAAAGTTTACACCAACATTCGTATGTTTGCAAAAATTGGCGCGAAAGAATGAGTTGATTAAAATGTCGTAGTTGATTTTGGAATTACTTTAATAGCATTCAACTAAGCGTGATAACTATTAATAGATGTCACTATAGGTGTACAATTAAAACTTGACAGCTTGTGAGGGAGCTACCATCGCATCAGTAATGTTGCCATACTCAACTAAAATTGTTTACTTATTTACACATTTTCATATGAAAAATATTAATTAAATCAGATCTTCATGTAATCATACCTATTTGTATTAAAACAGTACTACTTATAATTATAAATAAATAAAATGTCTATTAATTGTCTCACATTCATATCACTTATCTCACTATTTTTTTCTTAAACTACACTGCAAAGTGAAAAGGGGTGTTCAATTTTTTTTTGATGAATTAATCGCCTTTCAGTTAAAAAATAATAATATTTAGATCGTCGTTTCTCAACCGAGGTCCACAGCATTTTCCAAAGGGGTCACAGAGACAATATCAGTTAAGGGAAGACACATCAGACTTTTGGGGGGCCACGGTTACCCTAAACCAGGAGTGGGGAACCTGCGGCCTTTTGGCTACTCTAGTGCGGCCTTCTGGCCAATTCTGTTATTCTGTAAATTTATATAAATTTCTGATATATTCTGACCGTAAATTCCCTTTTCCGACCAAAGATTCCCTAGTCAATGTTTACTGCGGCCTTATGTTGAATCAGAAAAATCAATGCGGCCTTTAGAGAAAAAAGGTTCCCCACCCCTCCCATAAACACCAATTAAAGTTTTTTTACCATTGTGCAGCGGACGTAACTTCTTTAAGTGGCTGATTTTTTAAAAAAAGGTCTTCGAGTCGAGAATCTATCAATTCGCCCCAGATCCCAAAAAACTGTAAAAAATATAATCCCGGTAAATGCCCTACATGCAACCAAGTTTTGAAAAATTTCATTTCAGCACATATGTATGTAATTGGAAAAAAAAGGAAAAAACATAAATAACGTTGCTACGCTGCGTAGCACTTACTGCAAAAAGTGAAGCCGTAGCTGTGATTGGTATGAGTATTTATTAGTATTTCATTCTTCCCGAGTTAACAAAAACTAATTGGTATGGGTAAGGGGGTCACGGGCTAAAAAGGTTGAGAAACTGTGATTTAGATTATCAAAAGTATGACACCAGACGCATCATATGAGTTTATTACCAAAGCAAACTATATTTAGTTAATAAATATTAGCAAAAAAAAATGTATTATAGTGAGTAGAACCATAAAATATTTATTGTTTGTGTTGTTAAAGTATTATTATTTAGACAAAAGTTGTGCACATTCCGAATTTATAGTTTATAAAATAATATACATTAAATATATTATTAGAAAAATGTATTAATTTAATTTTGTTATTTCTTTCAAATATTATAATCATATCACGTTTATAAACTTGTTGAATACTAAATAAATGATTTTACATAAAAAATATAATTGTCATGTTTTATTTAATGTACTCCAATTGAAGTAAAAGCTGATGATGCTCACTTGACGTGTGAAATTGAATCAGATTTTACGAATTTATGATAAATACTTTCTTGACGAAACATTTCAAACATTTTTTCTATTGACGAGTTACTAGACTACAGAAAAAGTACAGTTACTACATACATTATGTATGTATTAGACCAGCGATGTCCAACACGCGGGCCGCATGCGGCCCAGTTAAAGATTTTCTGCGGCCCTATTGGAGTTAACAGCCTTCTACAAATATATTTTGTTATTCATAAATCTAACAACACAAAGCACTGACGTGAATTTGCCAAATTTATATCAGCATTTTGTGTATGACATCCAATTGTTTTCATGACAACTGGGTCACAAATGGAGTTAATAGACCTCCAATCAAGCATCGAGTTAAAATGCATGTCTGAAGAAATTAAACGTGAGCTGTATCAGAAATATATCCTCGATTATAATTTTCCAAAATTAAAAAAGCTGGCAATGTGCATTACAGCTGCATTTGGAACCACATACCGCTGCGAGTCGTTCTTTTCAAAATTGGAAATAGTAAAAACGAAATGTCGCAACAGGCTGGCCGATGAAAACTTAACCAATCAACTGCGATGTGCATCGAATAAATTACCAGTCGATATAAAAAAAAAGCAAATAGTATGAAAAAACGAGTGTCACATTAATTATTAAGTATATATTTTTTTTGATAATTGTTTGGCTCTTTTTAAAATAAAGAAAGTATCATGGTAATTATTAATTAATAAATTGTTTTTTATGCGGCCCGCCATATACCGGTAATATTTTATTTGGCCCATCAAACGATTTCTGTTGGACAACGCTGTACTAGACTCTAGTACATACATAATGTCATTATTTCACTGATCGATCCGATGAATAGGCTAATTTTCGAATTGTAAATTCTTCATATCAGAATTTTATCTCGATAAATAACCGAGAAATTCTTACCTGATTTTTACTAAACTATCAAAATATGTATCAAATAGTTTAATTGTTTTTAATGGGTTCGGGCCTCCATTATTATACCAGGCTTAATAGCATGCAGTAGCGCCACTTTTGACTAGCGATTTGTATTAAAATTAAAACACCCCAACAATTAAAAAAAGAGCCCGAGTCGATAGCTTTCTTTCTGACTTCGAATCCACGACTCCAACTCCAACCCCAAGTAAGTAATTCACCACTAAAGTTGGAAACAAAATATTAAAAAATCGATCATGTTCGCTTCCCAAACTATGTTCCGTAGGCCCTAATTAGATGTTCCGCAAAAATTTGGAATCGCAATATACGCTGCAACTATGTCATCCAATCCCGTGACTCGGGATCCCGTTCAATTTTCTGATCCCGAAATCCCGGGATTGACATGGTCGCGATGCCGGGATTTCGGGATTGAGAAATTTTGAGTAAATCCAGAAAAGTGAGACGAAATTGGTAAATTGTGGATTTCAAATTCCTCGTTGACCTAAAAAAAAAAAACGTGATTCTGTGACAATCTGGTGAAAAAGTATCGAGGATTTCAAATTCTTCGGCGAGTTAAAAAAAAAACAAGGTTTGGAGATAATCTGAGAAAAAGTATAGGGAATTGAGGATTTCATATTCCTCGGTGAACTAATCCCAATCCCGGGATTGGAAAAAGGCTCCGGGATTGGATACCTTAACTGCAACACATTTAAGCATCTTCTACTTCATATTAAAAATCGACTAAATCTCAACTGATGTTTAAAACTTCAAATATCTAGGTACAATCGGAGATTTTGAATCACTAAGAGCTTTATTTACTCATATTTATATGTAACATGTTTTAAAAATAATTGATGAATAAATAATAAGTGACTTAGTAACATATATTTTTACTATTATCAATTACCCAAACTAAGTTGTATTCCGGTAACATTTACAGATTTGAGAAGTGTTCTATTGCGCAATAAGTTTGAGAAACCCTGATATAGGCAATGTTTACGATGTACATATGTAGAAACGTTTTGCTTAAAAATGCTTCTCAAATAAGCGAAACACGTGTCGCATTTAGTAACGGAATATTTGGAATAACAAAGTTATTAATTTTCAATTCTTATTATCATTTCCTGAATAATAAAAGCAGCCACATAATAAATAATATGTACTTGAGAAATACAAACAGAAGTTAATAGGAAATATGATATGCTAAGATAAATACAGTAAGTAATACTATACTAATGGAATTATTACGTTGTTGGTTTTTATGAAGCAGTGTTTTGCTGATTTATATAAAATGATTAAGTGTTCGGAAATTCATTTCTGTATATAAACATGGATCAGGTTGCAAAAAAAAAATTGCGACTAAAAGAAGTGATGATAAAAGGTGAATAGTAGAAAATAAGTGTTAATGACACAGTACCGGCGCGAGGTTATTTGACGCCCCAGGCGGGATTCGGGATTGAGAAATTTTCGCTTGGCGATTTTAAAATTCTGAGAATTTACGGATTTCATAAAATGGATTTTCCAAAAAAAAAATACTTGCTGCCCGATTTCAAAAACCCAGGAATTTATGTAATTCCCAAAATGAAAAGATGCGAGATATTTTTTTTTTAGTTTTTCGAGGATTTCCAATTTTAAAACCCAAGAATTTGCAGAATTCACTGTAAAGTGTAATACTTTTTGTGATGATAAAGATTTAGAGCTATTTCTTGAAGATCACTGCATAGATATTTAATATTATTAAAGTACATATGCAAATTTATTTTACTTCTTCATTTATGCGCCCTCTTATGGTTTGCGCCCTATTCGCCGGCATGGTGGCACCAGCCCTGAGAATAAAACATGGTCGACTTACTAATATCTTGTGATTTTTAAACGGTGTGCGGTTGGTTAGTTATGGATTTTTTTGAGAGAGGTATATAACTTGAGTAACGAATGTGAGTTATGATTGCGCTCGCTGTTCGTTTTTATAATTTTCACGCCTTCATGATTCAGATCACGTGCGTGAAAGAGCTATGTACCTATAATATAGATTTACCAGACATATTATAATTTAAATAATCGCTCATTGGACCAACAAAGATAAATTGTTTTTATTGGAAAATGAATAAAGCTCTCGTGGGCTTTTAAGGCCTTCATCTACAAGAACTTCCCTTTCCTTCATCATGGTAGGAACATATTGTTATTGTTTTTATTATCAAATTATTTCTTAGCTTGTACTATTTTCATGATACTAAATTTCAACGTATTCATCAACCAAATAACTTAACCTGAAATAACTTAAAACTATATTTTTATTATTAATTATTATCACTCTTTAATCCACTTTTGTCTTTAATTATAAATGAATAATTAATAACCACACCACTTTCAACTTAATTTACTTTTCTGTTTTATCTTTTTCGATGTGTTATACTGCATGTGACAATATGATTAGGGTATCCAATCCCGGACCCTTTTTGTGATCCCGGGATTTCGGGATTGACAATTTTTAAAATCCCTGGATTGAAAATTCAAGATAAAATCGTGCATAACTTGGGATTCGGAATTTTACGATTTTGAAATCCTGGGATTTTTCAAAAAATTCATTTCGATTTCAAAAATCCAGGAATTTGTGGATTAACCAAAATTAACAGCGTGGGAGCTTTTTTTTTTAGCACTTCCAGTACAGGAAAAACGCTCGTAAACGCTCGCATTGAGATTTTGGCTTGCGCAAGATCGACGTCGAAAAAATTTTTTTTTTGCTGTTATAGCGAAACATCGAAAACGTGCCTTAATTGAAGAGAGCCATTAAAGCGAAATGCCAATAA
This sequence comes from Himalopsyche anomala, assembly GCA_031772345.1. NCBI lineage: Eukaryota > Metazoa > Arthropoda > Insecta > Trichoptera > Rhyacophilidae > Himalopsyche > Himalopsyche anomala. Next base: position 14,787,150 of record CM062837.1, on the reverse strand, counting down.
AGAGCGGCCGTATAGCGAGGTATGGATGTATTTGCAAATTGAAAAACCCAAGAATTGTTTAGACCTCGCTCAACTTTCTGTAATTTTCTCAATACCGGAGTCCCGGGATTAGTACTGTCAAAATTCCGGAATTTCGTGATCACAGAATTTGACGGTGTTCCGGGATTGGAGACCCTAGATATAACATTAAATGAGTGGTTTAATAGCAAAGTCGATAAATAATAATTTCGGTTAATTTCTTTAAAACGATCGGACGTTTTTCGGGTGCGTCAGTTAGTTGATTACATTATTTAGTACTGAGATACGTGGTGAGCATTGTTAATTTTTGTGTTTTTGAAAAAGCTGATGCGCAGTAGTTGTCATTTATTTTTAACTATGCAAAGGAGTAAATAGTTCATACATCATAATATTCATAATTGCTGTAAATTGGTCTTTGAATTAGTGACAAGTGGAATAATGCGCCAAAGCGTTTATTTTACTTTACATCTCATTAACCCCTCACCCGACATCACATCAAAAATGGTGCTCACCAATACAGAAAGAATTAATCACAATATTGTTTTCGACTGTAAAACTAATGTAGTGAATATTAGGCTATATTGATGAGAAACAACAACATATTCTAATATGTCTACTGGATTAAGATATAAAAATCTTTATCTCCTAGTAGGAGTCGGCGGTAGACATTTGGCCGCCCAATGCAAAATTTTATTTTTCGTCCTAGTTATAGCAAGCTGGTTGCTTCGACGAAGTCAATCACGAGTTAGAATACCAGTATGGACTGTAAAATTGATTTATGAATTGCTGTGCAAAAGCATGGATGTATGTGATGTGTGGGTGCTGAATTTTTCTTCCACGCACCCTATCCTAAAAACAGACGTAGTAATAGCAATAATTAGCAAGCCACTCTTGTTCTCGTACCATTTTTCTATCCTCACACTCTCCTAAAAAATCTAAAAAAAAAAGATTGAATAGCTGATAAACAAGCAGTTCTTGTAGAAACACTTATGTTGGGATAAATTTCATTAATAGTGTATATGCTCCACACTGAAGATGAAATAGTAAAATAAAGCGCTGGAAATTTGGCCGCCTCTTCAGATTTACCGCTAAATGCGGTTGCCTGCTCCGCCTGTACTAGCGCTGACACTGTCTCCTGGGAGTGCCATTTATACATTCAGAAAAGCTATTTTCTGCAGACTTCAGTCCTTGCAACCAAGTCTTGATGCAAGGTTCTTGGATATTCCTTGATTTTTTAAAAAATATATACAAATCCCTTTATTTCTTTCAGCAATTTTTTAGCTTCTCTACGAATCGCTCTTCCGAAAAGTACAAAATTATTTATGATTGTTACCCTTGGCAACGCGTTGATCGACGAGTCGATTGTCATTTTTATCGGGGGTATTGCTTCAAGATTTTTCCGACACATGGTCCAATTAATAGTTCTTTGTCGCATCTTTATAATATCTTTATCATTACATGTATTCAAACAGTGAATGCTCGTTAACTCAAGATTTTATTAACATATTTTAGCAGGTAGTAAGTGCATAGTGTATTTTTTTAAGTAAAGGTCAGAGTTTTTAGATTCTCAAAATTAAAGATCACGACTGTCATGATTTTAAGCAAATAAAAAATTACGATTAAATCTGATTATTATATGTTTATAATATTGCATAAAACAGTTGACATGCAAATCCATAAAAACTTATCATTACAGTGAGAGTTACGAGAATCATTCGTTTGCCTCTGTGAACATATTGGAATCGTTTAACTTACATATTTTAGCAAAGATGTCTTCAACCTTGTCCCAACCTTATTCTATTGGAAAATTTGAGCTACTATGAAGTGAATCTTTTAATGCTTTATATATTATACGATGCTTTACCGGATACTATACTCTTGGACAAGGGAACAACGAATGAGCACCATATTCAAAATCATCAGCTAGGTGCTGATAGCTAAAAATAATATTGCACTTGTGCCGAATCGAGTTGCTGCTGTATCAGGATAACCCAACGATCTCTTATCTTCACAACTATGACGAGGCGATGCATAAGAATCGTTTTAGACCGAGAGCAGTTCTAATCGACAAAATTTCTTAGATTTTATTTTACGTATAAAAACGACTCTGCATAATGAAAATGACACTTATCAATTGACTTTCTTGTATATTGTGTGTGTGGCTAATGTGTATGTGTGTGTGTGCATGTATGGGTATAGGATGTAGGGAGGTAGATACAATATGATTTGCATATTAATGCACATGGTGTTCCCGTGAACTGGCTTCACTGAGGATTGCTCACCTATCGATTGATTGTAAAGATCACGCCCTTCAATCAGCAGCGATCATAAAGTAATGCAAATGATCAAAACATCGAAGAACTTTGAAGTTAACCCAACCAACAAGGACTTTAAAAATCTTTACATGAATTCGATATAAAAAAAACAGATACAACAAACACCAAGATACAAAACTATGGTAAAGGTAAGGTTATATTAACAATCGTTTAATAAAAATGTTTAACGTAAAAAAGATTTCTACTAAATACATATTTTTATGTAATATTATACGTTAAATTTAACGAGATAATTCAGTAAACAAATTGTTCTCAAACTATTTTTGACCTTCGTTTTTTTTTTTTTTTGAATAAATTATTGCCCAGTGAAGGGTTTGGGCAGTGACGTCAATGGGTCGCATTATATGATAACGCGGGGACAGGCGCAGCGCAGTTATCGCTCTACCATGAGATTATTACTAGATAGTTCTATTTGCAAAAGATGATATCTGATGAATATTAATTTTTAAAATGTGCTATCTTCTGCAGAATTTTTTTAGTTAACGCTTTTCGTTCCTAATACAAACTCGTTATTTTGGTATCTGCACCGAGTAACTTTTCTACGGCCGTTCCTAATGTGGAGAATATGAAGGGACGTCCCGAGGGCATAGGCGAGTGAGCAGTTGCCTAGGGGCGGCAAGTCCTAGGGAGCGGCAAATGATTGACACGAATTCGGTTCAGAATAAATATGATGCCTTAATGTCTTTGATAAACAACACCAAATCAATAATCGATACCTTGAAAATGTAAGTGCATTTTAAAATAAAATTATTTTTTATGCTCTGTAATGAAGTTTATAGCAATTATTTCATAATTATTGAACAATAATATGGACTTTTGAATCGTAATTATTCGTGAGGATCTTTGTCAATTAGGTTCACATATATTATGAATCACTTGAAAGCAAAACGGAATAAGTGACAAAACATTTGCTTGAGTACGTAGGTGAGTAGAGGATTCAAACTTTTATATTTGTACATTTATTCATAGAATAATGAAAAATAGTGGAAAAAAGGGCGCTATTTTAGAGCCCTCTTCCTAAGGGCAGCACAAAGCCTTGGAACGTCACTCAGAATATGGATATCCACTGGAGCACTTTAGCAGAACGGAATATAATACAGTGTTTAAATCTCTCTTTTTGAAAAGAACGATCAATTAATATTCAATGTCATCATTAAGTTACAACTTGATTTTAAGTATTATATATTTACATTCTTGATTATAATAGCTCGTCATAATGTCTTAATTATTTAGTAAAAATGTCGTAATTTTGTAATTTTTTTTTAGACGTAAGGAATAAATCAAATTAAAAATTTAAAAAATATTAACATACTCATAACCCTAAAGTTTTGGGATACTCCACCATCATCCATTAATAAATGGTATTTTTTTTTTACCCATGTCCGCTACCAATGTGTAATTCCTTATGGAGTTTATCTCAACGGAAGAGTTTCTACGAAAAAAAAATATTACTCAGTTGCTCAATGTCTCTTTTTTTAAGAGAGTAGGGATATAAGGATATGACTAGGACAAAATAAATGGTAAGTTAATTGCTCTCGCTAGTACCTGTTTTTTATGACAGGACGTGTGGCAGAGGGGAATTCAAAACATCACATATTGTCTTAAAATAGAAATCCACAAATATATTGAAAACTGTCCGTACTAGGGTTCGAACCCGTGACCACCGTGTCCTTCACCGACGACATTGACCACTCGATCACTCAGCCGGCTAAAATGTATAATAGTTTTCTTAAATGACAAATTTTATAGCACCTCCTCTCATAAATCATACCGCCACTCTCCCATATTTTGAGGGGCGCCTTCAGTGGCGGATCCAGAAATTGCTCCAGGAGGGGGCCATTCAATTTGAAATCACATATACATAAAAATAGATGATTGAAATAAAAATTCCATGCCCTCCCAATGGGCATTGAGACTTCTAATGAGTTTATCTCACAGGAATTTTTCTACGAGAACTGCTGTTACTCAGTTGCTCACTCTCTTTTCCACGGAGTGGATAGAAGGAAAGGGCTCGACGACTAGTGTTAGCTATCGCTCTCGACCCCCGTTCTAGGATGAATGGGTGGAGGGGGAATTCAGACATCATACATCCATACTTTGAACGAAATTGAAAAATCAATTTATAAAACTGCCCGTACTGGGATTCGAACCCGTGACCTGCGTAGCGATAGCCAACGATGTTGACCACTCGACCACACAGGCAGCATATAAAAATGGTCATTACATAATTAAGTATGTATTCTATAAAAACATTGTAAACTGAACAATTAAAGAGACATTAAAGTGTTAATCAATTAGAAAAATGGAAAATAAATTCTCCTCAGGGGGGGGGCATGACCCCCATGGCCTCCCCCTTTGATCTGCCAATGGGCATTCTTTAAGAAGGGTAAGTCTTAAAAAATCAACAGTTAAATTAGCATTACGCAAGTTGGGCAGCGATATTTTTAAGCGAAGGTGGAATTTATTCTGAAAGTTTTTATCGGAATGCAATTTAAATCGCAGGTAAACTATACAAATACTAGTTGTATACTATGATGATTGTATAGGCATCCACTATCGTTTGTATAACGTGTTGTGTGGATATGAATCCAGGTCAAAGCAGCTTACCGAGTTATACTAATTATGCCATACTTACTGAACGAATACTGATTGCTGTGCCTATTCGTCAAACAATAACATTTAAAAACAGAGCTTCCCAACCTTTATGCAACACTGTGCCTGTATTAATTTAGCAAGAGAAGAAACCTAGGGCTCAATTGTTGTAATCTCAACTGGAATCTCATTTAAGTATGCTGCTATTACCAATGAAAACATATTTTAATGAATAAATCGTCGTCAATGCCAAAATACCGCCTATGTGTCAAAAACTGAACTGTTTAACCCGCTAACAGCTAGAAAAAAATAACGTTTTTTATCCTGTAAGCTAACAATTTTCTAAAAACTAATAAAGGAATACTTAATATTCATTTTGTGAGTCCTTAAGAGATGTCGGACCCTTTTTCAATGATGAAAACTCTAAAAAATATTTATTGACGTCGTATTAATGACAACACACTGGTGGGTAGCGTGTGTGGTTAGTAGGTATACGACACACCGGTGGGTCGTTAGCTTTAGAGTGGTTAAGAGACTCTAAAAACTGTTTTGCGCGAGTTAGGAGATTTTTTTTAAAGCATCGTAAATACGAGTTGTAATTTCTCCTGGTCTATCATCTCAACTATGTGTTTTCTTCGGCTTGTCATTATCTGAATACAACTGCAAACTCAAATATAATTTTCAATTCAAAGTTTAAACAAATAATAATAGCAATTTTACCATGACCACAAAGGAAGTCTAAATAAATATTTTAAACAAAATATCAGTATTTCCTATTACATGGGAGATTTACTAACCAGTAAAACAAGTAAGTCCCTCGGCAAAGTTATTTTAAACTGTTTTTCGTAAAATCAATCACATGGGAGGTATTTTCACGTTGGCAACAATATGCATGAATTTTTGTATAGTCAAAGAAGAATAATTCTCCCATACGACTTTTATATCTAATTTATTTAATAAAGATTTTATGCCTATGTCATATAAAATATATTTATTCTTACACTGCTTCGAAATAACACGGTGATACATCATTTGCTCTTCTATACCATACTATGAAATACAACACAGGCTCTGAATATCAGGTGACGAAAGCGATACCGTACCAAATGTGCGTCAATGGTTCGTCTATTCTTATTGCCTGATAGCAGTGATAGTGAATAATCTTTGATACGATTTTTTAAAAATAAAATTAAGATACAACAAAAAAAAATGAATTTTATTTTTTGATATTCTGATTTTATTTTTATACAAGGAAACCTGTCCATCATTATTTTTTATTTTAGTTTACATCCAATCCTTTTTTCACTCGATTTATTTTTGCGTGATTTTGATTTTACGCGACTTTTTTGGACGGCACCGTTACGTTGTTTCACAAATTGTTGATACTTTTTTACGCGGATTTGAAATCGATTTATCAAATTATATGAAAGTGAGGTTTTTTTACTCGCCACTTTCAGGAACCAATGCATCGCGTAAAATGAGAGTCCAGTGTTAATGTGTAGCATATGGATTCACATTGGAGCATCTCAGTAGAAATTGTTCTATGACAACTGGTTGTTACTCAGCTGACAAACCACCTCTCTTTCAAAACGGCTGAAGAGGACGACATTTAGTTACAATCCTAAGTATATACAGTTGACCTTTTTATAACGTATAAATTAGGACAATGTTATATGGAACTACGCATCCATACAAAATAAAAGGCTAGGTTCTTTCAATTGAATTTTGTGAATTTATCGAAATCAAACATTGTTATGTACATATATATCATATATCATCAGAATACATAATAATAAGTCATTCGACAGACAGCTTATGAAAAATATTTTTTTAACTCTCGTATATAGAGTTTGTATTTATAATAATATATTTTTATACAAATATAATTTCACCTGGCAAATTTTGCGTTTTGAAAAATAATTTGTTATATAATATATAACTAGCTGTAAGCCCGTTGGCCCCAACTGGAGAATTTTTTCGTATTATAAGAAAAAAATCAAATTTCCCATGTTACAATCAAATGCATATTTATCAAATTAATAAGAATAAATTAACTTCACTAATTCGCCAAACGGAGCTTATTTTTAGGAATATATGAGTCTTTAAGGGAACCAAACATAAAAATGGTGAAACTTTTCCATTTGACTTTTAAGTGCAATTACGTTTTCAATTATTTTTTGTGGGAACTGTCATCAACTTTTAATTTTATGTGAAAGTTTTTTCAATAAATAAGCATAAAAAAGTAATACAAAATAACTTAGATTATTCCACGTATTGTGCTACAAACTGTGACACGTGTTTCGCCTATTTCAGAGGCATCCTCAGACAGACTTACTTTCAGTAAGTAAAAGTAAGTCTGTCTGAGGATGCCTCTGAAAAAGGCGAAACATGTGTCACAGTTTGTAGCACAATACGTGGAATAATCTAAGTTATTTTTTATTTTATATTCAAATGAACTTCCACAAAGTTACCGACGAATCCATCGAAAGCATAAACAATGTATTTTAGAGAAAAAATGATTTAAATTATGCAATAAAAAGGGTGAATTCAGTTCACTTTTTCCCATCATCCTAACTTGGCTCACTTTGCCGTATTTTAATCTCGTTGTCCCCAATCTATCAAACTATTTCGCTTACTTTATTTATATTACTATTTGAGCATAAATTTACCTTTTCCAAAGCATAGACTCGTTTACTCGTTATTTAAAACAAAAGATACAAAATTATTAAATTATCGGGATAAATTCTAAATACCCTCTGTTAAAACGTAAAATATTTAATAGCCGTCAGCATACATATGACACACATGGAATATTTGCATTTAACTGTCGAAACTATATTATGTAAAATATACCACATTCATTATTTGACAGGTGTTCCATTTTTGAATCTTGAATACAAACAATCGAAGTCAGTAGGAATCGCAAATATCGTTCCATTTTCAAATTTTTATTTTATATACACTATTTTTATCGCCTTGATATTTATGACGTTAGCTCAGTTGATAGAGAGCTCGACTGGTAATCCAGAGTTCTGTGTTCGATCCACGGTCGCGGCGTTTTTTTGTATGAAATTTTTTCAGCGATTTGATTTGTTTCGTCAAATAATAAACAGTGTATTGGGAAAATATGTCTTTAGTATGAATAAAAAAAATAATTAATGGCGACAGCGGGGCAGGATGGGGGGGGGGAGGAGGACCGTCTTTCTTGACGTCATCGAAAAGGCGAAATCGCGACCATATACAAACGAAAAAAGTATGTATTTAGTATTAATAAAAAAATGGTGACAGCGGGGCTGGGGCGGAGGAGGGGGAGGGAAAATCGGGGACAATTTACAGACGGACGGACGGACGGACATTATCGACTATTAATATATAGATTTGGGCCGCTATACGGGGAACTGCCTCATACGCTGTAGGAAAATTATCTATAGGGGAGACGCTATAGGGAGGCTTCATGAATCTACAAAAATTACACAGAGTTAACACAATTTGAAGTCAAGTTGTGTCTATGGATTTGGACACACTTTCACGAACTATTTTAGAAGGTTAGTTTTACGCTTTTTTGAGATATTTATACTGTTGACTATCTATTGTAGATTGTCTAGGCCAGGCGTAGGGAACCTGCGGCCTTTTGGCTACTCTGGTGCGGCTTCTGGCCAATTCTCTAATTCTGTAAATTTCTGGGCTTTAAAATTGGTATGAAATTGTTTCCTGCCAAAAATTCCCTAGTCAATGTTTACTGCGGTCTTCGTGTCGAATCTAAAAAATGAATGCGGCCTTTGGAGAAGTAAAGTTTCCCCACTCCTGGTCTAGGCCGTTTAGGGATACATTATAAATTATAATTTTCTATGTTTGTTTTATATCCCGACACATGAATTTTCATTATAATATAACGATACTGAAAGCCAAAGTTAGTTCAAATCGGCAGTGTGTGTAAACATACTTTAGTAGTTAGTACCTACGATAAAAAACAATTGTTGTTAAATGTAAATTTACTCAAATGCGATTGCATGTAAAAGCCTTTATTACATTTTGCCGTTGTTACTATAGTGACATTGGTAAATTGTAGGAAAACTTATCAGTATGACAGACGGAATTTGATCAAAAATGCAAATCACATTTATTAAAATAATAACATTTCACGTATTCTTTGTGAGGTTTGGTTATTTTATTCATTGAAACAATCCTAATGATAAATAAATTATAATAAAAATATTTTTAAAAATAAGCTTTCATTTAAATGTACTAAAAAGATAAAAATAATTCCGATATCTATTCCCTCAAAATTATTCCCTCGTCTGAGCAACATCCTGAACACTCTTCAGCACACTAAGTCGGATCATTGACTCTCCAGAGAATTGGGAAACAAACCATCTCTCACATTCTACTATCGCTAGTAGTCGACGCAGGGATGGGCTGGAGGAGGCTCGGAGGGGCTCGCGCGAGCCCCTTGTTAAATTTCAGCGCGGCCGGCGAGCCCCTTGTTAAGATAAGAAAATCATTCGTCTTAGATCAAATCATCACATAACTGCAATTTCTGTAGATGGTTAAATTTGAAAATTAGATGTCCCTTCATTTTTTCATTCAGCATTGTAGGCTTCCGTGTCGGACCTCACGGGTTCGAGTTCCAGTACGAAACAGCATTTTTTCGATAGATTTATCTATTTTCTGTTCGAAGGCATGGGTGTTTGTGATGTCTTAATATTGCCTCCCACTCTTCCAATCCTTCAATTCAACTAGGCGCTACTATTAATTAATCACTAGTCTTGTCTTATCCTTATCATTTTATTCCTACTACCCTCTTTGGAAAAGAGGGTAGTAGGAAAATAACTTTTGTCGAGATACCTTCATTAGGAGGCCATATGCTCGACATTGGGAGCGGACATGGATACATAAATGTATAACATTTACCGAGCCCCTTGTTATGATATTGGCAGCCCACCGCTGAGTCGACGGTAGATTACAGTTATTAATTTCGGAATAATTGTCTCATATGACTACAAGTAAAAGCGCGCGGCGAAAATATTTATCTAAAACTTAATTTACAATATAATATCAAATTAATTAAAGGCGGGCGAAAATATTTATCTAAGGCTTAATGTACAATATAATATCAAGTAAATTTAAAGCGAGCGAATGTATGTAAAACATACATAAATACATGCAAATATTTTATTTTAATACAATTACAATTTTATTGAAGGGGAAATAAAAGTCTCGACTTTGGCTTTATCACGCTTCGAGTACGAGTCGAAAACCCCTAGATTTCAGAATCCCTAATTGATAGTGAGCCACCCTAAAAAAAATATATATTATACATTTATGTATGTGTATAAATTCGTCTAGACGAGAAAGCATGTCTATTGATTTTTATTTATATCTATTCATATTGGAGTAGCGTTCATTATACATTATAGTCAATTGCTTATACAATATAATTGGATTTGATTGCTGTCAGTGGTGAATTGATGTCCCTTCTATTCCAGCTAAAACATCTAATGCAATGATTTACCAACGTAATCAAATCAATTGTCCAATTGCTGACCAGTTCAGATGTGCGGGCGATCAAATTGTACGAGACTTATGGTATTATAAATCGATTGAATTCATAACAAACCTCGATTCACTGCAATAATCTCAACGCTTGTTTGAAACGATAGAATGAGGATGTCAATTGCATATAATAATATCACAATTTACAGTCAATCCTGTTTTTTATACTTATTTAAGTTTTTTAACATTGTGCCAGGGAAGAGGGGCTGGAGAGGGATCGCGCGAGCTCCTTGTTAAATTAAGAAAAATCTTATTCTCAGATTTTTGAGTTAAATAATCTATACATATATAATATTTAAGTTTAAAAGTTTTTAAGTTTAAGTGGTAATGTACGTACATTTGAAATCTCTGTCGTACATTTTGCATCTACTGATATTGATTAAATTACGATATATAGCGTTCTGTTACAAAAGAATGTTGAATATAGTAATATTCAAAAGCTTTAACCACTCTAAAGCTAACGACCCACCGATGTGCCGCATGCCTACTAACCACACACGCTACCCACCAGTGTTTTGTCATTATTACGACGTCAATAAATATTTTTTAAAGTTTGCATCATTGAAAAAGAGTCTGACATCTCTTAAGCACTCACAAAATGAATATTAAGTTTTCTTTTATTAGTTTTTAGAAAATTGCTAGCTTACAGGACAAAAAACGTTATTTTTTTTCTAGTTTTTAACGGGTTAATAATTAATTTGCGTGAAATAGCATATGAGTGATAAAAAATTCACAACTTAGCTATAAGATTTAGCGACCCCTTGTTACCGTATTTGCGGCCCAACGCTGCATTGTGCAGCAGACGTAACTTTTCGTAGTAACGGAGCTAAAAAAACAGTTTCTCGGAGAACTACTCGTGACTCAGTTGTTCAATCTCTCTTAGAAGGCAGGGAAAGAAAGATAGGGCTAGAAAAGTGCTTAATGCTTAGCTTATCGCTCTCGCTACGCCCCGTTTTAAGGATAGGATGGGCGCGAGGGGCAATTCAAGACATCACATACATCAATGCCTTCGAACAGAAATCTATAAATCGATTGAAAAATCAATCTATAAAAACTGTCCGTACTTGGATTTGAACATATGACCTCAGTGTTACCAACCAACCATGTCGATACTCGATCACGCAGCAGGCAACCAAGAAGTGGCACTCGGTCAATATTGTTGCTCAGCCGCGTACTCGGTCGGTCTAAATGGGACTTTTCACACATAATCGCATGTTAAAGCGTTTGTGTGTACATCCCGCTATTGGGACAGCAGCTGCGTGATCAGGGACGTCCCGAGGGCATAGGCGAGTAGGCAGTTGCCTAGGGGCGGCAAGTCTTAGGAAGCGGCAAAAGATCACAGATTTTTTCGACACAAATTTGGCTTAGACTAAATATGATGCCTCCAATGTCTTATTCAACGCTTGCATTCTGACGGTACTGCTTTACGGTTGCGAATCATGGCACCTGACGAAGACTGTATACTGAGCTTCGAGAACAGATGCTTGCGTCGGATAATGGGGGTGAGGTGGTTTGATTTTGTAAGGAATTCAGAGATAAGGGAGCGTACAAGACAGCGTCCCGTCACGTCAGTGGTTATGGAGAGACGTTGGAACTGCCTGGATCACGTGCTGCGGATGCCTCCGGAAAGCCTCAATCCTGCCTGCCTCTTCTTTCGACCGGTGGGATTTCGGCGTCCGTCGGGTCCTATCCATAGAATGTACTCGGCGGAACTGAGGGATGCTGGCATGTTATGGGAGGAAGCAAAGCAATTGGCAGGAGATAGGGAAACATGGAGGTGCTCCACATAGGGAGCGAACATGGCCAAAGAAGAAGAAGAATGTCTTTGATAAAAAATGACGAAAAATACATTATCAATGGCAATAATATGATGACCGATGAGTGTACAGTAATTTATAACAAAAATCTTTTTTAAATATGTCATTTACCGTTAGCGGCACGTTTGAGAAGAGGATTCGAATTTCTATATTTGTATACGAATTTCTAGAATAATGGGAAATAGTGAAAAAATGTCACATACACTATTATGGCTTTAAGAGATTCATATGAAATGAAATTTAAAAAAAAATAATCTAAAAACAGTGAGGGCGCTGTTTTATGCTCTGCCTAGGGGCGGCACATAGCCTAGAAACGTCACTGCTCGTGATGATATTTTTAGCGAGACAAACAATTCTACTTTGTTTCCTTGTTGATACTGAATATTTTACGATTCTAGACAGATGATGATGTGGTTCTTTCCGAGTTTCCTGGAATATGTACTTGATTATACTTCGAAAATCCACTGCGAAATTTCTGCGAATTCTAGAATAGTAAGCATTCATGTCTCAATCATAATATGGTTTTGTTTCCCCCCATACTTGGAAGTCTGTAAATATGCAATTTTTGTTTGTTCAAAACCACAACACGACGGATCAAACAGCTGATTAAAAATAATAAGATCTTTGTCTCACATCAATCTTGAATAACTAGTGTGTAGGTTTATCTATGTGTATATAAATTATATACTTAAATAAAACAGCAACTGAATACCAAGCAGTTCTCGTTGAAATACTTCTGTCGAACTTCATGAGGAGTCCATATGTTCTATACTGGGAGTGGACATGTTAAAAAAAAGAAAAAAAATAATAGCATCTGTTTGTGTTCATTTGTTATACTCGTTGTTGGCAAATTAACATTTATATAATTTGAATACAACATTTTTGCACTTAAATTTGTTCAATGAAATACACTTATTAGGTTCTGTAAATCAGGGATGGGCTGGAGGGGGCTCGGGGGGCTTGCGCGAGCCCCTTTTTAAATTTTGGCGCGGCCGGCGAGCCCCTTGTAAAGGTAAGTAAATCATTCGCCTTAGATCAAATCATTACAGAACTACAATTTCTGTATATGGTTAAATTTGAAAATAATTTGTCTCTTCATTTTTTCATTCAGCGTTGTAGGCTTACGTTTTGGACCTCACGGGTTCGAGTCCCAGTACGAAGCAGCATTTTTTTGATATATTTATCTATTTTCTGTTCGAAGGCATGAGTGTTTGTGATGTCTTAAAATTGTCTCCCACTCTTACGATCCTTCAATTCAACAGAGTGCTACTATTAGTTAATCACTATTTCTGTATTATCCTTATCATTCTATCCCTACTACTGTCTTTGAAAAGAGAGGTTAAGCGACTAAGTAACAAGCATTTCTCGTAGAAAAATATTTTTTGGTGAAATACCTTCATTAGGAGGCTATATGCTTGACATTGGGAGCGGACAAAAAATGTATAACATTTACCGAGCCCCTTATTAAGATATTGGCAGCCCACCGCTGCTGTAAATCCATAGCAACTGGTGGTGGCTACAACAATGGTTACCCTGGAAAAATAGACAGTTCATCATCGTAAATATTTAAACATGTGAGTGTGTTCAAATGTGTAGATCGCCACTGCTTTTAAAATCCCGTTCATAAAAAATAAAAATAAAAACGATGCTATAAAATTATGTTTCCCAAACCACTTTGTTTATTCTCTTTTGACTTTATTTGCTTACCTTGCTTTTCAACCGCAACAATATTGGTTTCAGAAACCGCAAATCTTGAAACTTGTACAAAAAAGGTAGAATAGTATGATTATATCACGGCAAATAAATCGTTATCATAACAGATCGTTAAGCAACTAATAATCATTGAATCACCCCACTCTGAAATGTTGTCGTATTGATACGGTATGGTTTATAGTCACCCGCTCCCACTACCACTTTTGTGATGAAAACTGGCAGACATTTAAAATTTGTAGCTAAATTAAGTTTCTGCATTGCTGTATCTGATAATCTTCTAATCTACTAATAGTTTTTTCGGCGAAGCATCTAAAGAATTAGAATGTAGTAACAGTATCTTATATTAATTATCTAGTAACAGTGTCTTGTCTTGTGGGTGTGGAAAGGTTGCACCGGGTGACACATTCAATCGATATATTTGCATAGAGTGACGCAAAACAAGCACAGTATGATGGTTTCGGTAGGCAGTCATAAATGGCCAAAGATGATTCTAGCGAAACGTTGATTTAAATTCCAAAATAGCAAGCGGTATTTTATAATCAGGGTTGTGTATGTGTTAGGTATGGTTTGTCGATTTTCAAAAACTGGTTTTTAGCGTAAATTCACGACATTGAATGCCGATTTTTTCAACTTAGTATTTAGCCCAGTTTCGGATATTAGAATTAATGTTCATTTTTTTATTATTTAACTAAAAACGTTAATATATTGATATGAAATCACCTTGGTGACAAATAAAACGATATGAAATATGAAGTTAACAGTCAGTATACATACATTATACAAAACAAAACTTCGAGAATAGATGCTTGCGTCTAATGGGGTGCCGGAATCCCACCGGTCGAAAGAAGAGGTAGGCAGGATTGAGGCTTTCCGGAGGCATCCGCAGCACGTGACCCAGCCAACTCCAACGTCTCTCCATAACCACTGACGTGACGGGGCGCTGTCTTGCACGTTCCCTTATCTCCGAACTCCTCACAAAATCAAACCACCTCACCCCCATTATCCAACGCAGGCATCTGTTCTCGAAGCTAAGTATACAATTTTTCTGAGTCTTCTTCAGGTGCCATGATTCAGTACCGTCAGAATACATGCTTTGAATAAGTGGCATTTGGTTCAAATCAAGTACAGCTGTGTGTCCTAGACAATAATAAATAAACGAAGTTTATACAATTTGAAACTTTTTCCCGCTATTCAAATTGAATTATCCTTACCTTCGATAGATTCGGTGGTAATTTTGCGGAAGTTCATTTTTAACATAATATTATTATCCTTTTAATCGAGTTTTGAAAAATATTGGATTTCGAAAACTGGTTTATTCAAAGATCGGTTTTTTATGAGTCTTGTACTTTGAAAAAGTCGCTAAAAAACATGACTCTGGTAATGTACCATAATTCGAGTCCGACTACGATCTGATTAATTTAAAAAAATCAAAGAGATTTTCTACAATACCTGCATTGAGCATTTATGGTGTATTTTGTCACATATTTTCAAACCCCTTACGGAATATTTATTGTTCATTTTATATTATTAATTCTTGTGTCATTTGCTTCTCTCGTTTACAAAGAAGCACTCAGAAAACCAAATCTTATAAATGACGAATTTTTGAATCACAAAACAAAAAAGCTTTGCTTGTTGTATTAAGCCTGCGAACCATAATAAGTAAATGTCATTTGGTTAGGTGATGATTCTTTCATTAAAAAAATGTTTCTTAGCACAATAATCAATCTCCTCACACCGACTTTTCTTGTGTACATTCCACAATATTAAATAAATATAATATCCTCTGTCTTGCGTTCTTATTTCAACAATGAATTATATTTATGATAATACCAGTGGCGTAGCTAGAAATTTGGGGCTAGTAAGGCTGCCCCAAGAAATTTGTTACATAAAGTTCACTCAAATCTTTTTTTACACGGAATATACGTTCCACAAAAAACCGTGTAAAAAGTGTTAGAATCCATATAATGATTTAAGATTCGATCACTGTATTTATAATACCATGTATTTTGACACAATAGCAGTATTGAGGGATTGAAAATCGTTTTAAAAAAAGTAATAATGAAGACTCAATGAGTACATTACACCAACTATTATTATTGTTAAGAAAACATAATGCCATTCATCGCTGCTTGATTATACTTTTAAGAGGACTGGACATAAATCGCTTTGATTGCTAGAAATGTCTTGACACGTCTAGGTCTAATGTGTTAACACTTTCGGCCCCGGTCCAAATCAGGTAAAACTATCCCGTGTGCCCGGCTTATATTTGTAGAATTCTACTTTTTCTCAAGGACTTCCTAAAAGTGCTATAACTGTGAAACCACAAAGTTAAATCAAATGAAACCTTTATTTGTAGTTTGAAAGACTATAATTATTCAATTATATATGGTATTATTGCCAGAATTCTTTAAAAACAATAAAAACTTAATGTAAGTATCGATATATTTGATTTTGTTAACTTACTCTAAACCTTAATATAATCAGAATAATCGGTGTATATAGGAATCCATTCATCGTATACTTTTGGGTTATATGTAGGGCTGCCAGTCGTCCCGGTATTCCGTGTTTGTCCCGGTTTCAAGTTTCTTGTCCAAGCGTCCCGAAGAGACTTTTCGGGACAGCCCAAAATCCCAGTTAGTTAAACTACCATAATTCAGTCATACTGAGTCCAGTTGCAAAAAATGAAAGAAATATACAAAAACACATGTAATATCATATTTTTAAAGCCAGCCCGAATACTAGTTATTAATCTTTTAAAAAGCGTAAATAATCCAAGTAAAATATTTAAAAAATATATTCATGCGAAAAATCGTCAAATGCAATTCGGACGGTATATGTCAGTGATTCCTAAACTGGGCGCGCAGGTTTTCAAATTTTAGGGGGTCTTGGTATAAAAAGTTTGGGAAGCACTAGCGAATATAGTAGCCATAGGATATTGTCCACACTGGTTCTCGTCCGATCACCGAAATTAATGCCATGGGCCCTGAGAGCAAGTATCAACAATGTCTCCGTTATGATGACAAAAAATCTGGCAGCTCTAGTTGTACGTGACACACATCACTGGTAACTAGAGTTGCCAGGTGTCCCGGATTGGCCGGGATTGTCCCGGAATTGGAATCGCTGTCTCGTATCCCGGATGAGTACTAAATTGTCCCGGAAATTTAGAGAAAATTATTTAACTGACTAATTCTAGGGTTTTTGTTTTCGAAAGTCTCGGAAGAGCTAAAAAGTATAACGCTGGTATTTTGGGCAAATCGGTAAATTCCTGGATTTTTGGATTCGAAATTCAGCAAATCGGACAAATGTCCCGGATTGAGTTGCAAAAAATCTGGCAACCCTACCGGCAACGAACTAAAATTTGATATCACCAAAAAATCTGCACATTTCTCGAGAGATGTCAACGAGATTAAATACATCCACACAGTATTTTGACTATGTTGGGTGGACTTGTTTTTTATTGCCATCCACTAGCTCCGGTCGCATTCCTCATCGCTCGTGACGCCATCGTCGGTCCTATGACGTCAAACGATGACAAAGGATCAAGTTAGTATAGTTTGGGTAACCTTTTTTTAATTGACACAAACAGCTGGTCCTGGCTGATCTATCGTTTTTGTTATTCACATATCAGATTCATCTGACATTGATTCTAATATTATATTTAGGGTTGTCAGATTTCTCGCAAGTCAAACCGGGACATTTGTCCGATTTGCCCAAACGATCAGCGTGGATCGTTTTTTTTTGTCTTTTAGCTCTTCCAAAACTTTCGACTCCAAAAAACCCAGGAATTTACCGATTTGCCCAAAATACCAACGTGGTTTGGTTTTTTTTTAGCTCTTCCAAGACTTTCGAAACCAATATCCCAAGTTTTACCTATTTGCCCGAAGCTTGACTCGTAAACCGGTACATTTGGGCGTCCTGAAAGGTTTGTTCGGGACACCGGGGCACAAGACTTAAAAACGGTGACAGCCCCGATTAATCGGGACGTCTGACGACCTTAATTATGTTATACGTTCTGGGCAGCATATTAAAAATAATACAGGATTTTTATAGTGTTTTTATTTGCCGGTACGAAAAACACAACGATACATCCGGGAAAACGGTGAATCGGATTAATACTTTGTTGCCAAATGAAAAAAATGCCAACTTCTCCGCTTTTTGATCAAGAATAATAATATCAATATTCAGATGGCAAAAGCTGATATGTGTAATTTTGTTAATTATACAAGAGAGTTGATTAAAGTTTAGAGATTGTTTGATTTTTTCTGACGAATAAGTTTTTTGATTATAAAAATATACATTAATTGTGTATTCTGTATTTCAAATTAGTTAGACCATGATTGGCAGGTAAACGGTAATATGTTATGGTTTGTTGTCTGACAGTCTTACAAAAGAAAGTGACCAAGTGTAAAAAAAGTAAATTTTCAATATAACAGACTGAAAAATTATAATTACCTGAAAATCTTTGGAATTTATTGCATCTAAATTTCTCATTTTGCTATTTCGACATGTATTATTGTGTAGGTTAATTTAAGTTAACAGTTTAATTTATGTTAGTTAGTTAATTATCCCTGAAACGTATCGTCCGTGCAAAAAGGTTTAGCCTTATTGAATTATTTCAATTTATCTTTGATCTCACATAAATGCATATTTTTACTAACTTGAACAAAAATATGTAAGTGAAAATATAAATACAATACTGCAGACGCAGTCACTGCAAAGATGGCTTACTTAGATAATTCTTCTTGATGGATTTCTCCAGACGGAGGAAATGGTCTGGTTTCGTTATTTTCTGCGTTAATTCACAAAGTTATCTTTTTAGGTATCTTTCATATTTTGTTCATTGTATATTCACATAAAGAATCGTTGCGAAAAAGATATTCGTCTACCGTAAACAAAAACAGAAATATTAGAATAAAGTCAAATAAAACACGGTTTTGACTACAATGTGTTTTGCTTATTCGGAGCAGGATTAAAAGAAAAAAAATCATTAAATATGCACAAAATAAAAGTTTTTGTTTTAGACATATCGAAGTTCATATCTTACTTGAATAGCTTTGTTTAATTGAGTGATAAATTGATCATTTATTTTTCGTATGAATAAATGGATTTTACCTTTATTTGTAAGTGTCATTTCACTATAATTGCGAGATGACTACAGAAAAACGATAAATACAAAAAACGAAAAGAAAACATCTGTCAGCTGTGTACCTTATCTAAACGCGGAAGACAGCTCTTGCTTTTAATATAATATTAATTTTAAGAGGAGAAACGTTTTTAAAACGCGTATTATTTTTTCTATCACATTTAGCCAAATAAAGAGCAATAATTAATGCCGTTTACAACCAGGCCGTTTAGGCTTAAAACATTGTATTATATTTAGGCTTATTAGTAAAAACATAATTTTATCAAAAGAGTGGGGGACAAAGGCATAAAGAGTGCCTTTTGCAAATTAATGAAATATCGTTAATTAAAATTTCAATATATTTTCGTGTAATCACAATTCTATTTTATCATAAATTCTGTAACATTGGTTGCGTGATTAAAAAATTTGCAGGCGCTTAGTCGTCAAATATGCCCACCTGTACAAATTAAATTAATATTTTGATTTTTTTAATAAAAAAATATGACTTATAAAGACAAACTATTTTGTCATACATTTAAAAAAAAAATATTATAATATAATACAGGTTAATTTAAATTGATATTATTTTAAAGCTTACTAACGACATCTATAGCGAGTAGTATCAAGCTACTTGATATTGTCGTTACTTAACAGATGCCACTAAATGTAATATTTTTCTGATTTACAGATAAAAATTAAAGTCGATTTATTTTATATTTGTAAGCACTATCTGATATTTTATTTACCTTATAGAGACAGTATGCCTATAATAATATACAATGTACTTCACACGATGTCTGCCGTAAAACATTGATTGATTCATACAAGCTGTCAATACTATTTCCGTTAAGCGTTTTATTATATCATAGTAAATTATAAAAAAAAAAATTAATATGGGCATTGAAATATCTGTTTGTATATCACAACATTGTTAAGAATCTCTTACTGTCATAGTAAACAGTGTCGAAACTACAAAGCAAGGGCTTGTATTTTAAAAGATGCATTAATTTCATTTTAATGGTCAGTTTTACATTCTCAGAATACATAAAATATAATGCAAGTTGTACTAGTAATTTCAAAATTTTATTTGGCTTATGACGAGGACTAGTTTCGCCAAACTTTTATAATTCACATTCACCGTCACTGAAAGAGATTAATAAGAAAATAATATTTATTTAATACCAACCTTTCAATCCTTAAATAACTGGGCGTAGCGAGAACGATTAGTTAACCACTAGTCTTATCCTACTATCCCTACTACTCTCTTTGAAAATAGAGGTTGGACGACTGAGTAACAAACAGTTCTCGTAGAAAAACGTCTGTTGAGATACCTCCATTAGGACGCCATGGATTAAAAAAAAAATACTGAGAAAAGGTAACTGAATCTTAACATTTTGTCATTTATTGACTTCTGGCAGTTAGCCAACGGTACAATATGTTTGTGAGAAGCAACTTAAGACCTACCACGCTGCAAGTCGGATTGAATGTTGATAATCGATTTTCAACAATTATTTTTCTATATTTTTCTACAATTTGTAACGGCTTGATAAATTGCAAAAAAGATTTTACTCCATGACGTGTAATAAAAATTAATGTTTTCGTATCTATAAAAGGCGAAACTGCGCAAAACTGTCTGCTGGAATTAGGGCTTCCAATTAACCGGACTTAAACACTAACCGGTTTTCGGTTTTTTTCTGACAAATAAACCGGGTAACCGGTTTAAACCGAAATATCATGCATTTTGATTAGGTAGGTGTGCAAAAAAAATCGTAGAAATTTTTCAATATTTGCCATAACAGCTTATACTCCAATTTCAAACAAAAAACACGACATTTATTTTAATGGGACTCTAGTTACCAACCTGTTTGCTATGGCAAAGTAACAATTACTATAACATGTGAAAAAATATTTTATGATAAAAAAATATACGTCAAATAAAAAAAATAGAGCTTCATTATAAAACTCACCAAAAGAATGATGTTTCAATGCATTCAATTTTTAAAAAAAGCCAACTGGATAATACAAGAAATTCAATGTTTAGAGAAAAATAGAGTAGAATACCAAAATATTCACTTGTCAAAAAATGACAAATTATTTGAATGCGTCATTTCTGTTCACAACATGGACAACTTTGAGACAGAAGTAGATTATTCTACAATATATATATATATATATATATATATGTACATGTTTGTTGTATTTTGTGAATTGTTTCCTATATAATGCAGTAAATTCATTATAAAACATTTTTCTTTTTGAAAAAAACAATGAAAAATAAGAAAATAGTATTTTTGATAGAACCCGGTTAACCGAGAGAAATAAACCGGTTTTCGGGTTTTTTCAAAACACGCGATAAACCGGTTAACCGGTTTCGGTTTAAACCGGTTTGGAAGCCCTAGCTGGAATAATAAATTCCGAATAAAGAAAATATCCTTTTATAAAAATGACAAACTACCATTGCGAAAAATAAAATGTCGTAAACAAGCGATTCTTTCATTCTTTTATGGAGCAACTTTACGTTATTGCTTCTGATATATTTAATATTATTTATTACAACAGACGAGCTCAGGAAGAATGAATTACAATGTCAGTTAGCTCTCTGTTTTCCATCAGGAAGGCATCCAATCATTAGTTTATTTATCCACTCGTATAATTTTTATTATGACCATTGGTATTCATTAATTTAATGCAATGCATTGTCGGCTCATCGTTATTAAATGTAATAGTGCACGGCTTATAAACTAGCGGATCGCGGTCGAACTTGGTCCCACCAAAAAATATTAATATAAAACTGAACAAAAACGTAAATACTTCAATCTACGTACTGGGCGGAATCCAGTAAGTTTTTTTTTTATTTCATTGCTTATGTTGGAAAAATCCTACAATATGAGATCGATAAGTATTTTGCTGTACCCTATCACAAATCATCGCCTAGGTCAGGGGTGGCAAACCTTTTTCGCAAGTGAGTCAAATTTGATTTAAAAAATAAAAAAAATCGTGTCGGGTGATTAGAATATAACATAGATTGAATAAGTAAGGCTTTAAATAAAAACAATAATTTCTAAAAGTTCAAGCGGGTTATATAATTTCTCACGCGGGTCCCTTGTTTGCCATCCCTGGCCTACCTAGGTGGTGAATCGACCTATTTCACATAAATTTCATATATTTTCATTTGATGAAACTAATTTTTAAAGCACTAAATTTAATGTTGGAGTAATGCTTTTTATGTTCTGTGTTCTTTTTAGAACTTTTAAATGGATCTATCATCAACAAATTGTAATACGACCTATGTACTTTAGAATTGTTCGCTTCAGTTCAATTAGTAAACGTTGTTAAGTTTATTAATAGTTGATAAAAGAGAACGACACAATATCACGATGAAGTTATCACTTAAAACAGCGGTCGTCAACCTTTCATACTCAACGAACCAATTAACTAATTATTTTTAATACCGCGAATTATGATTTTATTTTATAAACGTATGAGCCTGTGTGGTCGAGTGGTCAACGTCGTTGGCTTCGGTTACAGAGGTCACGGGTTCAAATCCCAGTACGGACAGTTTTATAAAGTGATTTTTCAATCGATTTATGAATTTCTGTTCGAAGGCATGGATGTATGTGATGTCTTGAATTCCTCTCTCCCATTCTATCCTATGAACAGGGCGTATAGAGAGCGACTAGCTCACTACTAGTCCTGTCCTAGCCCTATCATTCTATTCCTATACTCTTTGGAAAAAGAGAGGTTGAGGAACTGAGTTCCAAGCAGTTCTCTATGAAACACTTATGTTGAGATAAACTCCATTAAGAGTCCATATGCTCCGCATTGAGAGCGGACCTGGTAAAAAAAAAACGTATGAGCATAATGTATTGTTTAATATATAAAATAATGATATCTTTATTTTGAAATTTCACTTGATTGAAGAAAAAAAAAATCTAATGTATTCTCTAACCTAACCTAGCTTAACTTAAATGCAATAACTTCGCGAACCATCATTTTTTTCTTAAGAACCACCAAATGCTTCACAGGCTATCGATTGGCAACCGCTGGTTAAAAAAATCTCTGTAAGGCTTAATAATTTTCTAATGCCCATATTGAAATTAGTAAGTTCACCACTTTTAAAACACCACCACTTCGCGACTGCTTTGCATTTAGCAACGATCCGTGAAAAGGAGTAGTAGTCCGCAGAGAACAGACCCAACTCACCCAAAGTGTTACGTATTACAAAATACTGATGGTATGCATTTTAATGAATGTGCTGAACTCTAACCTGACCTATCTGTCAAGGATCATGTTAAGTTACGGCCTTATTATTCAATCGCTGTTGCGTATTATTTTTGCAATGCAAAATTTATCAATTTAAATGCATTTATAGGTCGTAAGCCAATTGAAAAATGAATCTCATCACTACTACAGTAGTTCAAGTGATGTAGTGGTAAATAAATAGATAATACCATGTCGGTTATTGTTTTTTTTTTCATTTTTTTAAATATCCGTCCGAAGGTAAAAAACCAAACGTTTTAACAATTAAATCAATAAAAAAACGCGCAATTATTTAATAAAAAAAACTGTATTCACTTCTTGTACGATGCATTTAATTATAAA
This sequence comes from Himalopsyche anomala, assembly GCA_031772345.1. Classification (NCBI taxonomy): domain Eukaryota; kingdom Metazoa; phylum Arthropoda; class Insecta; order Trichoptera; family Rhyacophilidae; genus Himalopsyche; species Himalopsyche anomala. The sequence goes on along the minus strand of CM062837.1, from coordinate 14,763,397 downwards.
AATACAAACATTTTCAAATAAGCCAACAATATTGATATGATGCTTTTAAATTTTATGAAAAGTATTTTGAATAAGTGTATGTACTTGAAAATTAAGTTACAAGTTAAAAAGGTGGCAGGGCGGCGCTCTGGCCCCACTACACCACTGAGTAGTTCTAAACAAGTGACTCCGAATTTTAACACCAGGTTATTTAAGTCGGAACACGCGAATTCCGCACTTTACTGCCAAGGTTTGTGCTTGACTGATTTACCATATTAATTGTAGAAATGCAAAAGAACGTAACCCACCGTTTTTCGAAAAGCTTTTTTTCGATAATCACAACTAGTGCATCTAATCCAAGACTGTTTTGTGATCCTGGGATTTCGGGATTGACAATTTTTCCGATCCTTGGATTGATCATTCACAATAAAATATTCTAATAATTGTTTGAGATTCTTGGAGAAATTCGGAATTCTAAATTATTTAGGGATATAGGTTTTCTTTATTCCGGGATCCATGTGTGCTCGCTGACCGATTTTAAAATACTGGGAATTCCCAAAATTAAAAAAAATGTAGCAACTTTTTTTAGCTCTCTGTATTTTGCTCGCTGACAAATTTCAAAAATCGAGGAATTTACAGATTTCCCAAAATTACTAAATGTGGGATTTTTCAAGAACTTTTCAATTCTTATCCTCAATCCCTATAATCCTTCCACGACACCGATTTCTATTACTGCACCACGGACAAATTACATAATTTTTAATCCGTTTTCTTGGTGCGTGCAAAAAGAGTTTTGGGTAAAGGTTTAATAATTAATAAAAGTACAATCAGGTAATACGATATTTTTGCAGCCGCATCTGAGTTCCAATATTAATAAAACACCAATGTATTGTATTAGATCCATAAAAATCGTTGAAGTTATCAATCAGTCTTCTCTCTACCAACACAGAGCGGCTAGTTCTAAAGACCATCAAGCCTCTCTCTCACTGACAGGGAGAAGGTGAAAAAGTCTATCGGAGAAATTTATTTATCGATCGGCGAGAATTCCCACGGTGTTTTGCTCGACCACCGATCCATCTTTAATACTATTTTTCTGAATAATAAATAAGTGAAATTCTAGTTGCTGTCATATATTTGTCAAGTCACGTGCCAAATATGGAGAACCATGATTGGACAAATGTATTTTATAATAATGTAATATTAATCACAAACGTATAACGATTTTCGCAATTATGAGATATTGCAGTTTAACTGAGATGTGCATTGACAGCAAGTATTGCTGAAAATAATGTTAAATTCTTGCACATTTTTACTCTCAACAAATAAAATACTATTTTGTACGAATTAAAATCTTCCCCTTAATAATTGGTTATTACAAACACGGAAATAGTGAGATCTCGAATGTAATGAGAGAAAATTCGTTGAAATTTTAGTTTATGGATTTCTTTATACATTTATTCACTTTTATAACGAGCTAATTTTCGGGCATACCATGCAAAAATATTGCCAAAAATCTGAAACAATGAGAGAGAAAACAGTAAAACAAGCATCAATTTTAAATTTTATAAGAAAAGTTTATTGACAGAAAAATGTAATATGTGTGTGTGTGTTAATAAATTCTAATTGTGTGTTTGTTTGAATTGCGCCTTTTTGTGTTATGTGATTGTTCCAGATACTTCATGTCTTCATGTGATTGGTATGTTTGTAAGCATTTGAAAATACCTGTTCTCTGATATAACGAGTAATGTTTATTACGAGCAAATTCAGCCGGTCCCATCTTCCTCGTAATATAACGAAGTTTGAATGTATTTTCTTTTTAAGAAATTATTTTTCTTTGATTATCTCAAATCGGTCAAATGTAACATAGATAATATATCAATATTGTGAAGAAGGCTTCTACTTCGGTATGGAGAACATAAGTTTTTATATTAAAAACTACTCGTTACTCAGTTGCTTAACCTCTTCACTTCGAAGAGGGTAAATATATATGAGCATAGGGCTAGGGATAAGCTAATCGCTCTTATTATGCCCGTTTTTATAGGTCAGATGGATGAGAGGTAATTTTAGACGTCACAAAAATCCATGCCTTCAAAGACAGAAAACAATTGATCGATTAAAAGAATAAACTGGGATTTAAGCCTGTGAGTACCATTACCAAAGCCTACGATGTTGGCAACTCGACAAAAGACCCGACTTGATGCTTATTAACCACTTGAATACCAAGCGGACACAGGTATCCGGAACATATGCAAGCGAACTCGGATGTCTAAGACATTTAAAACATCAAATACTTGGTATTCTAATAGAATATAAGCAATATTTTGATAAATATATGTAGAGTGCCATCTATACTGAGTCAATATAGGCTTTTAAAATATCGAATTCGAGTGTATATTAGGTAAAATTATGTTTCTCAAAAACACGCAGTATCTCTGGGACATATGAATGATTTATTTGCGCGGTATTCAAACGGTTAAAAGAAAAAATGGAATTTGTACAAAAAAAGTGTTTTAATTTTTAATGAAACACAACGGTTTTGGTATCGGCATGTACATACTGAAAGTGTTGTGTCAGAGCCCCGAGGTGCCTGATAATATTTTTTATTCGTGCATTGATTGTTTTTCATTTGCTGGCGTATTAAATTTGTTCGATCGGCGATTGGTTGAAAGCAACGTCGACAACTTGAATGACCAATCAGACCGCATTCTTTTGCAATGTCTTCATTAACTTCTCACGTGAATTATTAACTTTGCAGAGGGCCGCATTAAGGCAGCGGCTCGCAGCGATGTTATATAATAATAAGAAATCGATATCTCTCTTGTGTCTGCTTTGTTTGGAGTTCCTGAAAATGTCCGGTCTGTTGACTTCCGTAGAGGATCTCACGGGTTCAAATCCCTGTACGGTCACCACTGTTCGAAGACTTGGATTTTTGTGATATCTGAAAATTCCCTTCTACCCTTCTCAATCATAAATAACGGAGCGTAGCAAAAGCGTTTATAACCAATACTCCTGTCTTAGTCATATCGTCGGCTTTATTCATTCTATCCGTACTCTCTCCGAAAAAAAGAGCAGTTTAGCAACTGGGTAACAGGTAGTTCTCGTAGAATAACTTTTGTTAGGATACCTCCGTTAGGAGGCCATATTATGGATTATAAATATATATGTATACATATAACTTTTTTGAAACTAAATTAATTGCTATTATTACATTATAACCAAGGCTTTAGAGTCAGAATCGGCAAAATCGGAGAAAAATATTTTTAGGATATTGACAAATTATTAGTCTATTCATCATATTGATTGGGGAAATCTACTAGAATTATTCTAGTAACTAGAAGGATCTGACGATATACAGATATGGAAGATAAACGGAAATGATTGAAACAATCAATTTGGAGTGGCAGTCGTTTTTTTACCACACTTTACAGCCCTGATTATAAACTAAAACACTATTCTAATGCTTTGTTTTTATTACTATTTTTTAAATTTAAATTTTATTATTGCCGACGACTTTTTTAATAAACACCAGTTGCTGGTTTCGCTCTTCGCCAGCACTATCAACTGACCATGCAAGTGATCATTCATTGGTAATTTTCCTGAAAAGCAAAACCTGCAGTGAACATTTTTTTTTTAAAAAAGCTTGTATCAGGACAAAAGAGTATTTAGTTTTTTTTTAATATATTGCCTTTCCGCGACAATTGACAATGAATATCTTAGAAGTGAGCGCCGTTTTTCTGAGTTCGACTCTGTTATGAGTTGGCACATTGAAAGTATACGAGAAGTATTCTGAATGCAACCGACGATTGCGATATTTTTAATGCTTCTCAGAAATAAAACGCGTTAATTTTTTAAATACTACATGTTTATGATAGCCTGTCCATAACTGCTAAGCATAAGTCATTTGAAACTTGCACAGTAAATTCTAGCGATCAAACTAAGCTTCATTTAAAGTTATAAAATACACATTGACTGTGGAAAGGCAAAAGGAAGTAACCCATAATTTTTTCAAAGCAGCTTTTTTCAATAATCACAATGTATGCAACTTGATACACTTTTTAGTACGCTGAAAATGCCGAATTAGCATCTAAATTTACCTTTAAAATTTGAAAAAATGTTTGAAAACTGCGACTAGGATAAAGAACAAATGTTTTTATTGAAAAAATTATTAAATTAATATTAGACCAAGTCAATTAAAAAATACTTTATTAGTCTCAGTGCACTTCAAATTTGTGTATATTTCATAATTTTCTTTTGGTCCAAAATCATCAAAAAACGTTTTTTGTGTCTCCTGTAAAATTTGTTATGTGTGTATTACGTCCTTGTTACTTTCCAATGTCGATATCGCTACACAAATGCAACAGTAAGACAATATATAAATCTTAATTTCAAGATGATGAATATTCATTGTTTTGCAAAATCTAATACATTTTTCATCACATACAGTTTCAGGAGAGTACTGTTATTATGTGAATGGTATTTTTGTATATACACATAAATCTTTTTTTACACGATTCACAAAGTTCGAATACAGTGGAACCCCCAATTACTAACTACCTCGAATTACACGATGTCTTGAAATATTTGCCACAAATCACCCAATTGCAGTCGTTACTAAGAGACGGTCGTCTGTGCCGCGCATACAGTCAAATGTTGGCTAGCGTCTGTGTATTCAACACGTGCCAGGCTATACACGCATAGCTGGGCGTCTGTCTGTGTGCGAGATATTCACTACTACAAAAACATATATTTCGTCCATATTATTTTTTTTGCAAAACTAAGGGAAGTCTTAGTTTTGCGTTTTCCGTGAAAAAAACCAAATCCCTAATTTTGTATGAGATCACACCCCCAATTACACGGTCCCGACTATAGTGTAAATGGGGGTTTTACTTCCCTTTTTTTTAACAAGAATTATTTGTTCTAACACGATTTCCTGAGACAAGATTCGAGAACACAACAAAAACTTCACTACATGCTAATTAAGGCATCCAATCCCGAATCGTTTTAGTGATCCCGGGATTTCGGGATTGAACATTCAACATAAAAATCGTGTATAAATTGAGATTCGGGATTGAGAATTTTTTTCTCGGCGATTTTGAAGTCCTGGGACTTTTCGAACTATTTCATGTCGATTTCAAAAACTCCGGGAATTTGCGGATTTCTCAACATAAACCAAATTTACAAAACTCAACAGCCCTCGCTCAACTTTCTCTAATTTTAAATAAATAATAAAACCACTTATGAATAATATAACTCGTTATATATGCAGATTAAATATATCAATTAATTTGCGATTTCAGCTGATAATTAGTTTAAGTTGTAAAACAAATTACATTAAACTAAATATCTGAATACGTTAACGTTTTCCTAAAACGTTTTCTGTGTAACTTTCTGCTAGGAAGTTAGTAAATATCGAATAACAACGCCCTTAAAAGGTTAGATAATTTGCCAAGTTAATCCATTCGCAGTGTTTATCTACTGTAAACGAATGTAATTAAACCTTTTCAACACGTCTGGTGTAATTAACAGGCATTACATATTCGCATCGTACACCTTACACGCTATTACCATACCTGGTAAGTGGTAAGTTTGATTACGTTCGCAAGTCTAAAAAAAAATAAACTAACGATAAAATATTATCAAATCAATTATTTAAATAACGGCCAATAATTATTTTGTAAAGTTCGTGGCGCAGTGGGCGATGTCGTTGACTTCGGTGACGGATCTTAAGGGTATATAATCCGAGTGCTATTTACCGATTTCTGATTAAAGACATTCATTTATGTTATATCTTAAAATTACCTCCTACCTTTCTATGCAATTCTAAAATAACGAAGTGCAGCATGAGCGATTAACTATCATCCGATGGGGGTCGTTTTGGGACCCCAGTGGTTTCCTCATCATTGGCCCGGCCCTATTCTTATGAATTAAAAAAAAAAAATAGTCTATGGGCTTTAAAATATCTCTCTGCATCATTCCTCATACTTTTTTCCCCGTGTTTTTTTAATAAATAATCATATTTTAAGTTGCGCGTAAAAAAGACGTCATCCCAGCACACATATGAAATTGCAACTGACGAGCTTAGCCCAGCTATCTTACGAACGATCGCTTATCGCGGGCGCTTATCGTGTTATCGCGTATTTATATAAACTACAAAAGGTCCAAAAAACTATGATATAAGAAAACCTTAATTATTAACATTGTATCACCCATATTAAAATAGATATTTAAGAAAATGTGGGTATTGGGGTCGCATTTCTTGAGCTTAGAACCGGAAAAGTTAACTGACAACTAAATCTGTAATAAGCTTATCCTTCTTACACCTAATCTCTTCGAAAAAAGAGAGGTTGAGCAACTGTTCAACAATCTGTTGAGATACCTTCATTAGAAAGCCATATGCTCTACATTGTAAGTGGATATGGGTTAAAAATCTACAATATTAGTAATTAAGAGCAATGAACTTCTTATTCTATCGTTATAGTTTTCAATTTTTTTTTCTGAAACTAGTTTTTCATTAATAATATAACAAAAAAACCAGACCTGACGTCGAGGGGTCGGCAGGTCGTTTGTTTCGTAACAAATTCACGATCTTGAATTTCAATTAATCAACCGATTTATGGATTTCTATTCGAAAGCATGGACGTCTGTATTTACTTAATTTCCTCCTACGCAACCGACACTTAAAAGGGGACGTAGTGATTGCTGTTAGCTAATCAATAGCCCTAAACCTAAATTCTTACTCCCTTTAATAATTGAGACTTTGACTGACCGAACTTAAGCTGAGAAAAGTTTTATTAGAGGCGGACATGGTTAGAAAAATTCAGTTATATTTAATGAAAAATGGTCAGTAATTTTCATATATGGACATATACTAGTTTTCAAGTAAAATGCCTAACCTAACTTGACTCTCATTTTCCTGGTCACAGGGCTGGCGCTAGATGATTTTCCACCCCAGTCATACAGTATATTTTCTGCTGTAATCATAAAACTTTATATTTTAAGAACATGCTAACTTAGCACTACAGTAGGTCGCTTGCTGCGCCTATGCGTAACGTCAGCATTATTTAATCGCTGAGAGGTCATGTGCACCCTTACAGAACGACAGAAATCATTCGGGGTGAAAACGAGACACGAGGGATTCAAATTGACCTAGCTAAGATATTTTATTATTTTCATTCTTCATAAAAAAAGCAAAACATATTTAAATCGTTTTTTAGATTTGTTCCAAAAAATACCATATGATGAGTTTTGTAACCGTATTTAGGAGGTTTTAAACATTTTAATTTTAGTCAATTTAGTGTCATATTTTGTACCTTTATTTGTTATTTACTTTCAATACCAATTGCTTATAACACCTTACTTTATTTGGTTTTGTATAAATAGTACGGTTACATTGTATTCTCTTATCAGTTGATAATGCTCGTCATGATCATTAACCGGTCCTGATCTAATTAAATAAAAATGGAATTATTAAAAATGAATATTCAATTTTTTGAATTATGTATATTGTCTGTGAATATTACTTTCTGAATAGATACTTCTGCGATAATAATGATAAGGAATATGTTATAACTAATTATATAAATACGTATTCAATCCGGATCCAAACAATACTTAATAAATAATTCATTTCATGAATCGGATACCTCTGGAATATCAATTAACGAATAATATAAGTAACGAGTACTTGCACGTTACTTTTTCATCATACCTATCACTTCTCACAATATGACAAAGTATGACATTTACTAATCAACGTTTTGAAAAGGTTCCAAATGATTTTTTTTATTAATTCTATATTATTTAATTAAGTAATTATTTTACTGTAACATAAGCTTGTATAAATTAATTTCATTTGTATTTTTTTGGTTAAACTCCTTAATAATAATGTAAATAATAGCAAAGTGTTACATATAGAATTAAAATTGACAATATTGTTATTTCTTTGGCAAGGTGTATCGCGTATTTCGCCACTTTAAGAACCAGATTTATTTCATAGTAAAAATAAATATTTTTTGAGTTATTCAACTAAGTTATTCAAAATAATGAAATCTTCATAGCTATCATGCCATCGTCAGTATACATTCTTGAAAGCATGATACCAGCTTAATATGTTGCTATTTTACCTATAAAACGTGTATGGACATCATTTGCAGAATGCTGTGGTGGGCATCTGTAAAGTCCATAATTTGTAGAGATAATATGTATATCCAATATGAATTTGAAATTAAATAAATAAACAATTAATTTAATTTATCACTAGAAAGCCTTTCGGTAACATTTAATAATTGGAATTGAAATTTTTTGGTATTTTATTCGTACTGCCTTATCGTTAAGTATAAGTAAAAAATTGCGGAACAAAAAAATGAAGTTTACATATTTCTTTTAAATTATAAGAAGCGTTAAAAAAATATATTTTAATCACTTCTGAACTGAGTCAGTTAAAGTTAATCCGTGCACTTGAATGCCTCAAGATGACGATTGGTGAAACCCGGTTCGATAGGAAGTACTCATGTGGGAGATATACAAAATTTAAACAATTTAAATTTAATATTGAAAATTGAAAATTTATCAAGCACCTTCAGTCGAAATCTATAGCTACGTTGTCTCTTAAATTAAATGTCTTGTAAATCTTAAAGATTTTTTTGATATTTGTTCCCGGAATAAAAATTATTTTGGAAATAGATTACGTTAGACTAAATTACCTTAAAGCTTGCAGCTTTATTTATACTAGACTGGTCATTAGACAGCTTTATTTAGATTAGAAATTCGACTAGATTACATTAAAGCTTGCAGCTACTTTTCAGGAGTGCTTAAAATATATTCACCAAAAGTTTGAAATATTTAAATGTGGCACATATTTACTCTATTTCAAAAAAGGCAAAGACGGATACAATAGTTAATTGCTGTGCTTTTAGGTTCGTCTGAGTGAATAAAGGTTTGAAAAAAATAGTACCGATTTCCGTATAACAGTGGGATTAAAATCCACAAATAAATAAACACATTTAGATTTGCATAATGTTGAACCCTGATTACTTTAAATACAGCGTTTATTTATTTAACAGATCATTCAATTAAAATGAACAGTCATGGTTAAAAAAAATACGTCTAAAAATATAGCAGTATCCAAAAAAACGCATTATATCATTTTCAAAGTAAATAGGTAGGTAACCAAACGTCATCGTTCAAGTAGTGTTGGAACTGTTTTATTTATGAGAGAAGCAACATTGAATTTATTTATTACACTCGATGCAATATTTTATGTTTCCCACATAGGTAATAATGACACTGCCTCTCCGACTGTATTTTATTTATTTACGACTATTGTAGAGATATTATTATTTTGAGACAAGAATTATTAAGTATTCGTTAGTTATTACTCACAAGATCTTATGAATGAGAAATATATATGTTATAATGTATATTTTGGCCCAATTATGTTGCATTATAAAAAAAATATTTCTTGTAATTTGAACACTATTGTCTTTTGTGTTATGTGTAGTTTGAATGCAGAACTAATTAGTTTATATTAAAAAATAAAATATACATTTGTACTAATTCCCACTTTTATTTATTAAGATCAGGACCGGTTTAGCTCATAACGAGCAAGATAATACACTGTTACAGTGTTATTTATACAAATCAAAATGAAAAAATAAAAATGAAAAGAATTTAAAAATAAAAGAGTGACACTAAATTGAATAATATTTAAATGTTTAATACCTCTTGTAATGTAATTATAAAACTCGCCAAAGAGTAATTAAGCTGAAGTGAAGACTAATGGAAAATTCAAACATAATTATAACCTCAGATTTATTAAAATAATATATTTATAAGTGATACATAGTTATGTCACTTTTTTTAAGAACGTGGCTTTTTTACTTATATTTAAGTTTAAGTTGTATTTATTTGGCTAACCATATTCCCTTTAAATGTGGATTATGTGGATTTCTAATAGAGTTTATCTCAACAGAAGCTTTTCTGCGCGTACCTCTCGCGGCGGCCCTGCTTTTTAATGACGTATAAAAGAAAGGCTCGTATTTTTCTGCTCAGAATTTAAATAACATTGTTCAGAATATATATTGAATAGTCATAATTTAGTCGCCTGTGTGGTCGAGTGGTCAACATCGTTGGCTACCGCTACGGAGGGCACGGGGTCGAATTCCAGTACGGGCAGTTTTATAAATTGATTTTTCAGTCGATTTATGAATTTCTGTTCAAAGGCATGAATGTATGTGATGTCTTGAATTCCCCTCTCCCACCCATCCTATCCTATGATCGGGGCGTATCGAAAGCGATTAGCTAACCACTAGTCCTGTCCTAAGCCATTTCCTTCTATTCCTACTCTCTTTGGAAAAAGAGAGGTTGAGTAACTGAGTAACAAAGCAGTTCTCGTAGAAATAGTTATGTTGAGATAAACTACATTAGGAGTCCATATGCTCCATATTGGGAGCGGACTTTAAAAAAAAAAGTCGGTCAGAATTTAAATATTTTTTTTAAAAAACCTAACCTAGCCTAACCTACTAAACAAAATTGTTATTAAATATTCTGACCGTAAAATATTTTTATTCTGACCAAAAATTGATTTGAATTCTGACCATTTAATTTGTTTCCTAAAAGAAATACCCTGATCATATCCACTGCGTAAATTACTGTCGTTATCTTGTTATCAGAATGTGAAATGTAATTAACTAAAATACGCTAGGTGTTACAAAACGAGACCAAAATTTTAGTTCTGAAATTCTTTGGGTCAAAAGTAAATTATGTGTCAAGACTTATGTCGGCATTGCTATTTTACGTTGTATTTAATTAAATTGTTTGCCACATATGCTGTTAAATAATACTTTATACGTATAAAGAAGTAATGCAATGTAAAAATAATGGATACGCAATGTATTTTACAGTCAGAGATAGTAAACATTGCGTCAACCGAGGACGTGGCCTAGCAATAATATTGACCGAGTAATCATTCACATTTACGAATGTAAGTTTTTTTACGATTCAGTTCATTTTTAGGTGCGTTTTGTTTGACTCAACAACTCTCGTCAAACGCCTGTTTAGATTTAAATGATTTGAATATTTGAGAAAAGGCGTGCTACAGGTGGTGGGGGTATCCTCTCGGCCGAGTAAATATAAACGGTTTCTATTCACTCGTTCACTCGAATCACTCGCCTGATCGCTCGACCAAATCCCGTGCGTTGCGCTCAGATTTTTTGTATTCGGCTCTCGGTTGATCTAAATTAGCAGAAAACTACTGCGCGTTCCTATCAGGGCTGTGGAGTCATGTAAAAAAAGACTACTCCGATTGAAGAAATGTTTTAATAATTTCATTTTATAATTTAGAACTTCGACTGTAGGTGCTTGATGGAAATTTAATGTAATATTTGAATTATTTTTATTCTGTACACTGTCTTCTGGTTTGAAATGTCAGTTCAAGTGCATTTGTGCACTTGATAAAACCAGAAGATTCCAAAAGGCAAAACCCGGGTCGGTATCGACAAAATTTATGGAAGCGTACAGAATGAATGAATGAATATATATGTATTCCATAGGATCATCTTTAGTCAGCCAAGCATGCAATGTTAAAACTATGGACTATTGTGGTTTGAATACAAACCATTAAATATATATTTTTTAAATGTTTCGAGCCGCTAATTTTCACGAGTTTTGAGAACACGTGTTCGAATCCCAAAACGGAAGCTTTTCAATCGATTTATGATAGATCTATTGTGCTGATTTTCACAATCTTTCAAACCAGACATTTTTATCCGATTATAAAAAAATAAATAAGCAAAGACAGTGAATTATGTTCTGAATTTAACCGAAGGGAGTAATTAAACAACTATTTGTCGTGATTTTTAAATTCCCTCCCACGTATACAATGCTTAAAACACGTGGTGTTGCGAGAATGATAAACTATTTAGTGAAACCTTCCTTGCCAAATTCTTTTATCCTTATTAATTACATACCGTTTACAAAAAAGAGTCAAATATGCGTTACATTTACAGTAAGTATGGTCGAATTTTTTTTTTACCCCTGATTGACGTATTTTCCAAAATCCATCAATCAATTATTAGTAATTGCCTTAAAGATTGACTCGAGTCAAAAATATCGACGCCGAGATGGTTAATTTTTTTTCAATACTTAATTAAGTGGTTTTTTATTCCTTCCAGGTAAGTCGTGAATCTTAACCACTGCACGTTTCTTCTCCGCCCTGATGTTCACTATATCATGTACCGTCGAATCTTACCGGATGGTTACGACAACATCAAGTACCGTTAAAATATGTAAGTACACTTAAAAACAATTAAATATTCCTTCCATTATTAGTTAAACTTAAAGTGAATGTTTATTTATGTATCCTCATTTTGATTTGTTCGCCCCGATGCGGAATAAATATATTTTTTCATCCATGACTCACATCGCTGAATGGATGGTTCTTGTGCCAAAAAATGATCGGTAGTAGCACCCTCAAGAAGTCCTGTCATACGGACTAATAAATTCACAAGATCTTCAAAGCTTCGACACCATAATTCAGCGAATTCCAACCTGGTAGGTGTGGACTATTGCAAAGGGAAGCAAAGGGAAACGCGGACAGTATTCCGTATTTATTTACCTTTTAAAACGTGTCTTTATTACTATACGAAATAAAGGATGGGGAGGTGCGAAGATATTTTTTTTCTTCAAAGGGAGGCGCAGTAACATAAAGGTTGGAAACCACTGCTCTTATTAAATGCTGCATATTTAAGGATCGAATTTTTTCGGTCATAATTTTTATCACATTTGTCTGAATTTATATTAAATGGTTATATTATATCAGTCAGTGTACAGAGGGCATAAATAAATAATTAACAGTTAGAATTTATATAAAATAGTCATAATTTACATGAAATTGAAAACAAACCTAACCTAACCAAAATGGTTATAAAAAATTGACCGTACACTATTTTTATTTTGACCGTTCATATTTTTAGTCTGACGAAAAATTTAATTTTATTCAGACCAAAAGTTTATTTGAATTCCGACCAAAAATCTATTTAAACTTTGACCATTTAAGTTGTTCCCCATATTTAAACGTACGCCATTTTCTTTACGAAAGTCAGTCTGCAATTTAAATTTAACTTCAACCTATTTTTTTCTATTTTGTTTTTGATAATGCCTGTTATCAAAACAGCTGTTAAAAGCAGGCAATCGACTGATATCGTCTATCTATTCGACAAAACAAATAATGGGTAAAACGTTGGAGAAATGTTGAATTTGTACAGGTGTTTTTTTTTTCATTTTGGTTACGTAATATCAGCTTCAAATAGTGAGAATTATAGAGAAAAAAATAAGTTATTCGAGCAATATGCGTTATAAATGGCTTTATTTAACCTAATATATTGCGAACGCCATTCATTTATCACATTTTAAAACAATAAATTAAGAATTTAAGACTAGGTGGGAATTGTGTGAAAAGATACTTTAGTAAATTATTGTAGAAAAATATAAAACAAAAATTTGTAAATATACGACTGTCGCTATTGTATTCGAATTGTCAGTGCTCTTGGGCAGGGATGGGGAACTTTTTGATTTCTGAAGGCCACATTCATTTATCTCATTCTTTATAAGGCCGCAGTAAAGAACCCATACACCCCCCTTTTTTCGATTGTCGAATATATAATAGGTTGATTATACTCTTTTTTCAAACGCTTGCGTATAATTTTTTGATCAAAGTGAATATTTTGATCAAGCCAAAAGGCCGCATCAGAGTAGCCAAGAGGCCGCAGGTTCCCCTCCACTGCTCTTGGGCTTTCGTTGTTTTGTTACATGTTCGAATCCTCGAACTGGCAATTTTGTACATCGGTTTGTGTCCAACGCAAGTATTAAAAACCACTATCTAATCCAATTTGAAAATAAACGGAAGATGAAGAAAGCAATTACCTCACTACTAATCGTCAACATCTCCAAATTCTCTTGGTAAACGGTTCTGTTGAAATGCTCCAATCAGGGGTGGTCTGGAGGGGGCTCGCAGGGGCTCGCGCGAGCCCCTTGTTGAATTTTACTGAGGTCGACGAGCCCCTTGTTACCTTATGAGAGAAAAATATTCTCAAATAAAATTGGTTTATAACTGCAATTTCTAATTTATATATTATCTACGACAGCTTCAGTACGCACAATAATACATTTTTAGCTATTTACATTGATAAATTTACGGTAAATTGCATATTGTTACATATTATACGTGTTTTAAGTAAAAATCGATTGCTTATTTAAGTATTGCATTTAATTACATAGAAGCGATAAGAAAATTCACTCCTTCCTCAGAACACTAAAAATTGCTTCGAGATTAAGCGAGCCCCTTGTTAACTTATTGGCAGCCCATCGCTGGCTCCACTGCTATGAATTTGTATCCAAAGGCATTAATATGTAATAGATAGTGCAAAAAGCTATCAACCAGTCTTTCCCTTACTACATTCTTCTTTACTTACCCTATCCAAAAAGATACCCCCATTAGTCTCTTTGCTTCCTCCTATGTCATCCAGGGGTGGGCTAGAGGCTCAGAGAGGCTCCCGCGAGCCCCTTATTAATTTAAGAGAACACAATATTCTCAGATAAATAGTATACAACTACAATTTCTGACTTACATATTATATACGACAGCCTCCGTATACACAATAGTACAGTTTTAGCCATTTACATTGATAAGTTTACAGTAAAATGCATATTGTTACATATAAATGTATTAAGTAACAATCAATTGCTTATTAAAGTATTGCATATTCAAAAATTCACTCCATTCCCAGAACACCGAGAATTGCTTTGAGATTGTCTGTGATTGATCTGAGTATTGGCAGCCCACCACTGAGGTCATCCCAGCAGTCCGTACCACTACCGTGTTCATTATATGGATGGTTATGAGTGGTCTTACACGACGACGGGATCCGTCCGGTTGGGAGAAGAGACAGGTAGAGTTCAGGTTCTCTTCAGAATCGCAGAGCACTCCAAGCCAGATCCATTGACGCAATAAGGAGCATAGTCTTCCCCTCTTATTCCCGTGATTACTAACTAACTAAGTTAAACCACCAATTTATTACCAGAACGAAAGCAATGTAATGATATATGAGTTGATTTTTTCATCTCAATTATTATTGTGATTATAATTTAATGATCCACAGATAATAAGTTATAATTGACATTATTAGATGTCTAATTCGATGATTTAGTTGCATGTAGTCAATTAAAATAATACCATGAATTCATTTGATCATTTGAAAACGGTTTGATGTTTCGCCGACATTTTTTTTATACTTCAATAAAAAGATTATTTTTATGTTTAATATTTTACTCAGTTAAGTGAAGTATATAAAACTGTCATAATTATTCATTATAATGATGTTAATTACAAGACTTGTTTCCAATCGTGTGTCTCAAGAAAACTCTAAGTAATAGTTTAATAATATGCGGTATGTAAAATGTATGAAGAAAAATGTTTTGAATATGGTATTTAATATTAAATATCGGTAATGTAAATGTTAATATAGCATAAAGCAAAAAAGTACGGCCAATTGGGATATCAATCGCGACATTCAACCAATATTGTTAAAAACTGTTAAAGCTCTCTCCATTGGCATCACCTTTGACAGGCTGATTCTACACATTGGGAGAACAAACAATTAATGTCTACGATTTCTCAAAAAATAATCAGGAACATTTAGTTTCAGATTCTCAAGAATGGTGAAATTCTTGTCACATAAAATACCGCCATTAAATAATATATCATAATCTAAAATTTCGACTGAAGGTGCGTGGTGGAATTTCGATATTAATCTTATCATTCACACAAGTTTTCAGTCAGTTCAAGTTCATCCGTGCACTTGACGCCTGAAGATGCCGAAAGGCGAAACCCGGGTCGTTAGTGATAAAACATGTGTGAGTGTACATAATTTGAACGATTAAAAATTTGTATCATTATCATTAGCGAGTGATTTTCATAAACAAATTCCGGTTTATTTTAATCATAAAACATCATTGAAAGCCTCATAAATTCTGGAAAATGTTAATATTAATAGATTTATAATAAGATTTAAAATATTTTAAATCATCAAGAATAATTTAATTAAAATTGTGATGCTTTATATGCATACATTAAAAACTGAGTTTTTACTAATTTTCAATACCGAAATATCTACCGATAGTTTTGCCTTTTAAAAAATCTGGTAATTCTTTATTGAAAATGTATAGTAATTCCAACATACTAAATATATGGACCATGGTCTTACTCTTTTAGATATTATGCAACAACCGTAGACAGGTTTTATTCAACGCTTGCATTCTGCCGGTACTGCTTTACGGTTGCGAATCACGGCACCTGACGAAGACCGTATACAGAGCTTCGAGAACAGACGCTTGCGTCGGATAATGAGGGTGAGATGGTTTGATTTTGTGAGGAATTCAGAGATAAGGGAGCGTGCAAGACAGCGTCCCGTCACGTCAGTGGTTATGGAGAGACGTTGGAACTGGCTGGGTCACGTGCTGCGGATGCCTCTTCTTTCGACCGGTGGGATTCCGGCGTCCCGGACGTCCATCGGTTACTATCCATAGGATGTACTCGGCGGAACTGAGGGATGCTGGCATGTCATGGGACGAAGTAAAGCAATTGGCAGGAGACAGGGAAACCTGGAGGTGCCGCGTGGCGGCCATAGGCTCCACATAGGGATCGAACAGGGCCAAAGAAGAAGTGGACAGGAGCAGACATTTTTTTGCATAATTTTAATCAAAACTAATTTTGCAATCAATTTAATTTTTAAGTCGGAATCAGCGGCATTCCGTCAGTGGTGCGTTTTTCATTATCTTGATGCTTTTTAAAAATAAAATAATGAAAACCTATATAAAAAACTTAAAAAACATTTCAATGCCCGGAAAAATATACCCTAAATCCATTTAAATTGCAACCAATAATGAACACAAACAGACCTTGTTAAAATGGAATCTGCACAAGAATATGCAAATGCAATCAAGAGCACAACGTTTTTAATTTTTTACAAGCTCGTATCTCAACTTTTGTCAGTTTTAAGCGTATTGATGTAATGAATTTAGAATTTGAATACACACATTCCTTTAATTCATATCCCAAAAAAATAATATTCAAAGCTTTATTTAACCTAGTATAATAACGATAGCAAATAATATGGTCATGTGCTATGTACGTCATGGAGGACAGGATGGTATAGATCAGTGATGCACAACCTTTACCTTCTAGCGGGCCGCATAAAACAAATTATCGCGGGTTCGAGCCGCAATGAAAAAAGTGATTTGAAGTATGTTCAATCCATTTTTATACCGAACATATGTACGTTCTATGTAAAACAGCCTTAAAATCATGTAAAAATGATTAAGTGAATTTAGATAAATGAGTAATAGGTTTTATTATATTATTTTGACTGAGTTATTTAGAAATTAAAGAAGCCACGCAAAAAAATGATTATGAGTATTCGCTTATTAAAAATCGTTTCATTGTGAAATATTTATGTTTCATTTGTATGCAATTCATTAGTTAATGCGTTCTTGGTGTTTGTTAATTTTTAACTATTTTTTTTTAATTTGACATAATATTTGTAAGCCTGTTTCTATCAACCGATTTATTCTCCTTCATTGAAGAAAAATCTTGCTAACATTTATTAAATAAATGTTTTACGTGAAAAAAATATGTTTGAGAAAGAGATATTCAAAAAGGGTTGCGGTTTGTGCATCACTGGTATAGATGAAAACGTCCTTGCTTTTTACCTTATTAACTTCCATACAAGATATTGAAGAGAAAACCATTCCAGTGGTATTTTATAGCGATAGAATATAGTACATTTATGCATCTCTTGAAAACTTGTATTTTTTAAGATACCAGGTTGTAGAAAATTACTGACGAATTAAGTAAAATTTCAATTAGAATATACATACATACATTCACTATTTACATTTTCAATAAAGAATATGTTATATGCGATATAAATGTATTTTTAAACATACTCGACATTTTAGTATTTTTCCAGACAGCACGTGTTGCTTATTGTTTTTTTTTTACGTTTAGATATAATCTTTTACTATTTGGTATTAAAAAAAAAAAATTCTATTAACAAAACCTGTACGTCACAAAGCGTTGTGACCTTTTAGTGTCCCGTTGATTTGAATATCTTTTGTATTGTGTGTAGATAACTTCGAAAACATGCCTGTTTAAATATAGAACTTTCTGAAAACTTTCTGAGGTCATGAATAGGCATTAGTTCATCCTTAATTTGCCTCTGTAGTGTTGTCTATGTCAGCGGTTGGCAACCTTTTTGGACTCACGGACCACTAGATGGATTAAAATATCAAAATTTTGATCCGGCGGACCATCAAATAGACTTTCGTGTTAGTTATTATGTATTTAAATAACGAGATTCAGTTGATTTTTTTTCTCGTGATAGGATTAAAAAAATTAAATAATGTCAGATTTCACAGAAGAGAAAGTAGAGAGCGTTTTAAGCCAATAATTGTCCAACGTTGCGTCAGTGACAAAAATTTTAGAGGGTTACCCCATGCGCATGATTTTTTTAAGGCCTGTGCATTTTAGTGTTTTTTTTATAAACTTTTTTTATAAAAAAAAATTGACATTACAGCTTACGCCAATGCGTCAAATATTTTAATGTTGAAAGATCATACGAGATATACTCGATGAGAAATTTTGAAAGTCACATGAGATCAACTCAAGGAGAATTAACTTCACAAACACCCGTGTCTTAGATCTCAAATTAAAATCGAAAAAATATAATTTGATACTGACCTTACCGGGAATCGAACCCAGAACCACCTCTGATCGGTAGAGCAAGCTCTAACCAACTAGACCACAGCGGGCGAGTTGTTTGTTCCAAGTGGACCCCGGTTGAGAAATGCTGATCTAGAGAACTGGAAGTAGTCGGAAAATTTTATTATAATATCAGGATAGAGATTGACCATATACAATTTACTATTTTCGAATTAAACTTTAAAAATACCTTCTGTAAAATTTATAAATTGTCGGTTACTATTGTCTGCCTATTACGGGTCGATATAAATCAACACACCAACATATTGAAGCGTAATTCGAAACTGTCTAAAAAATATAATTTTTAGTGAAGGTGATGAAGAATGATTGAATTTTTAAAAGTATTATTTCCTAAGCACCTGTTTTTGAAATAAAATGTAAAGAAAACAATAATTAATCTACGATAGTATTTTGGAATATATTTGGATAGCACTCTTAAAAAACTACGTATATACTTCAAACCTCTTATAACACGGATTTACATTACACGACGTTTTTGTGTAACTATACAACCGTGTTATATGAAGTCGGAGTGTATTTATAAAATTACATCATAACAATATAGCCCTAATTTCAAATCGTGCTGATTTCTTAAGCTGCATCGTAAATTAAATTAATTTTGTCATTAAAGAATCGATGAAATATGTAATTACTTTTTTCTAATACATCGGTTTGTTAATGTACGTTACTTATTCTTAATACCAATTATAAAAACAATGAATATTATCTTTCATCCTCTTTTTTGTGGAGTTAGTTGCTTTTGTTGAAATAGTCCCAACGTTATGTCAGTTTGCAGTCTAATAATCATTAATCCTAGGCTATTATTAATATTGTAACGGACTTAAGTGTCTTGAGTTAAAAGGATATAAATTTCTTTTACACATTACGACTTAAGCCTTAACTAGCAATCAATCGTCTCTCTTTTGTTATGTAAGCTGCTTACTGCAGAGGCGTACTGAGTATTTCAATACACTCACTACTTTCTCATTTAGTAAGTGGTTACAATTTGTATTGCATTGACGTCCAATTCGACCGAATACGTCCAAATAAAACTCAAGTTATCCGCAGTGGTACAGTTAGTTAGTTTTATTCAAAAAATAATATCATCCTTGGCGATGATGGAGTTGCTATATTATGTATTATATATACATAATTCAAAACAGTAAAATATCAAAGTAGTGTATTTACTTTAGTAAAAATATAAGTAAGAATTAAATAATACTAGTTCAATTTAGTAACTTATTGAAACGTTATAGTTTAGGCCTTTTTGGGATTGTGGCCACTTTTGAGTATCATATTTTGCTGTGGGCCCACATATCTGTACAAACAGTTTTTCAAGACTCGGGGATTGAAAGATTTCAAAATAAATTTCAATTATTTGAACATTTTGCTCGCAGAAAAAAATTTCCCAGTAATTTCTTAAATGAAAACACGCGATATATTTTTTTAGCTCTTCCCGGATTTGCCTGTGGCCCCCCAAAACTGTACTGTGGCTCACCAAAAAATATGTTTTCTCTGTGATCTCCTTGGAATATGCTGTGATCCTCAAGGTAGTCACCTGGTCCCCGGTTGAGAAACCATAGTTTAGGCCAGAGTTTCTCAACGGTGGGCCATGTGGCCCCCAGGGGGCCACAGCATGTTCTAAGGGGGCCACAGACATTTATTTTTGTTTTGGGGAGCCACAACACAGCTTAGGGTGGCCACGGGCATTTATAAAATGATACAGGGAAGAGCATAATGGTGGACGTCGCGCAGCTATTTTTTGTAAATCCGTAAATAAGATAAATTACTGGCATTCTAGATTCGAAAATCTCGGAAGAGCTATAAAAAAAGGTGGGTTTTTGAAATTATAATTTTCATGGGAATACAAAACAATGGTATGGGGGCCACAGAAAAATAAAGACACTCAAAGGGGGCCACGCTACCAAAAAGGTTGAGAAACACTGGTTTAGGCAATATAATACAAATACCTTTTGCTACGAGGAAACTGAAAAATAATTACTCTGTCCACCCTCGATTCTCGATCCCTCTGTGAGTATCGATTCAATACAATAACACTATGTGTGGAAACTTACAATAATATCGAAGATTTCAATGTCGCCAAAAGGCGGTCAAACAGAATTTCGGCTTTCCTGAAAAACAACAAACTTGTGACGTGTTTGATACTGGACGCCTCAAGTGGGACTTTTTGGACACTTTCAGATTATGCAAGGCAACAAGCTTTGATATTATTTCAGTTTGGATGTAACTGACACATTGTACATAGTTGAAACTGTAATGTCGATTATCTCAGAGTCAATATTCTGTCACTTTTGTCACTTCTGACAGTAAATCGACAATATGGGCGTTTTATTTCACCGATACGCTACCAGACCCACAAGATTACCGCGAGTCTAATTCATGCTCATTTTTAAATTATAGCCAATGTTAATTATGAGCAATCTATGATACTGTTACAACATTATGTAACAAATTATATCATTTATCCACAAGTGCCAAATTCGCTGAGAATAATATTCTCCGTTGTCTGGTCTTTTTGATTTATTTTCTTCGTAAGTATTTTATATGTTATAAAATTATAGGTTTTGCGCGTGCAACTATTGGATTCAATTAACAAACTTTGCGGTGTGTTATTATAGTGAATTATAGAGACAATTCCAGTTATTACTAGTAAGAAAAATACCATGTATGGCGCATAGTTGTTTATAAAACATTGAAATAATTACCAAACTACCAATTCATCCATTTTTTTTTACCATATCTACTTTGAGTGTGAATCATATAGACTCCTGATGATGTTTAGCTCATCAGAAAAGTTTCAAACTCCAATATTTATTTCGTGAGCTCTGGAGATAGTAAAATTTTTTGACGATATTCTTGCTCGGTATGCCTAAGAAGTAGGTCATAATAAAAGTAAATAAGTAATAAGAAATCCATAAATTGTATAAAAAGGCATTCATAAAAACTGTCCGTACATGGATTCGAACCTGTTGCCCCCGTGTTCTAAGCCAACGACGTTGACACTCTACCTTAATAACATTTTTTGTCATAATTATCAATATATGAATAAAATTTAAAATATCAACGGTGACACTGATACTGTTTCATTTTTTAATGTTTAAAATAATATTAATATATCGACTTTGGAAAGGAAAAAGGACGTAACCCACACATATCAAATTTTACAGGAGGCCCTAAAAACGTGTTTTGATGATTTTGTGACAAGCAAATTATGAATTGTACACAACCTTGAAGTGCACGGATACTTCTAAACTGGTGTTTAATTGACATAATCTAATATTAATTACAGAAATTGTCTCGGAAAAACCTTTATTTCAGTGTCTTTTCTTGGTTTTAATTTTTTACAAGGTCATCTTTTTCAAACTTAAAAGCTAAATTTAGATACTAATTCGGCATTTTCAGCTTCCATACTTTTGATAGAGTGTGTGTCAAGTTGTATACATTGTGATTATAGAAAAAAAGCTGTTTTGGAAAATTGACGGTTACGTCCTTTTTCCTTTCCAAAGCCGATATGTAGAATTTGCAAAATAAAAAAATAACTCAGTGGCATCCGTAATTATAAATTCGTGTTTGCATGATTTTTACATAAATTTATTTGTTTTACGACATTTTTATATTTTTCGGATGTTTTAAAGACACAAAAAATCATGCGACCATATTTTACAAAAAAATGTTGAATTTAATTATCTTTTCAATCAACTACGTTTAATGTTGTCAAGGTTACCTTGACACACATCCATAAGCTGGACGCGCGAGTTTTTTTTCGGTTTCGCAGGGCCCGAAGTGGAAAAAAGTGTCAGATTTTAAAATCGTTGTTTCGCCTATGTGTAAAAGTCAATACAGCAAGGGATATTTAATTAACACTTTGTAAGCGGGCGTTTTTTAGTGATTAGCGCAAAAATATATTACATTCTTAAAATCAGCACAACTTCTAAACCAAACAATATTTTCGGCTGAAATTTTCAAAGAAATCATATGTGACATTTCATCATTAAAAATAAAATGAAAACATTTTGAATACATCATAATTTCACTACTTTTCTAAGCTAAATATAAAAACCTGTTATTAATTTAGTAGATAGCACCCACTTGTTATCAATATGAAATATTCAAAATATTCTGTATAAAAAAATAACGTGAATCCATATCATACAATTATATAAATAAATAATTATAGTATAAAAGCCTCATTCCTACAAATTTACAATCACTGGAAGTGTGAAATCTGATGCCCTAAATATTCGAGAAACATGTATCGTCTTTATAAAAAAATACTATGTGTGAAAAAACATTCAGGGCATAATAAATTGTGAGGTTTATTGCTTATTGTCAAAAAGGGTCATTTGCCGCAGCAGTTATTTTGAATAAACCATTAAATTATGAGTACTATACCAATATACCAACGAAACCGACAGTACGCGATAAACGTATTTTTACGTTTCCCGCCTATAATGTGTTAATATGTATTTTGACGCCTACAATCCATAACGAATAAACTTTGATAGAATTATTTTGGTGAATTTTTCAGAATATTTAAATGTATTATTTAAATATTTTTGGTTGACTTACATCAAGGTTTTTATTGATATCGAATCTATTGTTTTTTTTATTATTATGAGTTCTTCGTCGTATCTCGTTAAATTACGGGGCTTAGCGAGGTTGGTTAGCCAACCACTAGTGCTGTCTTGCCCTATCCTTTCTATCCCTACTACTCTTTTCGAAAAAAGAGAGGTTTAGCGACTGAGTAACAAACAGTTCATGTACAAAAACTCCTGTTGAAATACCTCTATTAGGGGGCCATATGGTTCACATTGAAAGCGTACACGAATAGAAAAATACATTTTTCCAAGCGTTTTATCACTGAAAACCTAGGTTTCACATTTCGGAATCATAAGGCATTCAAGAGCACGAGAAATAGGACTATTGAAAATAAACGATCCATGAGGGAAAAAAAGAACGCGAGAACGGTAAATCGGGGTTCCACTGTATACAAAACATTTATATAAATAATGAAAAAAAAATTGAGAACGTTTCGTATATTGTTTATTTATATCAGGGCTATGGAGTCGTGTAAAAAAAAGACGACCCCGACTCCGAAGAATTTTTTCAATAATTTCATTTTAACTTATATTCTTATATGTAATATGTATTCCATCACATCATCTTTAGTCAGCCAAGCATGCAATGTAGACAATATGGACTATCGTGGTTTGAATACACCAGTGTTTCCCAACTTTATTTGTATCGCGCGCCACTTCGACCCTTCAAAAATCTCCATGTCCCCCTTTCCGAAATTTCCGAATCTTAAAAACCAGGAATTTACCAATTTGCCCGAAATACCAGCGTGACTTGTTTTGCGCATTGCCCCCCAAAAAAAATGAAATTGCCTCCTGGTGGGGCGTACGCCCCACGTTGGGAAACACTGGAATAAACATTAGATATATATATATTTTTTAAAAATTTGAGCCGCTCATTTTTCATGACTCCGACTCCGACTCCACAGCCCTGATTTGTATTATTTACGTTCTTTGACAATGTCAAATAAAATTCGTTTTGAATGCAAACAAACAAACATATTTTCGGTCAACTGACTTACGCTGTTATTTGCATAGTCGTGCGTCAGAAGTAAGCATTGTTTATTTTTGACTTACCAATTTTTTTGTCCTCCTAATGGGACCCTGACTTAAAAGTAAAGGTTGACGCAGAGGCATGAATTCGATTGATCTAATTCTGGAGACGTCAGTGATTAGAATTTTTTCGATTTCATGAATAGGTGAGTATTTCGAAACATGCATGTAGATGTAAACTGTATATTGTTTAAGATAGGGATTTTTATATTGTAGATCAGGGGTCACTAAGCTTTCGAGAAACGGGCCGGATGGTTTTTCGGACGAAAGATATTCTTGATAAAATACTGTTAGAATTTTCAAAAAGTCGATGTGTCATATTTGTAAAATATTGAGATATTAAAAATCAATGACCGGATTGAAATCTTTGAAGGGCCGGATCCGGCCAGTGGGCCGAAGTTTGGTGACCGCTGTTGTAGATAGATCAGGTTGAGTTAAATGCGCTTTCAACTTTTAGTAGTGTCTACTGTTAATGTATCTTAACTGTATCATTGAGGAGATATAATCTTCGGCGGTGTGATGCAGATAAGAAAAAAAAAGTTGATTGAATAAAAAAAGATAAAAAATCTACTGTTCTTAACGTTGAACCCACCACCACTCGTAACTAACAATACAAGGATTACCCTATAAGCGAACGAAGCACGCGCTTGGGTCCTCAAAATCTTAGGGACCTCAAAAATGGCTCATATTATATAACCCATATGTTTTTT
This sequence comes from Himalopsyche anomala, assembly GCA_031772345.1. Taxonomy (NCBI): domain Eukaryota; kingdom Metazoa; phylum Arthropoda; class Insecta; order Trichoptera; family Rhyacophilidae; genus Himalopsyche; species Himalopsyche anomala. Next base: position 14,738,246 of record CM062837.1, on the reverse strand, counting down.
GTTTATAATTATATTTATATTTTTATTATTTTACATTGAATTTTGGTATGGAAAGAATAATAGGGCCTCAAAATTTTATTGCGCCTGGGGCCTCTCATGTGCTTAATCCCCCGCTAATTGTGCGCTAACGTCGCCACACCAGCAACAAAAATATTAGTAGTTGCTAGAGGTGATCCCATTGGTACTAGTAGCGGGCTGCTAATCATCTATATAAAATGATTTCTATTTCTATTATATTGTTATAGACGTGTAAAAATAAATGTAAAAAAAATAATTGTAAGATGTAATTCTATCTATCAGTAAAAACTAAAATATACCGACATATTGTATGTTTGATCATGATTGATTGCGGACATATATGGTTCCAGTAGGTTTATTGTTGTATTCGGAGGAAGTTCAATACGATACAAGATATCAACGAATCGCAATGAATGGTATATCGCATTTCAGTCTTCGAATAAAGTAGTGGTTCTTAACCGAAGGCCTCCGAAGAGCATATAAAATTGGCCATAACATTTATGTTTTAACACATCAATTAATAAACCGTATTTCTCGATTACAAGACGGATTCTTTAGCTATATTATAATATCTGAATTATAAGAAAATCTTGGACATACGCGAGCCGAGAACTTAAAGTTTTAAGTGTAGATTTTTGACAAATAAAAGTTACAGCGAAAATTAGCAAAAAATATCACTTTAATATCAAACTGATAATATTTGTAAAAATATTTTAGTATTTGGCTATACTTATTTTCCTCCTGTGTGGTCGAGTGGTCAACGTCGTTGTCTACCACTCCGGTTCGAATCCCGGTACGGACAGTTTTATAAATTGATTTTTCAATTGATTTATAAATTTCTGTTCGAAGGCATGGATGTATGTGATGTCTTGAATTCCCCCCATCCTATCCTATGAACGGGGCGTATCGACAGCGATTAGCTAACCACTAGTCCTGTCCTAGCCCTTTCCTTTTATTCCCTACTCTCTTTGGAAAAAGGAGAGGTTGAGGAACTGAGTAACAAGCAGTTCTCATAGAAACACTTCTATTGAGATAAACTCCATAAGGAGTCCATGTGTTCCACATTGGAAGCGGACATGATAAAAAAAAATACTTATTTAAAAAGCGAGACATATTAAATTAGACATAGTCTATCTTCAAATTACAGTTACATGTGTTTTACGTAGAGCTAGCTGTTAGTCTATGAAAGGGGTCGGCAATTTTTCAAGTGAGAAGAGTCAAGTTGTTGTGGAAACGGGATAGCAAAGGTATCAGAAAGCCATAAATATGCACTAAATTTATTTATTTTTAGAGTAAAAATACGTGATAACTTCAAGAGTCGATTTTTGAAGAATCGCAAACTGTCATGCAAAGATTTGCATTCTTCCAACCCATGGTCTATGACAAAGACTAATCCATGAGTTTGACGTGATGATATTTAGGTATACTTGAATACGAAACAAAATATTTGTAAACGGTCCTGTTTTTATTGCTCCCGGCGAAATACACATATCAATGAGTGCAAATAGCCTTCATTATATTGGAAAAACGAAGTCAGATATCATTTAAGCAAAATTATTCCAATTTTTTCCATCATTTCAAAATTCCCAGTTTTTTACATCTCCTATCATTAGTGATAAGTATTTGATATTACTTTAGTTTAAAAATAGGTTTTTATGATGGATACTATTAGTACACTCTATTGTATATTTGGTAAGAGCCTTGCCCTAGCGTTCAGTTACTTGGTTCAAATCCCAGTAGGGTCAGAATTAATTTTTATAATTTAAATTTAAAGTCTTGGATGTGGGTGTAAGTATAATGTCTCTTCACCCGAGTTGATCTCGAGTGATAATAATATTTTTATCGAGTATATACGTGATAATATATAATGTACTAGTATACCAGGCCCTTATAATGTACTAAATAATGTACTAAATGTCCAAAATAATGAAAAAAAACGACGGTGATCCATGCTCTGCAGATGTCCCAAGAAAGTCCGAACCCTGCCTGTCTCATTTACTAAACAGATGAACCGTGTCGTTATGGAATGCAACTTATGACTATCCATAAAAATAAATATTCTAGACGGAGTTAGGATAACCTGAGAGAAGCAAAGAGACTGTCGCAAGATCTTAAAGGAATTGCGCGGTGGCCATATTCTCCGAATAGGGAGCGGATATTGATTTAAAAAAAAATTGGCATAAGCTGTAAAAATAAATATATTGACTATAAACGGAGAGGCTCAGGGGTGAGCTGGAGGGGGCTCAGAGGGGCTCGCACGAGCCCCTTGTTAATTTAAGAGAAAAATATTCTAAGATCAAATTAGTAAATAACTGCGATTTTTGAAATATAATATCTATGACAGCTTCAGTATACACAGTAGTACATTTTTAGTAATTTACATTAATTAGTTTACGGTAAATTGCATATTGTTACATATTATAAGTGTATCAAGTAACAATCGATTGCTTATTTAAGTGTTGCATATAATTGCGTAGGAGTAATAAAAAAAAATCACTACTTCCCCAAACATCGAGATTTGCTTTGAGATTTAGCGATCCCATTGTTAACGCATTGGCAGCCCACCGCTGAGAGGCTGATAAATTATTATAGAATATTAAAAGGGTAACGTGTGCAAACAAAGTTTAAGAATGACTGACTTCCTAAAGCAATCGAATAGACGTATGTGATTGATTTTTAATTCAAATACGTCCATCATTATTCGAAGATGAACAAATAGTCTTACTACCCTATAAAGAGATTGCAGAAACAAGTATTGTAACATATTTCCTAGAATAATTTGTGCAACGTGTTGCACAACTTTTAACATGTAATATGTGTCACTTTTAAATTGATATTTATTTCTCAAATACAGTTGAACTAAGATGCTATTTAGCTTTTGGTACCATTCTAATCAATACCATAAACAAAAGTTTGAATCTAATAATGAAAACTTTTGTTTATTGAACTTTATGAAGATTTATGGATTTTTTCCAAGTATTTGCCGGCTGCGTGATTAAGTTTTAACACCGTGGAGAGCAAGGGGGTCACGGGCTCGAATCCCAGTACGGACAGTTTTTATAGATTGAATTTTCAATTGATTTCTGTCCTAAGTCATGGATGTATGTGATGTCTTGAATTCCTTCCCACTCATCCTATCTTAAAACGGCCGTATCGAGAGCGCTTAGCTAACCACTAGTCCTGTATTAGCCCTCTCCTTTTATCCCTAAATATATCTGTTCAGATACCTCTATTAGGAGGCCATCTGCTGGACATTAGGGCCTCCAATCCATGGATCCCGTACAATTTTATGATTCCGATATCCCGGAATTGTGATAGTACTTATCCTGGGATTGAGAATTTTTATTGATGTTGTGTAATTCCGTAAATTCCTGGTTTTTTGAATTCAACTTAATATTTTTTGAAAAATCTCAGGATTCAATCTCGAATACTGAACTTATACACGATTTTATGGTGAATGTTCAATTCCGGGATTGGAAAAATTGACATATTGGGTCCGGGATTGGATGCCCTACTGGATATGGATATATATATCGACTGTGGAAAGGAAAAAGGACGTAACCCACACATCAAATTTTACAGGAGGCGCTAAAAACGTGTTTTGATGATTTTGTGATATATGAAAATTATGAATTATACACAACCTTGAAGTGCACGGAGACTTCTAAACTGGTGTTTAATTGACATAATCTAATATTAATTAAAGAAATTGTCGAGAATAAACCTTTATTTTAGTCTTTTTTCTTAGTTTTAATTTTTTACAAGGTCATCTTTTTCAAACTTAAAAGTTAAATTTAGATACTAATTCGGAATCTTCAGCTTCCATCCTTTTGATAGAATGTGTGTCAAGTTGTATACGTTGTGATTATCGAAAAAAAACTGTTTTGAAAAAACTGAGGGTTACGTCCTTTTTCCTTTCCACAGTCGATATACAATACTTAATAGGCCATATGGTAATTTTTTTGATATGGTTTCATCACTTGATATGTTATTGGGCTGTATCTTGTTTCATTTGCATTTGTTGAACATCTTTTACATCAATATTTACTTAACATAGTTTATTTTAAAGCTGAGCATACCAGATCCACACGCTGTGTGGTCTTTTAAAACCAAAATGGTGTAAACGGATTAGAGACAATTTCCGCTCCTAATCTGGAGCAGCCTAATATAATTCATCACTCAGAAGTGCTTCTACGAAAATTGCTTTTTAATCAATTGCTCAAACTCTCTGTTTTTTTTTTTGAAGAATTTAATTACAGAAGGACAGGGCTGGGACAGGACCAATTGTTAGCAGTTCGTTTGCGTCACGCCTCATTTTAAAGATAGGATGGGTGGGGGAGGAGAAGAATTCAAGACATAGCATACATCCCATGCCATCGAACAGAAATCCATAGGTTTCTGAAGTTGACTACTTGACGAAGTGGCCGACAGAATATAATTTTCCATTGGTATTATATATGCACAGTTAAAATCTTCAAATAAAGATATAATTTAACAAAACTTTTGTTCATAAGTGGATAAGTACAGGAATCTATTGAACAGTTAGTAGAAAAAAGTGTTTTTTTGTGATGCAATTTAAGAGTTAGAAAAATTACTACGAGGAGACTATCAATTATAGCTGTCCCAAATATCAAATACGAATTAAATTAACAGACAAACAGTCAGGTGCTTTTTTTATAGTTCATCTGCCAATTTAGCTTAGTACTCACTAGGGTTAACAAATTAGCAATTAAGTACCGGTTATTCGATTAGAAAAATAAACCGTTAAACCGGTATTTTTCATTATGAATGATATCGAATGGAGGCTTGATAGAAATTCAATATTATGATGTATTCACTACAATTTTGGACACTTATTCAGACGGAACTGGTATAAACAAAACGTCAGCCAGTATATGTTTTACGTCGCGTATCAATATAACAATTTACACACTATTTGAAGTAAATGAGATGCACTGATATATTTAATGAATTCGGGTGTTACTGTAAGGATAATAGAATCTGTGTTATTCTACTCAGCTTGAAGATACGAATCAAAGAAGCGAAATACTTCATTGATTATAATTTTATTTACTAACATTAGAAGCATTAGAAAAAAATATATTTCTTCTTCTTCTTTGACCATATCGATCCTTATGTGGAGCATAAGCACCTACATGTTTCCCTGTCGCCCGTTAATTGCTTTGCTTCCTCCCATGACATGCCAGGATCTCTCAGTTCCGCTGAGTACATCCTATGGATAGTACCCGAGAGATAATCCCACCGGGCGAAAGAAGAGGTAGATTGAGGATTTCCGGAGACATCCTCAGGACGTGACCCAGTCAGTTCCAATATATTTACAAATAAATAATTTAAAATAAGCTATTTGTAAACAAAAACATTTGTTGTACACATACAGCAATTACATTTAATACGGTGTTTAGCCATCTATAGCTAATTATACATTTCTTGAGTTGTGTATTCAATCATTTTTTTTCAAACTGAATCATATTTAGCTTTTTAATTGGGCCCATTAGAGTAAAATGGTAGAACTTTTTTCTAGAACTTTTAAGTACTATCACGTCTTTACTTGGTGCTTTGATGGATTGCATATTTTTATTATACAGATATAACACTATTACAATATGTATTAACTGAGGTTACTTCACTTTTACGATACTTTCAGATGTGTAGAATACTACAACGCACCTAACATTTTTTTTTTATAAAATACCATTTGGCTCACTTCACCTCTTATGGGCCCAATTATGGTAAATATTAACAGATGCTATTTTAAAAATATCAGATAAAATGTTCATATATAATTCTATATTGATGTCACTTGATTATATTTTGTAGCGACACTAGTATGCGACGTTGATATTTATATTTTCTAAAGCTTTATATTTTTTATTATAAAGTATATTTTTTTTATTTATTTCATAAAAAAATATCATGAAACATTACATTTATACATATGTACAAAAAAAATTAAAAACTCCAAAAGAACCGGTACAAATTTTGATCGGTTAACCGGTTGAACGTTTTTGCAAACCCTATCGTGTACATTCATATTCAGTTAAATCGAGTTATTGAAATCAAATATGGTCGATGTTTTATATGGTAATCCTACATCGTGATAGTCGATTGATAGTTATAAGTTATTGACCGGGTGGCGGGTGGTCATCTATAAACTTTTATTTAGCTTGAAGGTATTTTTTTTACTCAGCAAATGTCCGAAGAATATTTTATACTATCAATTATATATTTATAATAAAAAAATAATTCATATCAACGATTATTAATATCAGATATTTGACGTCTTTGTGAATGTATTAATAATAGTTTATTTGGTCAGGGCAGCGGTTGTAACAGTTAATTGGGAGATTGTTTGATATCACCAAAGCCTCATGTTATTTTCCTGTGATAATTCCAATCCTTTAATTATTCGAATAAACTTAAAATCCTTTTTTTTTACTGAAGCGAAAGTTAATTTTTAGATTCAATTATTCTTGGCGGAAAGGTGTTATTTATTTGTAAAAGTAATATATACAAAAAACAGCGTTCTTTTTAAATTTACGATTGACTTGAAAATACCTGTATGTCTAATATCTGTTAAATTTCATGGATCACCATAAAAATAGAAGAAGAGTTTAGAAATACGTACATCGTTTTTTTTTTAAATAAAAAAGGTGCCGAAACTTTTTTTTTCACTTTTTTATGTCCGTCCTCAATGTAGAGGATTCAACAGATTTTTTACGAGAACTGCTTGTTAGTCAGTGGATCAACTTCTCTATTAAAAAGAGAGTAAGTATAGAAGAAAGATAGAGCTCGTACAAGAATAGTGGTTATCTAATCGCTCTTGCTTCTCCCTGTTAATTTAAGGACTTAAGAGTGGAGTGAGATAAATATCACAAATACCAACAATTTCGAACAGAAATCAATCATGTGATTGTAATTCTTTTATTACTGAAAATTGATTTAAAGCATTACAAACGTCGAGAGAAAAGATGCCAGAACGCCGTTTAACCGCGTTCCATGGGAAAAAAGTACTGCGTATATATATTTTAGTATCACAACACATCAAATCATCGAGTGATATAGAGTTTACATAATTTGTTATTTTGACAAGCTTCTATTACGAAAGTGAAACGACGGTGCTAATCAATCATTGATCTTTCAATCAGGCGCAAGTATCATACAATTATTTTGAATATTGAATTAAATTAAGTGTGTCCAAATGTTGATTATACGAGTTGAATTAATTAGCCAAGTTATAACACTCTGTTTTTTACTTAGGCGTCCAAATAATCGATTTTGACTCAACAATTTTTGATCTTGTTCAATGCACCGAATCACTGTTGAGGTAACGGCGTGTCTTCGACAATGTTACATATTTTTTCGATTCTGAACTGTCTTATATTTTATATATGACGCTTACAAATATACTGCATTCTCATAATTTATATTTCCTTACTCATTCCGCCGCCAATTTAGATTATATGTAATCGCAAATAAAACACCTTTACAGTTTTTTAAGAGTTTGCGTAAAGAAGAATTATGATAAAAAAGGAGATATTTTTAGCTTAAATTATTACTCATACTTACTAAGATTTCCAATTCTGGAATCCCTTCTAATTCTGCGATCCCAAAAACCCTGGATTGTTACAGTACTAATCTTAGGATTTTGGGATTGAGAAAATTAGAAAAAGTTGACCGACGGCTAAAAATAAAACAAGGTTCCAAATTTTGTTTTATTTTGAGAATTCCGAAAATTCCTGGGTTTCTAGATTAGAAATTCCTGGAAGAGCATAAAAAAAACTGTCGCGGTGTTTCTTTTGGGAAATCCGAAAATGCTTGGGTTTTTGAAATCAATATGAAATTATTTGAAAAATCCCAGGATTTCAAAATCACCGAGCAAAAATTTCTCAATCCTGAATCCCAATTTATACACGATTTTATTTTGAATGTTCAGTGGGAAAAATTGTCAATCCCAGGATCACAAAAAAGGTCCAGGATTGGATGCCTTAATCACTACATTTAAAGCAGTATTAAAAATCAATTTATAAAAACTGTCACCATTGGATCTCGAACCCACATCCTCCGTAATCGAAGTCGGTGACATTGATCACTCGACCACGCAGCTGGATAACTTACAATTAAATTTACAGATATTTATATTTTTACCATGTCCGCTCCCAATGTGGAGCATATGGACCCCTAATGAAGTTTATCTGAACAGAAGTGTTTCTACGAGAACTGCTTGTTACTCAGTTGCTCAACCTCTCTTTTTCCAAAGAGGGTAGGAATATAAGGAAAGGGCTTTAACAGGACTAGTGGTTAGCTAATCGCTCTCGATATATCCCGTTCATAGGATGGGTGGGAGGAGGGAATTCAAGACATCATATACATTCATGCCTTTAAACAGAAATTCATAAATCGATTGAAAAATCAATTTATAAAACTGTCCGCACTGGGACTGGAACCCGTGACCTTCGTAGCGGTAGCCCACTCGACCACATTGGCGGCTAAATTTATTACCTATATTAATATTACAAAACTTTAACACACTCCCTTTCTTAATTAGCAATTCAAAAAGAATCGATTAAATTATTAATAAGAAACGTGAAAGATGTTGAAATAATTGTTAATTAATTTAAACTACTATGCGTGTGATTTGATCGTTTCGAATTCAATTAAGTAAGTAAGTAAATCAACCAATTTCGTTTCAACGCTCAATGCGTTTTAAGTATTATTTATTGATATAAGATTAGGGATTCCAAATATTTGTTGAATCAAATATTCGAAAAACAAATATTTAAACCTGACAGTGTGCAAATATTCAAACAATACAATACACGAATTTCAATATGTATTTATGATGCTATTTTCATATTATTGATGAGACGTCTTTATTTTTAACTTATTTTAGTTGCCAGTTTAAAAAATATATACAATATATTACGTCAAGAACTAATGCGATGCCAAATGTAAATTTTTGATGACACAATAGTCTTATTAAAAATATATTTGTATCCATACAGGTGTCACAACAGACTTTGTCTACAAGAACTTCTTGTTACCAAGTTGCTCAATCTCTTTTTTTTCGAAGAGAGTAGGGATATATAGGATGAGGTTAGGACAGGACTTGTGGCGAGCTTACCGCTCTCGATGCGCCCTATTATTTTAGAATTGGAAGGATGAGAGGGAATTTTTAGACATCACAAACATCCCTGCCTTCAAACAAAAATCAGCCTATTATTAATAATGTTGTGCTACAATTTGTGACACGTGTTTTGTTAAATCTTTATTTAAAATGTCGTGGTAAAGGTATTTTAATAAATATTTATTATTTGAATTAGCAAAAAAATCCAGCAACAGCCAATTTGACAGCTGAATGCTGATTTGTGCTCAGTTTGGTTTGCGATATCGCCATGAATAGACTTACGCCAGAATAACGCTTCGAAATTGTGCACATTTTAAAAAAAAATCGTGGTTCATTTTTTAACACAAAACTTTGTTCAGCGATGAGGTTTATATTTGGTCGAATGGCTATTTCAATAAGCAAAATTCGATGGATCCAGTGAATTGGCCTCCAAGATCGTTTGATTTAACAATTTTAGATTATTTTCTATGGGGATATGTTAAATCACTAGTTTACGCCAATTACCAGATACGATAAATTGCTTGGAAGCTAACATTCGCTTTTCGCATTTTTCCTAACAAGTCATGTAATCATATTTTAAAACTTATGGCGTATACTATCTTCCTAATAAAGTCACTAATATGGTAATTTTGTGTATTTTATTTCATTTCAAAGTTCTATATTTGTAAAAACATTATTTTTTTAAATTTATTAACTTAAGCTCATATCAACGTTATTATGATTATCATTATCACATGACTAGTGTATTTCCCGTGACATATTGTTAGCAAAAATGTGCGATGATAACACAACGTCAATTAAATCAATTAAATATTGATTAATACCATTATTTTCATATACAAACACAGATTTAATATCGCATCCATATTTAGGTCGAATACCTGGGAAATCCATAAATATTATAGTTGTAGGTAAAATAATAATATCATATTGAGATAGATTTTCAATCAACATCGTTAGAAATATTGTTTTAAATGTATGATAAAACTATTAATTTAGAGCCGGCTTAAGTTCTGAGCATGAAGATGTCAAAAGGCGAAACCCTGCTAGTTAGTGACTAACGCATGGAACGATACAAATTTGATCAAAAAGAAAATTCATTTCAATACTAAATAACAACGTGCGTTTTATAATTGTTCTTTTTTAAAATTCATGTCCGCTCTAATGGAAATTTTTTTCTACGCGAACTGCTTGTTATTCAGTCGCTCAAACTCTCTTTTCCAAAGTGAGTAGTAGGAATAGAAAGATAAGGCTAGGAAAGGACTAGTGGTTCACTAATAGCCCTCGCTACGCCCGGTTGTTAAGAGATCGGAAGGGTAGGAGAGAGTTTTAAGGCAACAGTAACACCCATGCCTTCGAACAGAACTCGATAAATTGATCGAAAAAATGCTGACTCGAACCCGTGAGATCCGGCACGGAAGCCAACAACGCTAACTGCTGCGCCATATGACCCAATCATCTATTTAACCTATTAAGAAAAAAAACACAATATTCCTTTGTACTTAATTGCCACTTTTATTTATCAAGATCAGGACCGGTTTCGCTCATGGCGAGCATTGTCAATATCAGTTAATCATCATAAATAAAAGTGGAGATTTAGTACAAAGGAATATTGTGTTTTTTTCTTATCATAATGTCTTTCCACCAAGCATTGACAGTGAACACCCTAAAAGTGATCTATTTAACTAATTGTAAATATTTCGCTCACTTCATGTGTGTTCATAAATGATATAACCTCATGAAGCTAGAATATTATACGGGGTTCTCCACTATTGCGACCAGTGTTCCAAATTTAAATGTTTATTGCTTAAATTCTGTCGCTCAAAAAAAAGAAGATTGTTCCAATTTTAAAATTTAATCTGTATTTATTTTGAGCGCATAATCTGATTGACGTATATGTTTGGATTAGTTTGTATTGAGAACCGTTTCTTGAATATTTCCATATTCAGATCACACACAGCGTGTTGTTTGTTGATCGATTTAAAAAAATCTAAATACGTTCTTTCGACTGTGCCCCGTGATTTGAATTTATAAATAAGACGTGTTTGTTTAACTTCTCAAAAGGTTTTGTTTAAATGTTCTTGATTCAAATAAGGTGCGAGTTCATTTCAAACAATGACTAAGTTAAATTTTCTGAAAAGGCTTATCCAAAGCGCCGGATCGCATATTTAATGAAAGAAATAAGTTGGTAAATTGTTATCCAAACTTCTTTTCTTGTTTGCAAAAAGAAAGCTAGTGCGAATGATTTGTAGTTTTAATTTATGTTGAGATTCTCTTTTAGATTTTCATATACTCCAAATCAAGAACCAAAATGGCTATTTACAATACAATATAGCAATCGCAAGGATACACGACATTGTACCCAGCATCACTTGTTGTGTCCTTTTAGCAGTATCTAACACCGATCCATCAATAATTGTAATACATTTGAACCGCTTAAATTTTGTACTCTCCCACAAGTTTTGTTACCAACAACCCGGGTTTTGCCTTTCGGCATTTCTAGGTGCTCAAGTGCACGGACGAACTATAACGGACACGTGGTATTAAATAAATTTACTAAAAGTAAAAAGCTAATAATGGCGATTTGAATTATTTTTACTAATCGTTTGATTTTGATGACGTTCAATTAGTTGAGAAAATAATCACATTAACAAATATAATTTCTGCAGGTCTTTGACATTAAACGTGACAATCGTTAAAGGTTATAAACATAAGAATCCCTACTGATTTATATGGTGGGTATTTTCAAGAACCATACTATTTTAATCGCTGTAAAATCTATAATTATTGTACTATTTTTTTTATTCATGTACGCTCCCAATGTGGAGAATACGGCCCCTTAATGGAGGTATCTCAACAGAATTTTATAATTTAAGAGTGCACTTGAACGCCTGAAGATGTCGGAAGCCAAAACCCGGGTCGTTAGTGACAAAATCTGTGAGAATGTACATAATTTGAACGATTCAAATATAATCTCAACAGAAGTTTTTACAAAGATAACTGTTTGTTATTCAGTCGCTCAACCTCACTTTTATAGTTAATTTTATTAACATGTAAAGAATATGGTAACGGTAAATAATAATAATAAAAATATTCATTTAAAATTGGCAGACTAACTAGTTTTATCATATTAATTTTTAAAAAATCTTGGCAAAACAATTTAAGCTTTGTATTCAATTCAAAATTAATTTTGAAATTCTACCGTGCACCTTCAGTCGAAATTATAAATAATATTAGTTGTATTGTTTAAAATTTTGCCAAGTATGTCAAAGGGAAAAGATGGGCCAAAAGAAACGAAAGATTTTTCTAACTGATATAATTTTCCCTAGACGTAACCAATTCGGTGTGTCTGATAAGGCTGACAAATCCTATCGACGGTAATTCTTGAGCAATTCTTCGCTCTCTTCGTTCAAATATGGTCATTTGCAGAGGATGTGATCAGCATCCCGAATTGTATAGCGGCATTTACGATTTGGTCTATGAGCTAACCACACAACTTAGAAGAGCTATACTGCTGTCGTAAACAAAAATACAAAGTAAATAATGATGTTGAAACATCGACAGTAATATCAAAGTTTTGTTATTATTTTTTTAAAAAAATACATTGATTATTTCGATATATAAAATAACACTTCGGTTTATAAAAATATTTATATTACAAATAGTTGTCTATTTGTATCCAAAATTAAAACACACTTTTGCATTAATTTCACATTCATTTAATATGATTAATACCGGTATTATTCATCACGAACATTTTCAACTGAAATTTTCATCAGTTGAAAATGATCATAATGTGGAATTATTACAAGAGTATTTTTTTTTTTAATATAATGGCCTTTTCAATTAGTAAAAAATAGAAAACCTTAAAAATGTCTATTAATTTATGACGGTATTGTATAATTGTTTCTGTTTATCAGCCCTGTAGCTAAATGGTAAGAACTGTCGTCTAGCAATACATTTTTTTCAATATTCAAGTCCCGGCAATCTCCGCAAGTTCAATTTTAAATTAAGATTTTTTCATTATATTTATGGAGATGTTGGGCATTGGAGTATGTCATGTTTGAGAACATCATTGGCAATTCTTGGTTGAGAGGTAATGTATACTAAAAAAGCTTTTTCAATATGTTTTTTAAACACATTATTGTTATTACGAGCATTGTCAACTTATTTTCTGTTCGTGTAATCTTTTCTCATCGTCGATCGCAAGTGATTTTTAAAATCTCATGCGACAATGTGACAATGATGGAGAAAATATTTTTATTCTAAAATAAAAACAAATCAATTTCTAAAAATAGTTATTTTCTCTAATATATCGTCGGTATACAGGCAAAAGATGCTAAGTCTAAATCAGCTTTTTTGAGTTATTGATGCAGACGGTAAGATACAACACGCACTGTCTTCTGAAAAAAACAATTTTGGCCATATGGTATGTATTTTTATGTAATTTGAAAAAGTGATGAGAATATCAATTCCGTTCAGAGTTATTTGTAGAACTAAAAACTATAAAAAACCAAAGATACAATCTTTAATATTTGTATTCAGTGGCGGATTATCTTGTAAGCGAATGAGGCGCGCGTTCGGGGCCTTTGAATCCTAGGGGCCTCAAACTAGCTCATATAATAAATACTACACATATTTTTAATTCATTTTTACTTTACATGGAATTTTGCAACGCTTTAAAGATATTCGAGATATTCGACAAGGTCTTAATCCGCCATTGTTTGTTTTGAATTCGTAAATGATCATCAAATTCCATGAAACGGTAAGAATGATAAGTTACAGTTTTAGTGCATAAAGAAAGACGTTTAAATTTCATGATCATCAAAAATGACGATTATCTCAATCAAGTTTTATTGACTTAACACTTTTTGTCAGTATGCCGAAGACATTATAGTTCCAGAAGCTGTTCCAAAGCCCACTAAAGAAGAAATTTGAATTTTATGTTAAAACATTTAAATTTGGAATACTTAATTCTGCTTTGCTAGTTCTGCTGTTTTTGTAATAATTATTGTTCTTTATTCAAGCATGACACTTAAATAATACTGTCCTCATCTTTTATATTATAATATTGTCAGCTGAAGTCAGCGACATTTAATATAAATAAATACAATAACATGAAATGTTTATCTGTTTTATGTCTATACGAAGCTGTACTCCGATATAGCGTAATAAAATCTATACACGATGTCAGAGTTGTTTCTGCGGAGCGCTTAGTTCCCGCTCGCGATTCAATATGACTGGTTGTGCTAAGAGCTATTACTGATAACTCCGCCCAGATTAATACGGAAAATGCCCCCCTCGTCTACAACACAGATGTTATTATAATAAATTACAATTTACATACAATTATTAAAACAAAATGATGATATTGTCTTCCGAGTGAAGTATTTCTTTTGTCATAACATGAAAAGTTTACCAGTTTTTTTTCCGTAAAATTTAAATGCTGCGTGTGTTGTAATATTGTGATTTTAAAACAAGTGTTTGTGTAAAATTTAAGTATACGCTTTATAAATCCATAATTAATAGTCTGTGAAGGAGATTCCTAATTGATTGATCGGTTTTTTAAACTTAGTGATTGGTGTCGGATAAAAAAAAATATTCACAAAAATGTTTAGTCATTTTAAGTGCTGTGTAAAAGTGTCCGATTTGTTTCGTATATAATTATGTAAATTTTAACGAGTTCGTAAAAGCTACAGGTTTTTAGTGGAGTTACTCACTCACTTTTGGATTTTTGACAAACGTCATATTCGTGCAGGTATTTTGAATTAATGTATTTTTTATTTTTATTACTATATCTACCAGGGCTGTGGAGTCGGGTAAAAAAATCGACTCTGGCTTCGATTCTGACTTCGGCATGAAATAAAAAACCAACTCCGACTCCGAATTGATTTTAACAAATATTTCAGTTTTGACATATCTGTATACCATCAATCAGACTATTTTTTTCCAATATCTTTAAACTATTTTCCTCCTGTTTTTCCGACTCCAACTCCAATTCCACAGCTCTGATATCTACAAAAAGTACACATTTTTAAATGTTTACTAAAGGAAATAATAAGGTCTACAAATTTCGTATCTATAACTTTCTATATTGAATATTATGAGAAATTTTATTAAAATATGTACGTTATTATCAGGTACCTTCAAAATAACTGTTTAAAATAACCTAGTAGAGTTTAACAATTTTCATTTTTCAATTTTCAATTGTACGTTTTCAGTTATCACATATGAACTTTAATTAAAGTTTATCTCAACATAAGTTTTTATAAGAGAACTGCATGTTGCTCAATCTATCTTTTTCGGAGAGATTATATATATGTAGATAGAAAGATAGGGTTAGGACAGGAATAGTGGTTAACTAATCACTTTATCTACTACCCGTTTTTAGAAATGTATGAGTGAGAGCAGTTGTAAATATCATAAATAGTTTGTATGGAATTAAATTTGATAACATTGTTATTCCATTTGTTATGTTACAACTTGCGACACGAGTTTAGCCTCTTTGAGAAGCATCGTCAGACTATCGAAACGTTAATTGTTGTAAACACAGCAAGTGGAATAACAAAATTATCAAATTTAATTTTATATTAAAATAAACTTCCACATAGTTACCACCGAATCTATCAAAGATAGCTTGAATGGAACTATGTATCTTGAGCTCAATATTTCTTTTATTATATTAGCCTTTTTTCTTTTTCAATTTAAACTTTATTTGACTACGTCTTAATTCTCGTTTAATGTTTTATTTTGATATATACATAGGTATTCATCATGAAAAATAAATATACCGTTTTGCCAGACTCTCGGCATTGAAAAATGGCTCATTTTTACTTAAATAAATAACACTTTTTGACAGTTCGATATCAATATATTGTTTTTAATACTGCCCATACAAACTTCAACAAAAAAATAATTCATCATACAGCTTATATTAAATTATCAAGTTTTTGCACTATTTTTTATTAAAATGAAAAAAAAGTTACAATGTGATTGAATAATTAATTAGACTATCATTTATTGTAATTTAAAACAATGGTATTCATGCGGCCATTGTTTTTGTTGGACTTCCGAGCTATAAGGTTAATAAATCAAAGATTTTAAAAGAAAGAATCATTAATTCAAAACAATAGTATACGAGCTGACATCGAATTACGTGACTTGTGATTCCACAAAAACATCGTGTAATGTAAATCCGTGTTAAGCGAGGTATTGAAAGTGTTTACATAATATGGTTGACAGTAAAAAAATAAACTATGTACGATGTCTTTAAAGAAATGCGTTACCCAGAGTTCCCCAAATTTTTTTCTGCTTATTAATATTGAATGTAAATATATATTATACAAATTATACAGTAACATCAACAGCTGCAACAAATTTAACCATGTTTGGCTATATATGTATTTATATAACATATTCGACGAAATAAGCAAAGAGCATTTCCATCGTGAGAAAAATATCAATATTTTTTACAAACCATGACCGCTCCCAATGTGGAGTATATTGACTCCTAATAGAGTTTATCTCAACAGAAGTGTTTCTAAACGACAACCGTTTGTTACTTAGTTGTTCAACCTCACTTTTTTCAAAGAGGGTAGGGATAGAAAGTTACGACTTGGAAAGGACTGGTGGTTAGTAGGGTATCCAATCCCGGAGCCTTTTTCCAATCCCGGGATTTCGGGATTGATAAATTTTCAATCCCGGGATCCCGGGATTGAGATAAATTTACCGAGGATTTTGAAATCTCCGATTTGGTATACTTTTCCATGGGATTCTCACGAAACCTCGTTTTTTTTTTAGCTCACTAGCTTTTTTTGCCAATTTCGTCTCACTTTTCGAAATTTACTCAAAATTTCTCAATCCCGAAATCCCGGGATCACGACCATGTCAATCCCGGGATTTCGGGATCAGAAAATTGAACGGGATCCCGAATCCCGGGATTGGATGCCCTAGTGGTTAGCTAATCGCTGTCACTACGCCCATTTTTAAGTACGATGGGTAGGAAAGAATTTAAGACATCACATACATCCATGTCTTTAGACAGAAATTCATCAATCAATTGAAAATCAATTTATGAAAATTCTCCGTACTGAGATTCGAACCCGTGACCTCCGTAACCGGAGCCAATAAAGTTAATTACCCAACCGGTGAACTATAATTTTAGAACTTTCTTAGGTATTTAACTGATCTGACAAAGGTGTAAAGCCGAATATATATATCAAAAAGACAAAAAATAAAGGTTGTAACTAACAGAATGTATTGTTATCATTTGCATAGATGTGACTTTAGTTGTTTTGTTGGACAATACAATGCATACAAAGTAATTCACACTCTATCAAAAGGATGCAAGCTACGAATGTTGAATCAGTATCATAATTTAGGTTTCATGATTGAAAAAAAAGAGTCTGTGAAAATTGCGAACAGGAAAAAATAAAAGAAAACATACGCTGAAAAATCTATTAACTATATTTAAAAGAATATTTTTTGAACTAAAATAGTTGTTATTTTTTCACCTTATTAAAAAGTAGTTCTACCAAGTAAATTTCAATCCAATCAATTATAAAAAGGTTTTTCTTAAACAATGTATTCAATTAGTATTAGATCGAGCCAATAAAACACCAGTTTATAAGTCTTTGTGTAATTCAAATATGTTTGCATTACATATTTTGAATATTTTGAATTTACGGTAAGCACAAAAAACATTTTTTGTGCCTATTGTAAAATTTTCATTGTGTGGGCTTTGTCATTTTGCCTTTACACAGTCGAATTATTATCTCATATATCATCATTAACTCATAACAGACAAATTTCGTCGCAATGCCTTTCCGCAGTATATCGACTAGAAAATTAAATTCCGGACCCTTTTGGTGAATCCCAATTTTTCAAATCACCATAAATTCGCAATGTGAATTTTCAGAATCCTGGAATCGATCACTGAAAAAAAGTCAAGAATTAAGAGATTTTGAAATAATGTACAAAATAAGGTGAAACATATTTTATTGAACTCTCACGGACATTTCAAAAATTTTTGCTCGCATGCCGATTTTAATTCAAAACTTGGGAATTTACGGAATCCCCAAAATTGCTTGAAAGCTACTTTCGAAAACTATCGAAAGAATTTTTCACTTCTTATCCTCAATCTCGGGATTAGTACTATAACAATACCGGAATTTCAGGATCACAAAATTGGACGGGAATTCGTGATTCGGAATCCCGGGATTGGATACCCTAATACCGATGATAAGGACTCACAATGGAGCTTTACCTCGAAAGAAGTTATTGCATGTAAGCAGTTTGGTTTTGGATAGAGGAAGAAGAATATAAATACATTGTGGTTATTTGCTGTACTGCTTTTGTTGTTGCTACAGTTGAGTTGATCAATTATGAATTAAGTGTTTCACATTGAAAGCAGTCATTATATAAAAAACAGCATTAAAAAAATGTCAAGGGAAAGTGATGCATCGAGGAAATCAGTAAACTTTAATAATTGATTAGTTTGCTATTCGGTTTTTACATTGATTCATCTGCAGGTCAGGGCTATTATATGGTACGATCGCTACGCTTCTTTTCTGCGAAATATTGCCTAACCTTGATGTAGTAATTTAGTATGTAGAACTGTTACTTATAATTTATTAAATATATCCATTATCATTACAATAATGAATGACTCGACGAAACAAAATGGTCAATGAAAAGAACTAAAATAATATTTCAGGTATAATTTTTAAAAACTTTACATTAGGGCACTTTACATTGGCGCAAAGTCGTCCACGCTTTGGTGACGTGTGTTCCTTATGCACATTAGGTATAAGGAAAATACATCACTTAATTCTGGACGACGGCGCCCCAATGTAAAGTGCCCTATTGTGAGCTCAGTTTGGTCAGTTTTTTTTTAATTGGTTTTTAATTTATTTATCGATGATATGGCCATATGTAATGTCTGGATTTCCCCCTCTCTTTTCTGATCTTAAAAACGGGGCGTAGCGAAAACTATTCCCATAAAATTAACCATATTCTTACATTCGAAGCAGTTATCGTAAACAAATTTACGTAATTATTATATGTTCCGCAATAAGTGCTTTTACAATTAAATGTATTATACTGTAAGATATAGGATACAAATTGTTTTAATTGTCTAAAAAACATTGAAACAAATTGCATATTGTCTGAGTATTAACAGAGTATACGTATTGATGCAAAAAACCTGGACATTTTAAATGGTAGAAAAAACCGGAAAGATATTGTCATTTTTACAGCATACTGAAATCCATATGCACACATAAATTTGTGTATTTTGCCGAATATCATAAAAACAGGACTGTTTCCAAATATTTTGTTTCGTATTCAAGTATACCTAGTTGTCACGAGTCAAACTCATAGACTAGTCTTTGTCATAGACAAACAGCTCTTCGTAATATCATAAAATTCTTATTTACCTCTAATTTGTGAATAGAGTATATGTCTCGGTCACTTTTAAGGTGTTCACTGTCAATACTTGGTGGAATGGCATTATAATAAAAATAACAAAAGATTTTTGGTACTTTTTCCAACATAAAATTTATTTGATCAGGACCGGTTTCGCTCATCGCGAGCATTATCAACTGATAAAAAATATATATAAACAGTGCTATTTATACAAATTAAATTGAAATAAAAGGTGTAAGAAACTACTAACAATGAAAAGGATTTACAAATTACATTATAATTGCACAAAATTAAAATGCTTAACACCTAAACATACAATTAAAAAATCATCAATTAAGTGGCAAATGATATCAATTATAAACAGAAACTTATTACAATTATAAATAGAAACCGGTCCCGATCAAATAAATTTTATGTGGAAAAATTACTAAAAATCTTCTATTATTTTTATTAATTATAATGCTAAAAATTATGTTTAAAATTATCAGTTGGATATTAAAATATTTTTTTATCGACTTTATCAAAAAATTTATTTTCACACAGTTTTCCCGCCCCGCACCACTTAAGCAATTTTTTAACATGCTGTCCTCGACTTTTTTTACTTTTGTAAAATTCGCTGTTTTCACATTTTTATCGATAATATAATGTAAGTTTTGATTAAAATACGATTCTCACATGAATTTTTATGGAAGTACATGTTGAATTGACAAATTTTAAATATTAATTAAAAATTGATAAACCATTATTAAAAAAAAACACTTTTACATTTTTCTACTTTCGTATAAATTTTCAGGCACCAATCACGTTCCAAAGTCAAGGATCGCCATTGTATCGTGTCTTAATTTTACACAACTTTTGTTTTGGTGCGTTTAGAAGGGTCTTAAAAACTATTTTCGTTAATAGTTGGGGTATCGATGATAAACGTATGTGATTCACTGCATTTTATGAATCTACGATAAAATTACTAACTTACAATGTATTGTTTTTACTGATTTTACCAGATATCTGACCGACCTACAACTAATCGTAAAAATTAACTGTTTAACTTGTACCTCGAATCAGATGATGCCGTGATAACGTCTCGATCGAATCTTTTAAGCCGACTAGAAGATAAATACGTATTTTTTGCTAATGTTTCCAATTGATTAAATCTTGCCCAAGAATTATGAAGGCAATTAATCAACGACATATGCAAATCTTGTGTTAATTTTTAAAAATTAAGCAATAACACAACGCGGTCTGTCTATCTGTATAATTGATACAATATATTATACATAAACAATAAAATAACTATGAAAATAATGAAGAAAAACTCCATCATGCTGCTTTTCGCTCACAAGGGAAAATTCTATCAGGAATATATTTGATTGCCAGGGAAACACAATTCATAATGATTCACCTTGCACATGCATAACATAAACAGGAAAATTTGCAAAGAAATATTTCACAGGCTTTTGAGTCTGGATATTGATAGTAATAAAAAACAATGTCTTGCCAAATGTATGTAAACGGATTCGCCTTTTGTCTGATAGTGATATTGAATAATATTTATCATAATAATTTTTTTTTTTTATATATCCATTTCATTTTCATACAAGGAAACCTTTTCACCATTATTTTTTATTTGAGTACAATTTTTAACACGGTATTCCGTGGAAAGTATCCACCGTGTAAAAAGAGAGTACCGTGTATTATATTAATTTTATAATTTACTTTTCGGAAATAGTTGAAAATAACCACCAATTTATTTAAAATCAATTATATAGAATTATTCCATTGGGTAAAAAAAAAACGTAAACGATAGGTTAGAATTATTTTTCGAAATTAATAAAATATTTAATTCGACAAAAAATATTAGTAAATTACAGTACAAGCCAGGCGAATGGGATGGTTGTTTAGGTTAAGTTAGATTTTTAAATTTAAAAAATATTGAATATAATTTAATTTAAGATTTCGACTGAAGGTGCTTGGTGGAATTTCAATATTATTGAATATAGAAATATTTTCTTCCCCACACACTTGTTATTATTTCTAAATCATGTCAACTTACAGCAGACGTTGTACGAGAACTGTTTTCTATTCATTCATTCACTTATCTACATTTTTTTGGAGATACAGAAAAGGGCTACGAAGAAAGACAAGAAGTTAGCTAATCGCAATAGCGCTCGTTTTTGATTGGATGGTTGAAAGGGAATCAAAAACTCAATTAATGATAGTGCCCTTATTTTATTCGAACCGTTGACAATGTAAAATATTCAATACATTATACAATCACAACTTGAAAAAAATTGGCTAAAAATTCCTGGAAATTAATAATATTCTTAAAACAATTTGACAGTTTATTGAACTAACACCTTAAAAATCAAACAGTTCTGGATTCAAGTTCCATCACGGTCAATATCATTTTTTTTAAAGTAATATTTAATATATCAGAGGCAAGAGTGTTAGTGATTTAATCACGACAAAAAATATAAAGTATCTGTTTCATCGTCAAATTATCTGTAATTTTAAACATTGTTTTTTATTTAAATGAAGCGCTTAGAATCAAAACTCACATTTTGTACTGAAGTATGCTAATCGATTATAAATACATCTAAACAATTATAATAAAAATGTTGGATACATATTAAAAAATACTTACCACTGTCAAAGGTTACTATTGGTGCCTAAGCTCACATGTTTAAATGGATAAATAATATGAGATGTTTAAAAATAACAAATCAACTATCAGTATATTTTATGGTTAAATAGATTAATATTATATTTATCACTTGCGATAAATATTCATGGTTTTTTTTTTTTTTTACAATAACTAAAAATAGTGCTTCCGTGGTTTTTTGCGATTTTCTCAAAACTCTATTTTTGAATAATGTGAGTTATGATTCTAGAGTACTTAAAGAATATATTTGTTTTTTTTTCAACGATTGAACTAATTGATTAAAAATCAATTCAAAACGTTATTTTCAATAAGTACGTAAATTAAATTTATTTTACGTTAATTATAATATACTCTATTATAAATATGCATTTATATTTGTAGTCTAATATGTCCCATATCGAATCAATAAACTAGTTACTGGCTAATTAATTACGTGTTCATTACAAAGACATATTTCTCCAATGAATAGTTACTGCTTTAAATCCCGCACATAATGAGTTGTTTCTCCGTAAAAAAATACTTGAATAGAAAATCGATAATTAATAACCTAATTAATCCCATTCCTTTGATGGTGAAAAAAACACCGTTAGCCAAGCTCCAATAAAGTGATATTTATAATACGTAGAGTAAAAAACTAGACCGTGCTTTTTTTGCCATCGGAAAAAATCGCTGCATCAATAAACGGTTGATTTTGTTGTTTTATGTATTCATTTCGGAACCGTAGACGATTGGTAAACTCTTTTTACCATACATACGTCTTTTTATATTGCGGATTCAAGTGGTCGAATCCCAGATCGTATCGTCACCATACTATCATACTATCATTCAGTATAGAGTTTTTCAATCAAGCCTCTAGCTCAGGCGTGGGGAACCTGCGGCCTTTTGGCTACTCTCTTGCGGCCTTCTGGCCAATTCTTTAATTCTATAAATTTTTGTAAATTCGTAAATTCCTGACATGTTTTGACCGTAAATTCCTGTTTCCGGCCAAAGATTCAATAGTCAATGTTTACTGCGGTTTTATGTCAAATCAGAAAAATTAACGCGGCCTTTAGAGAAGAAAAGGTTCCCCACCCTGCTCAAGCTTCTAGATTGTATTTTACATAGTTAATTAAAAATCAAAATACACATGGATTTATCCCAATCTGACACATATACAGATAGAAATTAATTGGTAAGAAAAATTGCGTCTTTAAATCTGGATTATCACCATATTTTTTTTGTTGTTTTCAATCCATATCCGCCCCCATTGTAGACCACATAGCCACCTAATTAAGGTATATTAAACAAAGTTTTTTTTACGAGAACTGCGTGTTATTGAGTAGCTCAACCTCTCTTTTTCGACATGATTAGGGATAAAAGGATGAGAGCAAAGACAAGACTAATGGTTAACTAATTTTGCCATCAAAAATATCCGTGCAACAGAAATCGATAGACCGATTGAAAAAATCGCCGCTCGCACTGAGGGTTGGACTCTTGATATCCGTCACGGAAGTTAATGACGTTGACGAATGCACCTCGGATCCGGACAAAATAATAATACTGACAAATACAATTTCCAAACTGTTAACAACACAGTTATTCCAGACCAAGAATGTCAATGTGCACTTTGATTACTCAATTAATTTATAGCCATGTGTTCAATATGTCTTTATACTAAAATACTTACAATAAATAGTAGATGTTATTAAGTTAAAACGTTGAATGCATTTGTGAACTAATTGTTCATCCACGTGTGTCATTCTACGTGTCCCTGCAACGTCGTTCATTGTCCCCGAATGTTGCATGTAGCAAAATGGGACACTTTTACACGGCTCGAGATAATATGCCGCATTTTAACGCATTTAATGAGGTATGTGAAATTAAATGCTGAAATCTTTTTCATGATTTCAGTAAATTACGAAAAATTGCTGTCCATATATGTCTAACATATTTTTTTTTTTTACAGTTGTCTTTGTTATGACAGTGGTCGTTAAACTGCCACGTGCGACTCTTTGGTCCCTTGAGTGCGGCTCTCCAGAAAACACCACATAAAGTGTGATAAAAAGGCTTCTTTACGCATAATTATGCCGTAGCATAAAAAACGTTGCGATATCGTTAATAAATAAACGAGAACTCGTTGTTAATAAGATTTATAGAGGACTACCTGTCGGTCAATCTCATGATTGGCTTTTTAAGAGAATGCACGGTGTCATTATTTGGTTTATATATCTATTTTGGCATAATAAAAAGGCTTTTACAGAGCAACAAGAACTTGTTGTTAGTCTATCCATCTCAGATTTTTCTAAGATAAACTTTAAATGAGAAGTTGTTAAGTACAATCGTTTAAAATTGTTGAATAAAAAAAAAGATTTAAAGAGGACTACCTGTCAGTCAATCACATGGTTGACTTTTTAGGAGTAAGCAAGATAAAAAAAAAATGATAAATATAACAGCTTATTACTTGTTCGACCTCATAAAAATATTATGACAGAGCAACGAGGACTTGTTGTTAGTCTATCACATGGTTTACTTTTTAAGTTTTAAGTAACTGTTTGTTTTCTATATCGTATAACTTACTTGACAAAATACAATGATTTTGACAGACTAACGAGAAATTGTTGTTAGTCTATCCCTCTGAAGGATTTTATGAGATAAAAGTATGCAAGGAGTTAATACATATAAAAGACTACCTGTCAGTCAATCTCATGGTTTCTAAGAGAATGCAAGATGTCATTATTTGATTTATATATATTTTTTGGCATACTAAAAAGATTTTCACAGAGCAACGAGGACTTCTTGTTAGTCTATCCCTCTCAGACTTTTCTATAATATACTATAAATGAGAAGCTGTTGAGTGCAATAGTTTAAAATTGTTGAAAAAAAAAATTTAAAGAGGGCTACCTGTCAGTCAATCACAAGATTGACTTTTTAGGAGTATTCAAGATATCGTATCACGTGTTCTACACAAAAAAGGTTTTGACAGAACGACGAGGACTTGTTGTTAGTCTATCACATGTTTGGCTTTTTAAGAGTATGCAGGATAGACCTATTTGGTTAATATAATATCTTATCACTTGTTCAAGCTCATAAATAGATTTTGACGGAGATACGAGGACTCGTCGTTAGCTTATAGTTGAGTGAAAGATACTGAAAGTCGCAGAATGTTCCACTACGGACTGATATTAGCGTATGTTTTTTCTCCGATAACTATTTGTAGTTCAGTTGTATTAACCTCTTATTTTCGAAGAGAGGATGGATATAAGAAAAAAGCTAGAATATGAAATGTGGTTGAATAAGCATAGATTTACTGAATTTAATTTGTTTATTTCTTATAAATATTTTGCATACGGGCCGAAATCATTAAAACACGTTTTTGTGCCTCCTGTAAAATTTTCTAAGCGTGGGTTACGTATTTTTTCCTTTCCACAGTCGATATGTATCTGTTTCTCACCGTATTTAATTTTGATACTTTTTTACGCGATATTTTCAACCAATTTATCAAATTATATGAAAATGAGTTTTTTTTACGCGTCAGTTTCTGGAACCAACGAATGTATCGCGTAAAAAAAGCATTGGATAGTATCCCTTAGCCATTATGAAACATGCTGAGACTGTCTGACTGCGCCTATCATACTTCTCTATTTCTATTTCAAGACCACTGTTACAATAAAACGATATCTCGACATACCTATATTGTATTTAATAAACATATTTAGAATAACCTGATTGACTATTTTTGCTTAAATTACTAAAATACGATTCGCCGAAATAAATTGCGATTAACATGTAAAAGTTCAAGGCTAAATAATTTAAAAAATATATTTCCTGCCATTTGGCTGTAAAATTCAGATAAGGACCATTTTTTTTTATGTGACACACGGCTGTCACTGTTCAATCTCTTTTGTGACAGTGATACGCAACATTTATGACACACCGGTGTGTCGCGTCAGCTGATAATAAATGTCGAAATAAATACAGATTTTCGTGATATTTGTAGACACCGCACGTCATATTATATAACTCCACGGTACAATATGAGACAGGATGATTGATATATGTATTTAATTGTTAATGTATAAAAAAAAAATCATCCAAGTATAATAAATTTGCCGCCTGTGTGGTCGAGTGGTCAATGTCGTTGGCTTCGGTTACGGAGGTCACGGGTTCGAATCCCAGTACGGACAGTTTTATAAATATTTTTTTCAATCGATTTATGAATTTCTGTTCAAAGGCATGGATGTATGTGATGTCTTGAATTCCCCCTTCTCCACCCATCCTTTCCTATGAACGGGGCGTACAGAGGGCGATTAGCTAACCGCTAGTCTTGTCCTATCCCTATTCTTCTATTCCTACTTTCTCTAGAAACAGAGAGGTTAAGCAACCAAGTAACAAGAGTTCTCGTCGAAAGTAGAAACTCCATTGGGAGTCCATAAGCTTCACATTGGGAGCGGACATGGTAATAAAAAAAAAAAAAAAATGAAATGGCAAGTTATTAGTCAAATGAAGCTTAATTTATTTTAAGATAATATCTAATTAACACTGTTCTTGTCATTGTTGTACATCGTCTTTAAATACATGTCTCATGTGGAGCATATGGCCTCTTAATAGAGGTATCTCAACATAAGTTTTCTATAAAAAACTGTTTGATTACTCAGTCTTTTTCAAAGAGAGTAAGTAGTAAGGATAGAAGGATAAGGCCTGGACAAGACTAGCGGTCAACTAATCGCTCTCGCTGCGCCCAGTTATCAAAGGGTAGGAAAAATTGAGAGAGTGTTTCTAGACATTACAAACACCCATACTGAGGGACAAATATTGCATAGAACCAGACAAATATTGAGGACTATAGTATTTCGTTTATTATTGTACAACTTTCTATCAAAGGGATGTAAGCTAAAAATGCCAAGTTAGTACTAATATTTATCCTTTAAGTTTTAAAAAAGAAGGGCCTGTCAAAATTACAACCAGAAAAAAGGACTTAGAAATGTCTTTCATAAATTATTTCAAATTATAAAATTATAAAATTTCCAAACTAGTACTTCTTATCATTGAAACTTTTTGTAAATGGGCATTTGCTAATAATGATCTGAGTTTACATACTACATTAAAAAAACAATATTGACCCGTGGGCTGTATCTGGCCTGCGGGCCGTAGTTAACTGACTCCTGGTATAAACTATACAGTATTAAGAGCACTTGAAACCATGTCCAGGTTAAATTATTTTTTACGCAAAAAAAATACTTACTTAAAACTATCAACATCTAAGTTAAATTTTGAAAAATGTAACTTACTACTAAATATTTTGCGACTCAACGTGGAAATGTTTGCAATCACTTTTTACGACATGTATATAAATATATGTGGGCAATTTTGAATTTTATTGATATCGTATGACGTCATTTGCAACACTGATGAAAATTTATTGTGTTTTTTTGTCACTCTCCAAATGACAACGCCAAACAAAATTTACAGCATGAAGGTGCGTCCGATAATCTTTTTTTTAATCCGTGCCCGCTCCCAATGAGGAGTATATGATAAAATGATGATAAAACAATTAAAATCGAAAAAATACTGTACACTCAACTTTTTTTTTACAAGGTAGATACCACAGTTAATTTCAGTATTGTCATTGGTTAACGAAGAAGTAACCCTTTTGCAATCAACTCATTCAAATCTCACTCCAATCAAGCCAAAAAGGTTAAACACCACATTATGTTGACTGTCTTGTTCCTTCGTCCATTATAAAATAATCAATAGAAAAGAATGTGCGCATAATTAGCCAGGAAACTATTAATACAAAGGTCAAAAGACAAGTTAATTATTCTTACATCATATACAAATGTAACGATTATTTGTTTTGATCAGTGGCTCTTAACTTTTTCGAAGTCACGGTGCACTTTTGATCATGGGAAAAAGTGGCGGCGCACCAGAATTAAGAGATCGAAAAAAATATGTGGATATAATTTTTTTGACTTTTTCGGTTTTCACTATTTTGCGGATTTTTTCGTTTTTACCATTTTTTCGCGGTGCACTGGTGCACCGGTTAAGAACCGCTGGTTTAGATTGAAGAACATAGTGATTACTTTTGCATTAACTCCTCATTATCTAAAATACATCAAAGGGATAAGTATTACAAATTAATAAAACATTATGTTTACTAACTTGCCATTACAAATAATGAATAAAAAGAAATGTACTCATAATTATTAAGGAAAATGCTTATACAAAACTATTTGTCAAAAGACAATATTTTATTGTAATTACGTCATATATGTATATTTAAAACTATTATTTGCTTATATTAAATCAGGACTGTGGATTCTGGTAAAAAGAAAATAACTTCGACTCTGAAATTATTTTTTCAATCGTTACCATGAAGATCATTTTAGTCACTAAAATAATTCTAGTATATTTCACCAATCAATATGATGAATAGACTAATAATCTTATATAATGAATGTTTGTTTGTTTGTTTTTCGTACTCTATAGACTGGAAAACCGCTGATCCGATCCGGGAAGGTTATAAGCATATTAAAATCAACTTACAGTAAGTGGCGCATGTGTCGTACTACATATAATCGGCAGCAAACGTCAAACAGAAAAAGAAGACATGCACTTAAACACAATTAAAACACATACACTTGTTTTCTTTGAGTGACATTGCAACGCTTGCCGGGTACCAGCTAGTTTTTTTTTATACTATGTTATCTATATTTTTCCCGACTGCAACTTTGCCTCCGGGATACCACAGGACTTTAGGAGCTCTGACATTAAGCATATTGTAGTTGCGCTATCAAAATCCGTTATGTATTTTTCTAAACATTACGGTAGTCTCGAAACATGTTAAAATACAGTACGAATTATAATATTTATTTAAAAATCAAAATAAAGTTCTAGAAAGTTTAATATCATAATCGTTGATTTTTCTTTGAGGGTGCGGTGAATTATTATTATTTTTTTTAATGCAACAATCCGATTTTGGGGAAATATTTACATAGCGGACGAAACCGCAACGACGATTCATTCAAGCTATTTATTCGACTATTTGAGCAAAAATTTGCATCTAAAATATTTAACATATATTTAGAATATATTTAGCATTTATCACAAAATGCTAAAAACACGGGTTCGGTATAAGTTTATTGTCTTGCAATTATAACTAATTAATCAAAAGGAATGTATTCCTAATTAGTCAGGAAATTATTTATACTAAGGTCAAAAGGTACAAATTTATTGTTATTACATCATATAAAATTAAATCTATTATATATTATTGTTTGGTATTTATATTATTGTATATGTGCGCTAACTGGTTTTTAGGTCTAACTTGATTTATAGTAATTTATTTAACACAGACGAGTCGTAAAATATTGTAGTTTCCTGATTGAATATAATTATTTTATGGCCGAATTCATCGTCGTCGTGTCAACGTCGTTGGCTTCGTTTGCGGTGATCACAGGCTCGAATCCCAATAAGAGTGTGAGTGCTTTTGTAAGTAAGAATCCTCATATTGTAATAAAGATCCAAAACTAATTTTACTGGAACAACTTGACATTAATAGGCATAAACAAAACATCTTAAATGAACAAACAGTTTTCAATCCATCACCGTTGTTAAAACCCCTAATGTAAGTAATAATAAATATCAGTTTAATTTATCCTAATTTTTTAACCATGTCCGCTCCTAATGTGGAGCTTATGGACTCCTAATGGAGTTTATCTCAACAGAAGTGTTTCTACGAGAACTGCTCGTTACTCAGTTGCTCAACCTCTTTTTTTCCAAAGAGAGTAGGAATAAAAAGATAGGGCTAGGACAGGACTAGTGGTAAGTTAATCGATCTCGATACGCCCCGTTCATAGGATAGGATGGGTGGGAGGAGGGAATTCAACACATTATGTACATACATCCATGCCTTCGAACAGAAATTCATAAATCGATTGAAAAATCAATTTATAAAACTGTCCGTACTGGGATTCGAGCCCGTGACCTCTGTAGCCGAAGCTAACGACGTTGACCACTCAACCACACAGGCGGCTGTCCTAATTTATCCTAATTAATCTTGAAAAATCGCATTTTGCTCATCGTCCTTCGAAACACTAAAGTCATATCTAACAAATGTCATACTATAATAACTGTAATCTGAATTTGAATGTTAGAGTGAATAACATGATTTATTGTGTATATGTATATAGCTGAGCCAAACGTAAATTTAAACATAGTTCTGACGATAGCGAAAGCCGAAATACCTATTAACTAATATTATAAAAACTGTATATAACTAAATACGCTGTTGTTTTTACCCTGACCAATGCTAATTCCAATCAGTGCACCAAAGTTTTATCTGCAGATTTCTTTCAGCCATTTAAGAACAGTTAAGTCTATTCTAAATATGCTAATATAATAATGATTTTTAAATAAAACTGATGTGTAAGAAATACAATTAATTCTGATTATATTTATACTTCTAAATAATTTACTTTTAATCTAAAATGACGTCTCTACAAAAAGTTACATCGTCTGGAATCTTAAACTGATTCTCCTGCACAGTTTTAGTTTTTTCAGATGGAACCTTGTTTATCCAAGGCGACGATAATATAAAGTGCAAAAGCTTGCGTCGAATATTGGCAGATTCCAGGTGGCATGTGCTAGCTGCATAAAATTATTTTTCCCCCTTGTTTTATGACCTCTATTATCAGTTGTTTCAAAAAGTGCCGTGGGCAGTCTGTGACAAGATCTTGCTTCTTAATTAATCTGCCTGTCTGCCAATAAGATGTAATTGAAAATTGCACACATTATTTACATTCTTGCACCAGGGTCGGAATAGGGCTGTGTGTTAAAAATGTTTAATATTTTGAAAATAATTAACTGATCAAACTAAATTTGAATCGTTCAAGCTATGTACATTCTCACAGATTTTGTCACTAACGACCCGGGTTTCGCCTTTCGGCATCTTCAGGCGTTCAAGTGCACAGATAAACTTGAACTGACGCTTAGTAAATGAATGTTTCGTGTTTATATATTTATTTATTATATAAACACGAAACATTCATTTACTAATTTTAATCAAGTTTCCGTTCGAAAAATCTAGCAATCTAAAATTTCTCACCCTGGAACTCTGATATTTCTCCCCAGATGGAATTCTACACCGGTTTGGAAACCCTGACGGAATTTATTGTATATATTTAAATGAGGAGGTGTATATAACATTGCTTGCATATAAATGCATACGATGTCTACGTGAATAGGTTTCACTGTGGATTGCTCTCTTCTGTAGCGATCACGCCCTTCCGTCGGCAAAGTTGGAAAAGGAATGCAGATAACCAAAACGTCAGCGATGAAAGAGACTAAAAAAACTATTGACGCCATTGCGCCATAAAACTTAGAGTTGTTTTCTCACTCTAACACTTCTTCGATATAAGCCGAAGTGAGACATCAAATATCTCGCCTAGAGTCTTATTAGAATCAACGGCTCAAACAGTAAATTATTGGTTTTTGTGAAAAGTGAATGAATCAAGTAAACAATAGACTTGAATCGATTCACGCTTCAATGACTCATTTCTCACGAAAGGTGTATTTTTAAATCAAATTAGCGTTCAAACAGTCGATTAAATTTTTAACTCGGTGGCTGCCACAGACGAGATATCTCGTAAAATTTTTCGTGCTCAACACGCCAGAGACGGGTTATCTCGCCAATAACTAATTCAATTAATAGCTGCAAATTATAGCCGGCGTGCTAGGTAATTACTTTTAATTATCTACGACAGCTAAAGAGCTAAAGCAAAATTGAAGCTATCTAAAACAGCTTTATTCGCCAAAATAGCATTTATCATAGTCTTGTTAAAAAATATATGAAATAAGTTACTAAATTGTGATTCAGTTTTAAAAATATAGTTAAATTAAAAAGGTGTTATTAAAAGTTCTCTTGTTGATTTTTTTTTTTTTTGTAAAACAAAAATTGATGCATAGTGATTACTGGGCGGCTTCGTCACTTGATTTGGTCCTGTGCCTAAAAAATAAATCGCGAGCCACCGATCGTTTCGGGTTGAGCAACCCATGCGAGAAAGGTGCGACGCCAATTAATTGGTTTGACAGGTGGTGTCGATCACAATGACGATTTTTAATTGAAACTAACAGGCCGATAAAAATATAGCCACTCCCAGCATATAAAAAATAAACAATCTGCCAAGTATATTGAACTCTTTCATAGAAGATCGATTGTGTCGTGTAATACGTACTTGCGGTAAGGGGACAGTACATTTTTTTTTGTAATTCCTTTTCTACTATGTCCTTTGTGCATCTAACAGCCCCGAAATAATAAAAAAAAAACACAGCAATATACTTAAACGCTTTGGCGCCGATCGACCGAGTCGATAGCCATCTCCGATTCGTTCTCACTGATCCGTTCATTCGAGTTGTACCATAGGGTAACGAAAATAATTGCAGTTAAATTTGTATTGCACTGTCCACAAGTAATACGTTATCCAGACCTGCTCGATATATCGACAATGGAAAGGAAAAAGGACGTAACCCACACATTTACAGTAGGCGCAAAAAACGTGTTTTGATGATTTTGGGCCATATGCAAATTATGAATTATACACAACCTTAAAGTGTACGGAGACTTCTAAACTGGTGTTTTATTGACATAATCATCAATCGTTTACATATCTGAAAAAATAACAAAAAATATGAGAATGGGGATAGATAGGGCATCCCAAAATCCCGGAATTAACACGGTCGCGATCCCGGGATTTCAGTATTGAGAAATTTTTAGCAAATCCCGAAATTGATACGATTTTGGAATTGCATGAGCTAAAAAAAATCTGGTGGAATAGTATAGCAAATTGAGAATTTCAAATTCCTGGGTGAGCTAAAAAAAAAATGAGTTTCTGAGACAATCCGGGGAAAAAGTATACCAAATTGAGTATTTCAAATTCTTCGGTGAGCTAAAAAAAAACGAGGTTTGGAGATAATCTGAGGAAAAAGTATAAAGAATTGAGGATTTCAAATTCCTCGGTGAGCTAATCCCAATCCCGGGATTGGAAAAATTCTCCGGGATTGGATACCCTAGTTGATACTCATGAAAGGGTTAGTAGAATTTTATTGTTATTATAAAAAAAAATACCAAGTTTCTATTTCTGAAGTGAAAACGGTCCTGATACTGTTAAATTAATGTGAAATTAGTACAAAAGAGTTTCAATTAGTATTGGCAGTGAACACATTTAAAATGAGACGCAGTTTTGAGCGCGAAAGTTAATGGTAAGCGACGATTTTAATAATATTTCTATAGAGCTTAACAAATGATTTAGATTAGTTCTTTAGATGTCCTCGTTCGCATATAACGCGTATCTGCTTTAGACGATTAATTTGGCTGTCCAATATAATTATATTCATCCAATAGTATTCGTAATTTACCAATCATCTCAAATAACACTCGCCAATTGAAGAAAATAGATTCCAATTTAACCTCACAGTAATTACATTTGTCATCGACAAAGGACCGTGATGTAATGCCGCAGGGCAGTGAGAGATAGCAAAAAATACAATCACAATAACTTACCCAATGACCAAATATCAAAATATCTTGTGCTTCTATAAACAAGGTTCGTTCACTATGGTATTCGAATGGTTCGGTGATTCTTCCGAAAACGAATTTTCTGTACAAGATACAGATTCTTCCGCACACAACCTTCCGTACAAAAAAACGTACTCTTAAATATGAAAATCATTTTTTTTATTATGATGAGAAATGTCTGATGTCAAAATTCCTTTGTACTTATTTCCACTTTT
This sequence comes from Himalopsyche anomala, assembly GCA_031772345.1. Classification (NCBI taxonomy): domain Eukaryota; kingdom Metazoa; phylum Arthropoda; class Insecta; order Trichoptera; family Rhyacophilidae; genus Himalopsyche; species Himalopsyche anomala. Next base: position 14,704,233 of record CM062837.1, on the reverse strand, counting down.
ATTTACCAAGATCATTAACGGTTTAGCTCATGGCGAGCATTATCAACTGATGATGATGAGTTTTATTGACGGTGAACACCCTAAAAGTAAGACATTACACATCATGATTTATATATTTAAAATATTCAAAGGTACAAAATATCTGTGTTAGGAGTATTTTATGTACAGAAAGTGTACGGAGTATTTATTATTCCTGTGCGAACTTTTTTGTGTTTTGAGTATTTATTCTGTCCACAGAATTCGTGTTCGGAAGAATCCGTTCACCGTAGAGCAGCGATTTGTAAAGGAAGGCGCGAACTGTCCAAAATATTTATTTACCCTTTAAAACGTGTCTTTATTAGTTATATGAAATAAAAAATTAGAAGGCGCAGTAATATAAAGATTGGAAACCACCGCCGTAGAGAATATTATGGTTACCATACGATGCCCCCATTATTCCTTATCACCTGTCAATTACTTTACTTCCTCTCATCCTCTCCCTATCACCGTGTTCATTTCATGGATAATATCCGACCAAAACGCCAGAATTACACTTGTCAGGAAAAGAGAGAATCATGGTAAAGATCCTCCTGGGGTGGGGTATGATTGAGTGGGCAACTGATTCAACCAGTTCTAAAAATAAATCGACCAAAAAACAACATGAGAAGAAATATAAATAGAGCAAGAGCTTTATCTTGCTAAAAGGTAAAAGACAACAGCCCAGTCTAAATTTTCGAATTCTTGAATCTCTAATCATTTATGTTTCAATTAATTTATAAAATTGTCTGTACAGGCATTCGAGCCCGTGAACACTTCAATTAAATATGAATAATGCTAATGAGTGTTAAGTATGATACTTAGTTACAGCATCGTTATTAATTAATCTGCATATTTTTTTTCCTTATACCATTTTCAATGCGCGTTTTAGTATTTGTCTGTTGAATTCCAACAAGAATCGGTAATCCTGTATTCACAACATTGCTGACATTGTTGTTTTGCACTGTATGATGATTGAGTAGACCGCGTTTGACAGCGGCTGACAATATGGCCATTTTGAATGGACATTTCTCCTCATATCCATGATGGAATCAAATCCACGGGTGATGTTGATAGACATTATTTGAGCCATAGCTCTTGTCTAGCTGCCATATTTGGCGTCATATCAAAAAATTATGCCACAACCCACAAGTGAAATGTGACTCGGAGAATTTCTCGCAGCACTTTGAATTGTACAAACATTAACGACTGCCAATCGCAAAGTGATCTCTGGCGTACTGTTTTGTCACTGTTTTTTTTTTCATTTTAATATTTTTATTCTTCGGTTTAAATGCTGTCCTTATAAGAGAACGCCACGCTATTAATGGACTTTTGCTAATTCAAATACATTGAATGTTCAATAGTTTGACCATTTTTTATTATTATTGCGGGTCTATTTTTTTAAAATCCATGTCCAGTTCTATTAATAACCCAATAAGCAAATTTGGCGCGCGCTTGGGGTCTCAAAATCTTAATGGTCACAAATAGCTTATATGATAAATAACCCATATATTTTAAATACAGTTTTCTACATTCATTTTTATTTAACATGTTGTTTTGTAATGATTTTAAGTTGTCCGAAGAACAGGGCCTCCAAATTTCACTACGCCTGGGGACTCTCAAAGTCTTAATATACCACTAGACTAACCCCTTAATGCTGACTGAAATTGGTAAATAACAGATTGATAGTTCCAAGTAAATATCACATATTTGTTTTCGCTTTTAGAATAAAGCCGCTAGCATCAAAATTTTATAATACAGGGATAATTATAATATCGAAATATATGTAGATAGATTAATGTCGATTTAATTTAAATAAGAGATTTAAATTAATATATAGGGGCTTCTTATACAAAAAAAATGTCTTTTTTTGCGTACTAGTATAATCCAACTGAGTTCCTCCAGACAAAAAAAAAATACATCGTAGAATCTCTTTGTACAATTATCTCTCTCTTTTTTAAAAATCCATGTCCGCTCCCAAATGTGGAGCATGTGGCCTCTTAATGGAGGATCTCAACAGAAGTTTTTCTACTAGAACAGTTTGTTACTCAGTCGCTCAACCTCTCTTTTTTGAAAGAGAGTAGTAAGGATATAAGAATAAGGTTAGGACATGACTAGTGGTCAACTAGTCGCTTTTGGTACGCCCAGTTGTTGAAGGATCGGAAGGGTGGAAGGAAATTTTAAGACATCACAAACATCGAAAAAATGCTGTTCGTACTGGGACTAGAACCCGTGAGATCCGGCACGGAAGCCAACAACACTAACCGTTGCGCCATAAGACACGACCATGATCTCATATTCAGGGGTGGGCTGGAGGGGGCTCGATGGGGCTCGCGCGGGCCCCTTTTTAGATTTTACCACGGCCGACGAGCCCCTTGTTAAATAGAAAACAATATTCTCAGATCAAACCAGTACATTACTGCAATTTCTGACATATACTATCTACGACAGCTTCCAGTATACACAGTAGTACATTTTTAGCTGTTTACATTGGTTAGTTTATGTTAAACTGCATATTTTAAGTGTATTAAGTAACAATCGTTTGCTTATTTAAAAGTATTGCATATAATTGCATATGACTGATAAATTACTTTGATCACTTTTAAGGAGTGCACTATCAATACTTGGTGGAATGGCATTATAATAAAAATTCTTTTATTATTTTTATTTAATTACTTTGATATTGAGCGAGACCCTTGTAAACGTATTGGCAGCCCACCGCCGCTCACATTTGTCAATGAAAAATAATACGAACTGTTGATTAGTCTATTCAAATTTGAAATCATGGTCGCCCCGAAATTTGGCCAAATCGCACATGGTCGCAAATGGCAGCGAATAACAACCCAAAGACGTATGTCCATTAAAAGATTGAATCCGCGATTAGATCGCCAAAGATACCGAGTGTCAATTAAAAAAGAATAAACTTCCACGCCGTGACGCTGTGAGCGCATTAAATGGTGTCTTTTTTTTTCAAAGAGACAGCTGTGTACATCAGGCCCGGCCAACAGGTCGAGCACGGAGCCATTTGGAGTCAATCATGTCCGCATTTTCAATGTTTGGGTCGAATGCGAATCAGAATACTGAAGCTTCTATAACAGAGCCATGTATCAATGAAACATAGTTTTTTTTTGATTTTGTATGTTACTAAACATTGTATTTACCACCATCCGCTACGGCTTCACACTTTTTTTACATGATCTATTCCGTAGCTTAACAATGTAATTCGTTTTCAAACCTTTTCCAAGGATGTCCCAAGAAGGAATTCCTCAAGACTTGGTTGCATGCACTACACTGTAGTGTTCATAATGATGAAATTAAAAAATAAAACTGTCATATATTGAGTTTCATTCTCTTTTCATAAGTGAACTCTTTGAACGCCTTATAATTTTCTTTAGTTGTAACCAACTCGACATGACCGACGGGGCTGACACCTAGCTATATATTTCTTTTAAAAAAAATGTGTGATTGGCTATGTATAGCTACCAATTCTTAAACCTCATTTAGATCAACTGAGTACGCGGTCGAGAGTCTACACCAGTGGTTCCCAAAGTGGTTCCTGTGGACCCCCAGGGGTCCGTAAGACCACTGAGGGGGTCCGTGACAAATTAAAAATCATTTGATGGTGCGTGGACAACGTCAGGGGGTCCGCGGAAGAATAAATATTTTTAGAAAAGAGATTTTGAGCGACTGACTAACAAACGGTTCTCGCAGATAAACATCTGTTAATATACCTCCATTAGAAGGCCATATGCTCCACATTTGAAGCAGACATGAATAAAAAAAATACCATTCAAGGCACAAACTTTATTATTTCACTTGGGGGTCCACGGTCACGTTTTTGCTTTAAAAAGGGTCTATGAACATAATAAGTTTGGGAATCACTGGTCTACACGCATATAAGTGTTTTAAGCGATTTAGTCAATTTTTACATGCTGCATGCGATTAAACAACGTCTGTCCAAACATGGAAACAACGAAATCGAGGGCGTGCTTCAGGAAGTGGGGGTGTCATGTCGGCCTAGGAAATAGATATTTTTTCTATTAATTCACTCGTAGAATCACTCGGCTAAATCTTTAGCGTTGCGTTCAGATTGCTGTGTATCTGGTCGCGTACTCGTTTGGTCTAAATGAGGTATTTGTAGGCAGGCATAATTGTCATAAACATAAAATACATTTTAAAATACATTTTATAGCGGTGTCGATCATCGTGAGCTTTGTCGAGTCTTTAATTCGTTCATTAAATCGTAAAATAATTTGCGGATAAAAAAAATAATGAAAGTGAGATGATTTTTTTATTTAAATATCAAAAAAACATAAAAATTTCGATTAATTTCTACGTATTTTAAAATATCGATAGCTGGCTTTACACGCTGGCCTTTTCATGTACGATTGGTTAGTGCGTTTCGTTTAAAACAAGTTTACTACAACAAAGATGGAGTGTAAATAAAATCATTCATGTTTCAAAGCATACAAAACACCCAATCACGCTTAAAAGCGCTTTTGTGTAAAGCCCGCTTATGTCTTCGTATAAATAAATTTTATTTTCATAAAAATGTCAAAATCGAAAAACTAAGCATGTTGGTAACCTCTGGTTCATATAATTATTTAATGTACGCTAAAAAGACCTCGTAATAATATAATTAATATAACTGTTCTAATAAAGGAGTTCTTGGAAGTTATTCAGCCACAGATCTTTGAGTTTCTTTGTACAAATATCAACGCGAGTTCGCTTTGCTAATCAATAGTTCGTGTATCGCCGATCCATACTATGAAGGTCAATATATTTTTTATTAATTTTCGTACATCTTTTGAAATACATTTGAGTACCTACAACAGAAAAAAAAAGAAAATAATCTAGATAATTTTAGGTACCCATAAGCCATTGATCTCATTTCATTTCATTACAGAGGCTTAAGATAACAAAGGTTTATCTACAAAAACATAGTTTTGAGTTTAACCTTAAACCCAAAGATAAAATTTGTGCCATGAAATTAGACAAATAAAGTGCAAGTTATTCCATTAACATTTGAGACTATTATTTGCAAGCCCGGCTCATTACAAATTTTTTAAAACATGAACTATTTTGGAACGAGTCGTGATTGTAAATACATAATACCGGGAGCCGGTAAATTGCTCGAATGGAAATTGCTCGAATTACAAATTATTCGAATTGCTTGGTTATTTAAACGATTTTTCACGACTTTTTCTACGAATTTCATTTTTATCTTGTGCGACACTTGTTTAGAGAGTGAAATATAAAAATAATTTTCGTAAGTATTTATTTTAACCGTGTTCGCTCCAAATGCGGAACATATGATCTTTTAATGGAGTTTATCTCAACAGAAGTGTTTCTACGAGAACTGCTTATTAATTAGTTACTCAAACTGTTTCTATATATTTCCAGAACACATAGAAGACTAGGACTAAGACAGAACAAACGGACAGAACAAACGGAAACAAATAGATTATCTTGTTATTCGAGCAATTTCCATTCGAGCAATTTACCGGGAACCCATAATACCCTCATTTCTCGATTTTGCGTCCGTAGCGCAGTGGTTAACGTCTTTGGCTCCCGTGATTAATCTCACGGGTTCGAATCCCAGTGCAAATAGCATTTTTTCAATCGATTTATCGATTTCTGTTCAAAGGCATGGATGTTTGTGATGTCTGAAAGCATGGGTATTCCCTACCACCCTTCCTATCTTAAAAAATAGCGGGGTGTAGCGAGAGTGGCTATTTAACACTAGTCCTGTCATAATCCTTTCTATATATTTTTTTTACAAAAATCGTGCAAAAAGAGAATCAGTTTTATTTACAGGTTTGAACGATTGCTTTTACTGCATGTTTGCATTGTTTATTGTAATGTCATTCTTTCAAATATTAACAGTGTACAGAATAGTCTCTAACATTTAGAATTTTGCCATCATCACTCTTTTGGTCCGACATAATACTCGTTATTTCAATCGTAGATACAACAAGAATGTATGAATAGTAATGCCGGAGTGATAAGTAAGTTCTCCTGCCTACTTATTTGCACATAATACATCATTATGTAAATAATATTTAGCTTCTGAATGGTCTATATGTCAAGTCACTTTGAATACATCTTGATTGTCAATTCAACATTGTTTTTTTTTATTATTATTACGATGGCTTAAATATGTTCATGTTTTATTTTATTTATTTCATATGTCGCCATGTGAAAGAAAATACGTTTAATAAATTATTCCAATGAATAGAAACCCGTATTTTTTACGTATATTTTAATAAATTTTACCGTTTTACAGCATTCAAAATGTTAAATTTTAGCATATATTTTTATTTAATGTAATTTTCAATTTAAAATCATTTAATCTATTGTATAAAAATAATTTTAATTAATTTAGGTACATAATATTTAACAAAAATAATGAGAAAACAGAAAAAAATATTCATCAGCAAATTTTTTCTACAAATTACACTTGTTCACTTTTAAGGTGTTCACTGTCAATACTTGGTGGAATGGCATTATAATAAAAATAATAAAAGATTTTTAGTACTTTTTCCACTTAAAATTTATTTGATCAGGACCGGTTTCGCTCCTCACGAACATTATCAACTGATAAGGAAAAAAAATGTTAGTAATTGCTTACACCTTTTTGTTTCAATTTAACTTGTATAAATAGCACTGTTTAATTTATTTTAAGTGGAAAAAGTACTAAAAATCTTTTATTATTTTTATTTTATTAAATTACACTATTGATTTTAAAGCAGCACAACCAAACTCATGAAATAATTTGGATTAGGCGATACGTTGTGTGCGTTTCACGGAGTTACTAGCTTTATATATTTATACACATAATAGTAACTTTTCTTTTTAAAAAAATAAGCAATTACAATAAATTCTGTTTTGAGCATATTTTCGCATATTTTAAGATTTAAGCAAATATAATTAAATATGAGCATTTATTGCAAATTATAGTATCTATCGTAAAATTCAATAATACGATAGACACATCTGGTCCAAAGAATATAAATCCACTACTGGAATCAAGTCATCCAATCCTGGATCCTTTTTGTAATCCCGGGATTTTTGGATACACAAATTTTGCTCTCACAATCTCAGGTATCACATTTTTTTATTTTAGGAAATCCTTAAATTCCCATTCCGAAATTTTGGTATCAGAAAATTTGACGGGATACCGGGATTGGAGGCCCTAACTAGAATGCAGTGAAAATAATTTTATTTCCGGCAATGCTTGTGCCGAAAGGTACTAAGCATGTGATGCGTTAGTTAAAATACTTGATGACGTGTAGTTCCACCTCAATGGTTTGATGTAGGTATAATGTAATTGAAAATAAAGTGAAACACCAAATAATCGCCGAATACGTTAAAATAAATTAATTACTATCAGCTTTAGTTAACGCCTTCTGTCAAAATCGTCGGTTGTCTATGTACTAGATTTCATCAGCTTAGTTCAAACATACTATTATATATATAATTTAAAAATAAGACTCTTGCGATATTTCTTTTTCATGAGATGGAATTCATTAACTGGATTATCTCTAATCGGCTTATCTGTGGATTCGAATATCAAAACAATATTTCAACTGATTAGTTCATAAGAAAAATGGCGTTTTGAGAAATGTATTTTGCCAGTAATAAATTCTATAATCATAGGCGTGTGTTCAGAATAGTTTTTTTTTACACACCGTGTACTTAATTTATGACCAGTTGGAGTACTTAATATAGGTTGGAAAATATAACATTGCCGTTTTTCTTTTATCATTTTGAGTAATATAATGTCCTAATGTCGACATTCGACGCAATTCTGTTGAAAAATGTTAAATCTATTCCAAGTGAGAGAGAATTTTTAGACATCACAAACAACCATACCTTCTAACAGAAATCGATAAATCTTTTAACAAAATGCTGTTCGTACTGGCATTTGAAACTGTGAGATAAGTTGCGCAAGCCAACCACGTCCACCACTGGGCTATGAACCCGTCCGTGGTACAGTGGAACACCCAATTACACTAATTCGAATTATTCACCGAACAGAAATATTCGCCGCAAATCCCCCAGCCGGGTGGCTGTCTGTGAGTGCATACAGTCAAACGTTGGCGAGCGTCTGTGTATTCGAAACTTGCCAGGCTATACAAACACAGCCGGAAGCTGTCTGTGTTGCATACAGTCAAACGTTAGACTATTGGAATGTATATATTTTTTTATTTATTCTTAGTTTTGTCAGTTTTGCATTTATCGGGAAAAAAACGTAACCCCTAATTTTGTATGAGATTCACTCCCCAATTACGCGACTCCCAATTACGCGGTCCGAACATTCGCACAAATGGGGGTTTTAATGTACTGCGCTGCAGAACTATTTTTGTATACATATTAATTAAACTTTATTAATTTTTTGGTGGATTTAATTATGGTGGGATAACCAATCGATATAAAATACATTAAAAAAAAATCTCTTATGAAGGACGTCTAGTAAAGCCGTACTGTAAAACTAAATACACACTTTGATATTTTTAACTCTTCGCCGTCATCTTAATAGAAATTATTTTTTAGTCTTACCGCCATGCCACTTACAGTCGCCGCTCTATAATAGTTACCTGTAAAGTGGGCGGCAGTTCCGACATGTTACTTTGATCTGAATGAAATGATATGTTGCTCGTCGCGCAACAATTTATTGCGGCCCTAACATAAAATTACTCTTGCCTAACAAGCGCCTATGACAATATTTCAACGGATGGCGAATTGATAAGAAGATGTGTTTGCCAAATTATATACAATAATATTTAAAAAAAAAAGGTTTTTTTTTACCAATGTTCGATTTTAAGTATGACATTTGGATTAGGGACTCAATTCCGGGATTCCGGTGATTCATATTTAATACCGGTATTACAAAAATGTATATTAAATGAGAATTTGCACGTAATAATTACGAACTGGGATCGGAATACCGTCGAAGTAATTAATACTCTTTGACTTACATACTTATGTTTTCTTTCAATACAAAATGTTACCCTCAAACAGTGTTTTTTATAGTTTCTTTTCTGATACTCTTCCATATATGCGCCTTAGACGGTTGCCTATTTCGCTTTTATGGTGGCGCCGGCCCTGCTGATAGTGGTAAAGGTTTATAAGAATTTTTGGGATTTGTCTATTTGAAGTTACGTGGATATTAAACATGCCGATGAATAATTCCCAATCCCATTTTATTTCTTTTAGCTAAAGGATACTCTTTATTTTTTAAGAATCCCAAAATATATACGTGTAATTGGGGGTAGTGTAATTGGAGGTGTGAATCTCATACAAAATTAGGGATTTGGTTTTTTTCCGCGGAAAATGCCAAACTAAGATTTCCCTTCGTTTTGTAAAAAAAAATATGAACGAAATATTTAGTTTTTGTAGTAGTTAATATCCGGCACACAGACAGACGCGTGTATGGCTTGGCACGTGTTGAATACACAGACGCTAGCCAACATTTGACTGTATGCGCGGCACAGACGACCGTTTCGTAGTAACGACAATGAAATGCGACCGTGCAATTGGGGGATTTGTGGCGAATATTTCAAGCCAGCGCGTAATTCGGGGTAGTGTAATTGGGTTTCCACTGTATAACCATCAACTTTCGTGCAAATAAGCCAGTCTGCAGAATCAACGTTTATAACCCGAAGAGTTTATTAATAAGTAATTGTCGGAATTCCCGGTCTTTCGAATGTTTTCCAATACAAAAAAAACCGGGATCACGGATTCGGTAATACTGAAATCGCACACCCTAATATGGAATAATAGTGGAGAATCTACCTCGATATTTCAACAAGCGCTTGAGGAGAAATATTATTCAAAATTATATATTATGCAAACATATTATATATATATATACGTACAATGAATGTAACAGAAAATGCATTGTTTTAAATCCATGTCCAGATTACAATATAGAACATACATCCAATATTTATATATGAGGGGCTTAGTATAACAACTCATAATATTCATGTTTGATGTTTTTGAGATACGTATCCCAAAAAAATCTAAATGCAATTCTATATACAGTGGAACCTCGCATTACGAGCACCTCGTATAACGAGTAATTCGCATAACGAGCAAAACAGATTGTGAAAAAATGCTCCCTTAATATTTCGCATAACGAGTGACGCAGAGTTTTGGAAAGATCACTTTCACATCGTTGCTTGCCTCAAGATGATTGACAAGGCGTGGAAAGGGGTTACCAAGAGAAACCTTACTTCAGCTTGGAAGAATCTTTGCCAGGAAGCGTTGTCGAATGTGATTTTGAGGGGTTTGAAACAGTACCTGTGGAGTCTACAGTCAGCGAGATTGCATCTTTGGCCAATACCATGGGACTGTAGGTGGATAACAACGATATTGATGAGCTTGTGAGAGAGTACAGTCAAGAGCTGACCACCGAAAAGCTTATGGAGTTGCATTATTTTTCACAGCACGAAGTTATGGAGGAGGAGGAAGTAGCAAAGAAACAATCTTCTGGCGCAATAAGAAAAAAGCTGAAAGCATGTGAAACTGTTGGATAGGATCAAGAAGGATAAACTAGTCGATGTTTTTTTTCGTTTTTTGCAAATCGAAATCACATTACAGGTTGTTACGCTCCTTACAAATTTACCAGTATGTAATTTTACTTGAATACACGTTAAAAATATAAAAAAAAGATTTTTTTTTCGACATGGAACGCATTATTGTATTTTACATTGTTTTATATGGGAAAAATTGTTTCGCATAACGAGTGTTTCACATAACGAGTAAGATTCTGGAACGAATTAAACTCGTTATGAGAGGTTCCACTGTATATCAAAAAATAGTTGGGTATTAAAATTCATTTTCAACACTGTTGAAACCTCGGCTGAAGATCACTATCGGTGTCTAAGCTCACGTTTTTAAATAAAAACCATGACATGATTAGAAAGAATCAATAGGCGATCAGTTTTTTTTATGGCGTAATAGTATATTTTTCATATTAGAAAAGTGTTACTTTTCATTTGGAATTGATATTCATGGTAATTTTGAAACAATATATGGTAACGAAAAACTGTGCTCCTGTGGTTTTATGCGATTTTCTCAAAACAAGAAAAGTGTCGTTAACAAAATGTACAATTTTTTATTATTCAATTTATTTAAATGTAATATTTTCATTCACTTATTTCCGAAATTTAAATAGACTAAAAAACACATTCTCTCTAAGAGTAGGTACCTGCCAATTATATTCACATGAAGCACCTGAAAGCAACAGCGAGATAAAATGAAAGAAAAGACGACTTGAGACAAAAGTGCCTATCGATTGCTGAAAGCTAATTTTACGCAATAAAACACTGAGATAATATGTATATTATTTAAAAAAACAAATAATGACTCCAATTAAAAACAAAAGGTTATTACTGTTACATTTATTGATATTGCCCTATACCCTCAAAAAATCAGTGAAATTACTCGATACAAAATATAATAATTGTCACCCGTTGCGGTTTAGTTGGTTAGAGTTAGTTAGGCGGGTCTGGATTCGATTCCAGATACGGTCAATATATATATATATATTTTTAAATTTAAATTCGAGACCTAAGACGATGTTTGTAATTTAAATTCACCTCGAGTTGGTCTCGACTGCAGTGGCAGATCATCGCTTGGGGCCTCTAAAATAGCTTATATTATACAATTCATATATTTTTATTGAAAATTTTATAAATTTTACATGTAATTTTATGTTATCCGAAAAAAAGAGCATCCAAATTGTATTGCGCCTGGAGCCTCTCGTGTGATTAATCCGCCACTGCTCGAGTGACTTACAATAAATTCTCATCGAGCTTATCTCGTATGATCTTTCAACTTTAAAATATTTGACGCTCTGGCATTATCTGTTATAATAAATATGTTTTTAATTTAAAAATATATACATACAAAACTGCTTATCTTTATCATAAACTTAATAAACGTATGAAACAAATCTTAATGTTCAATTATCTGAAAAGTGGTATTTTTGATTCATCACACTTTTGCTTTCAAGTAAGAGTATATTCAAATCTTAACCACTTGAATACCGAGCGGAAACCGGTGTCCGGAACATATGCAAGCAAACACGGATGTCCAAGACATTTAAAACATCAAATACATGGTATTCTAATAGAATATAAGCAATATTTTGACGAATATGTGCAGTGCTACCTATACTGAATCAATATAGTCTCATGACTATTAATTTACATGCTCCCAATTTATTTTCACGTGGGCGAATTTTGAAATCATGACATTTTTATTTTATTATGTGTAAAAACAATTAATATTCAAAAAATATTCTCTCAAGCTGTGGGATTCGATACCATGCCCCAATTTTCATGCGCGACGTTCGGACACCCAACACACTGCTCCACCAGTCCAGTTGATGGTTACGAAAAAAAAACTCTATTTAAAGTTTTAGTTAACTAATAATGACATCTGTGGGTGAAATCTTGCACTAAACGAATTTGACCGTTCTGCAGCGTTTTGAGAGGCTATATAAGGCTGCTCAATTATATATAATAATTTAATATATAATAATTTAATTAACTATTTATTTATATATATACGAAAAATGGTTGTTAGCAAGCTTAAACATTATTCCAAATATTAAATAATTTACGAGGTCTATTTCTGCTAATACGAAAAATAGTTGTTAGCAAACTTAAACATTATTCCAAAAATTAAGTAATTAACAAGGACTATTTTTGCTACTATGAAAAATGGTTGTTAGCAAACTTAAACATTATTCCAAAAATTCAATAATTTACGAGGTCTATTTCTGCTAATAGGAAAAATAATTGTTAGCAAACTTAAACATTATTCCAAAAATTAAGTAATTTACAAGGACTATTTTTGCTACTATGAAAAATAATTGTTAGCAAACTTAAACATTATTCCAAAAATTAAATAATTTACGAGGTCTATTTCTGCTAATAGGAAAATAATTGTTAGCAAACTTAAACATTATTCCAAAAATTAAGTAATTTACAAGGACTATTTTTGCTACTATGAAAAATGGTTGTTAGCAAACTTAAACATTATTCCAAAAATTCAATAATTTACGAGGTCTATTTCTGCTAATACGAAAAATAATTGTTAGCAAACTTAAACATTATTCCAAAAATTAAGTAATTTACAAGGACTATTTTTGCTACTATGAAAAATGGTTGTTAGCAAACTTAAACATTATTCCAAAAATTAAATAATTTACGAGGTCTATTTCTGCTAATAGGAAATTAATTGTTAGCAAACTTAAACATTATTCCAAAAATTAAGTAATTTACAAGGACTATTTTTGCTACTATGAAAAATAATTGTTAGCAAACTTAAAAATTATACCAAAAATAAAATAATTTACGAAATTTCTACTTCTAAGAAAAATGGTTGTAAGCAAACTTAAACATTATTCCAAAAATTAAATAATTTACGAGGTCTATTTCTGCTAATAGGAAAAATAATTGTTAGCAAACTTAAACATTATTCCAAAAATTAAGTAATTTACAAGGACTATTTTTGCTACTATGAAAAATGGTTGTTAGCAAACTTAAACATTATTCCAAAAATTAAATAATTTACGAGGTCTATTTCTGCTAATAGGAAATTAATTGTTAGCAAACTTAAACATTATTCCAAAAATTAAGTAATTTACAAGGACTATTTTTGCTACTATGAAAAATAATTGTTAGCAAACTTAAAAATTATACCAAAAATAAAATAATTTACGAAATTTCTACTTCTAAGAAAAATGGTTGTTAGCAAACTTAAACATTGTTCCAAAAATTAAGTAATTTACAAGGACTATTTTTGCTACTATGAAAAATGGTTGTTAGCAAACTTAAACATTATTCCAAAAATTAAATAATTTACGAGGTCTATTTCTGCTAATAGGAAAAATAATTGTTAGCAAACTTAAACATTATTCCAAAAATTGAGTAATTTACAAGGACTATTTTTGCTACTATGAAAAATGGTTGTTAGCAAACTTAAACATTATTTCAAAAATTCAATAATTTACGAGGTCTATTTCTGCTAATAGGAAAAATAATTGTTAGCAAACTTAAACATTATTCCAAAAATTAAGTAATTTACAAGGACTATTTTTGCTACTATGAAAAATGGTTGTTAGCAAACTTAAACATTATTCCAAAAATTAAATAATTTACGAGGTCTATTTCTGCTAATAGGAAAAATAATTGTTAGCAAACTTAAACATTATTCCAAAAATTAAGTAATTTACAAGGACTATTTTTGCTACTATGAAAAATGGTTGTTAGCAAACTTAAACATTATTCCAAAAATTAAATAATTTACGAGGTCTATTTCTGCTAATAGGAAAATAATTGTTAGCAAACTTAAACATTATTCCAAAAATTAAGTAATTTACAAGGACTATTTTTGCTACTATGAAAAATGGTTGTTAGCAAACTTAAACATTATTCCAAAAATTCAATAATTTACGAGGTCTATTTCTGCTAATACGAAAAATAATTGTTAGCAAATTTAAACATTATTCCAAAAATTAAGTAATTAACAAGGACTATTTTTGCTACTATGAAAAATGGTTGTTAGCAAACTTAAACATTATTCCAAAAATTAAATAATTTACGAGGTCTATTTCTGCTAATAGGAAAAATAATTGTTAGCAAACTTAAACATTATTCCAAAAATTAAGTAATTTACAAGGACTATTTTTGCTACTATGATTGAGTAATTATGTGAATGTTTGTGAACTTTTATTTGATTATTGCAGTTTCGTTGATGAAATCATTGCCTAGTGAAGTGGACATTTTTGGTGATAGTATTTGTGAACTGTTTGTGAAATTTTACTATTTTATTTCTTGATTTTTTGTGTTGATTTTTATGTATTATGTAATTTTATGTATATTGTTCATTGTATATCGATTGCGTAAGCTGTTATGTCATGTACCATATTTTTAATTTGAAATCATTACTAGTAAGTGAAGTCATTTGTTTGGTCTGATATATTTGTGAACTGTTTGGTGAATTAGTGAAGTTAATTTATTCTTATTAATTTGTTAAATAAGCATTTGATTGTAACATGGAAAATTGATAATTTTGTTTTGATAAAATGTGCAATTATTTATACCATTTTGCATGTGAAAAATGATTATTAGCAAACTTAAACATTATTTCAAAAATTAAGTAATTTACAATTTAAAACTGCAGGGCCTGCAGTATTCTGGGACATATTAAAGATTTATTTGCACGGTATTCAAGCGGTTAATCTCACATACTACGCCATGCTAACAATCGGGAAACATTCCATTAAATTTGATCAACATGTCGAATTCGAGTGTATATTAGACAAAATTATTTTTCTCAAAAACACGCAGTATCTCTGGGACATATTAAAGATTTATTTGCACGGTATTCAAGCGGTTAATCTCACATACTACGCCATGCTAACAATCGGGAAACATTCCATTAAATTTGATAAGCAAAGCAACCGCTAATCATCCTAATTATCAAAAAAGTAGATCGTATTTTTATGTATAATTAAAACATAAAAAAATACCTCAGGTTGTAATTTAACAGCCAATCAACACCTCTGGTGTACGAAGCATAAAAAACATAGTTTGTAGAGAAAAACCGGTCACCAGTGCCGACAAAGAGAGATACCAATTTCTATTCTGAGTTGGATATAAATTGGATCAGGTAAATAGTTGATTACAATAATTACGAGTAAACATTAAAAAAAAACATATTTATTAACATCGATACGGCGAGGTAAGTTAGTATTTTTTTGCTGTTTGTATTTATTATATTCGAGTATCTGACTGTAGTTGGACGCGTACTGCTATTAGGTGTAAAAAAATATTTGCCATTACAGTAAAACCCCCATTTACACTATAGTCGGGACCGTGTAATTAGGGGTAGTGTAATTGGGGGTGTGAATCTCATACAAAATTAGGGATTTGGTTTTTTCCGCAGAAAATGCAAAACTAAGATTTCCCTTAGTTTTGCAAAAAAAAAATATATAAAATACGAAATATTTAATTTTTGTAGTAGTAAATATCCCGCTCACAGACAGACGCCCAGCTATGCGTATATAGCCTGGCACCAATGTTCCCGCTAAGGTGTGCCCGCACACATTTTTCCATCCCCGCACAAGGCTGCACGTAGACATATTGTAAAAATAACTTTGTTTCACCAAATTTTTATATTTGCGCACATTTTTTTATTTTGCTGAAAATTTACTACTCACAGAATGTGAGGTCCGCACAAACAATAGAAAAATTAGAGGGAACGTTGCCTGGCACGTGTTAAATACACAGACGCTAGCCAACATTTGACTGTATGCGCGGTACAGACGACTGTCTCGTAGTAACGACAATGGAATGCGACCGTGCAATTTGGGGATTTGCGGCGAATATTTCAACCCAGCGCGTAATTTGGGGTAGTGTAATTGAGGGTTCCACTTTATTATTATATTATTTTTGTCGTGGGTTATTATGGCACAGCGGTTAGCGTTGTTGGCTTCCGTACCGGACTTCACGGGTTCGAGTCCCAATACGAACAGCATTTTTCCGATCGATTTCTGTTCGAAAGCATGGGTGTTTGTGATTTCTAAAAATTCTCTCCCACCCTTTCCGATCATTTAATAATTGGGAGTAACAAGAGCGATTAGCTAACCACTAGTCCTGTCCTAGTCTTATTATTCTATCCCTACCATTTTCTTTGAATAAGAGAGGTTGAGCGACTGAGTAACAAACAGTTATCGTAGAAAAATTCTGTTTAGATACCTCCATTAGGAGGCCATGTGCTTCAGATTGGGAGCGGACTTGGATTAAAAAAATATTTATATTATGAAAATTTCATAAATTCATAATTAGTATATGCAAACATTGTTTCCCTTAAATGTTCAGGTCTGTAGTCGAGTGGTCAATGCCGTTGACTTTGGTTATGGTTCGTAAGTAACATGTTTTGGCGAGAGCGAATAGCCCAGGCGTGGGGAACCTGCGGCCTTTTGACTGCTCTGGTGCGGCCTTCTCTAATTCTGTATTTTTTTGTAATTTCTTATATTCGATGTCACAATCTTTGAAAGACCTAAAAAAAAGGTCCCACGATGGTAATCTTGGGAAATCCGCAAATTTCTGGGCATTAGAAATTGGCATGAAATTGTTTCCAGACAAAAAATCCCTAGTCAATGTTTACTGCGACCTTCATGTCGAATCAGAAAAATTAATGCGGCCATTAGAGAAGAAAAGGCTCCCCGCCCCTGGAATAGCCTATTGTTAACTCTTTCCGAAAAACATCGGTTGAGCGATAAAGTAACAAGCAGTGCTCGTAAAACAAAGTTTGTTGAGATAACCTACATCCTAAAAATCTTTGAATGTAATTTCATCTAAGTATATGCATAACGAAATTAAATATGTACACAGTTTTTAAATTATTTTATATTCGTATTGCTGATTTAGCCACTTAGACGGGTAAGTTATATTCGCTAAACAAAGCTAAGTTTACAGAGATCTAACTACAAAAAGTCATGTTTTGTGATAATCAGTTTTGTCAATATCTTAATCATATAACATGCATACACCCGGTCCTCTTTTTACGCCTTTTTGTGGACGTCAGCATTATTTTTTACGCGATTTACTCATTGTTCAAATTTAAAAATAGAAGTCGGATTGAGAAGTGTATTCTGGCACTTAACAGATTAAATCTATATTATTATGTTGAAACGCAACAATCTTCAGTCACATCATTACGATGTGTGTACATGCCTTGTTTGCAAATGGCACAATACATACCAAACGAATTTTAATCATATCGCAGAATCTCGTTATATTTGTGTTGTGCTGGTGTAGCGTGGATCTTGTTACAAGTCCTTATCAGTTTGCCAGCATGTGTTCGCAAATGTTCAATTGTCATAGAAAGCAGTCGATGTAAAAAAAAGCACTATGTTTCATTTTGATTGGAATGTGATCTGTTTTGGGACAGGCGTGTTCAAATAATGAACACATTTTATGTGTGGCTGATTTATATTGGTATACGGAATTCTACTGAAATCTATATTATTATGTACATACTACATATGTTAAGAATTTTTTTACCGTATTTAAGGCGTCTAAAAGCAAGCGTTGGGTCCGTAATGGATCTCACGGGCTCGAATCCCAGTACGAAGAGCATTTTTTTTCAATCAATTTCTGTTCCTAAAAACATGGGTGTTTTTAATGTCTAAAAATCCTCTCCTAACCTTAAAACAACGGGGTGTAACGATCCTTTTGAAAAGAGAGGTTTATCAATGGATAACAAACAGTTCATATTAGAAGACCTGATGCTCCTCATTGAGAGTGGACGTGGATTAAAGAAAAAATCAAAAACCAATAAGTTCACATTTTGCCAAAATCAAACATAAATATATGTATAAATTTAATAACATAATATTTCTTTTAAGCTATTTCCACTCCCAATATGGAGCATATAGACCATAGGTTCCCAAAGTGGTCCGTACGGACCCCCGAGGGTGCGTGAGGAATGCCAGGGGGTCCCTGACAGGAATAAAAAAAAATGGGGGTCCACGAGATGTAAATGGGGGTCCACGGACCGGAATCAATGGAATCAAAATCAGAACTTAAGGTACAGCTTAGAAAGGGTTACCAGCTGTTCTGGATGCAGAAAGATATCCCTGTTGCTTATCCTGTATTGTGGGCTATCACAATAAAGTTTTTGATAGCATTTCCTTCTTCGTACCTCGTGGAGAGAGGTTTTAGTGCAGTTACTTATTTTCTTACGAAAAAAAGAAATCGGTTGCAAATCACTGAACGTGAACTTACGACTGTATCTTACGAATTTGAACCAAAATATTGACCAATTGATATCGGAGCATCAGGTTCATCCCTCTCATTAACAGATTTTATTATTTTATGTAAGAATTTGATTGTGTTTTGATTTGTTCATTTTCATTTTAAAAAAATCACTAATGATAAGAATAAAAAATTAACATATTTTTTTTACAATTGTTCACTATACAAAAAACCCTATCACAGTGTGCTCATATTTGTATTTTAAAAAATTAGAAAACTTCACTATTATGTATCCTGGGGGCGGGGGTCCATGAAGGATAAAATACTGGGCGTAGGGGTCCAAGGGGGAAATAAGTTTGGGAACCATTGATATAGACTCCTAATTGACAGAAGTGTTTCTACCGAAACTGATTATCGTTCAGTTGCTCAAACTTTATTTTTCAAATATAGTAAGCAGTGACGGATAGGCCAAGGATAAGAATAGTGGTTAGCCATTCGTTCTTGTTACGTCCCGTTTATAGTATAGTATATAAAGCAAATGCCTTTTGCTTTTCAAAGCACAGACATCTATTCCTTTGAACGTAATATGTAATTCAATATTACTTGGAAAAAAACGAAAAACACCGACAATGATTATAAATTAAAATTCTACTACGATTACGAATTGATTTATTCAAAAATGTCTATCTGTGTACCATCAGATGAATGGTGAATATACTAATAATTTTTCTCCGACGGCACGACTGCTGCGCTGTAATTTTTGACATCGATACTTTAAAGTTTGATGAAAGCCTAAACGCGTTAACCACTCGGCTACAGTAATAGATTTTATAACAAGCCTAGATGAAATAGATTTAAGGCCACTGCCTTATGCAAAGCAATAAATAAACAAACAAGAGTACATACATTGTCAATAATTCAAACAGAAGTTTTTTCCCTCCTCAAACAATGGTCAATTCAAATTGTTAGTTATACGCAGAGCTGAATCACAATAGCGTTTTGTTATTATTTATTATCTTAACAACTGGCTTTTTTATACGTAAGTAGAGGCTTCGATTAGGGTTACCATATGGGAAAAAATGAGAATCGAGGACAGATGTTTTCTTTGGAATTGACATTTCGTTATATGTAATTTTATGTTTTAATCATTTTCACTCCTCAAGATATTCTACGTAAACGTGTACAAGCACTCAATCCTTATTTTATGGGGAAATTAAGGATATAAAGAATAGGCTAGGACAGGAATTCCTCCCGCGTAAGTACATATCACAATCATTCATACCTTCGAACAAGGGCATCCAATTCCTGACCATTTTTGTAATCCCTTGGTTGACAATTTTTCCAATCCCGGAATTTCGGGATTGAACATTTATCGTAAATCGTGTATAAATTGGGATTCGGGATTTAAGACATTTTTTTTCGGTGATTTAGAAATCCTGGGATTTGTCAAACAATTTTTCAAACGTTTTCAAAAACCCAGGAATGTGCGAATTTCCCAAAATACAACGACGCGAGACCTTTTTTTGTCGCCTGCACCTGGACTAACTAATATAATCCTTACTAGACCAACTAGAGTCGTCGTCGGTGTTGCTTGGGCAAATAAAAACATTGATTTTAACAATAAATTTACTGACCAATTTAAAATGGAGGGCAAAAGGTGACTGTTTGTTAAATGGATGGAGATCTGTTCTGCTTTTCGATACCACCTGGTAACCCTAGTCTATAACAGTCCCATGATGATATTTTATTGTTATGCCTTACAATCAGTTAACCAACAAGATGATATGTCCATTGTCATGGATAGAATCTTTAATACAGATCCGTAGCTATTAATGGTTTCTACATTGTCGACGTGCCAACAAAAGGTAACACAGGAATTTATAAATGTAATGTTTAGTTTAATGAACGTTTCACATCTGTAAAAGTAAATTTTATTTTGAAAATACAATGTTTTAGTCAATTCTGTTATGCATGCTACTATTAGTTA
The DNA here is from genome assembly GCA_031772345.1 of Himalopsyche anomala. Lineage (NCBI taxonomy): Eukaryota > Metazoa > Arthropoda > Insecta > Trichoptera > Rhyacophilidae > Himalopsyche > Himalopsyche anomala. Next base: position 14,683,446 of record CM062837.1, on the reverse strand, counting down.
AACTAGAGACTCTTACCCGGGGTTTTACTCCATTTCCCGTATTCACTATTGTTCAGGATTAGGGCTTCCAAACCGGTTTAAACCGAAACCGGTTAACCGGCTTTTCGGGTGTTTAAAAAAGACCGAAGCCCGGTTTATTTTCGGCGGTTAACCGGGTTAATTAAAAATTCTTTTTCTGCTTTGAACACTACGAGCTTTTATTAAACTATTCATATGTAGAGTATAAATATTTAAAAATGTTGTATATAATAATAGTATTATAAGTAGTACAATATAATAAAGTATTTTACCGTTCAATTGTCTAATTTCTGTACCATATGTACAACAAGTATGTAGTCGAAATCCTGGACAACTATACTGCTTTAAGTCAAATATCTGTAATACGAAAGGATTCTCATAATATCAATGATAATAAAACAAGTGAACCTTATTGAACCAAAAATACATATAAATACGTTCGTCATTATATCTTTTGAATGAAAAAAATATCCGAACCGAAAACTTGTACTGTTACAAAGCAATTTATTCATAAATCGATTTATAAATTTAAAAAATATATATAAAACTGTCTGTACCGGGATTCGAACCCGTGACCTTCTCAAACAAAAACAGCGATATTTTTATCTACTTTCTAATTTTATGCACTTATTGACTGTTTTGAAATAATCAAAATACTTTTTTTAAAAACATTGGTTAGTGTGGTAATAAAATTGTTTTTTTTATAATATTTCCGGCTTAAACCGGTTATCCGGTTTATTTATTTGAAAAAAACCGAAAACCGGTTAGCTTAAATGTCCGGTTAATTGGAAGCCCTATTCTGGATGTTATTCTCTCTTTCCAAGATAGTCATATTCCAACTCAAAAGTGAATTCTAAATATTATGCATATATGTATTTTGTAAAATTTAAAACCTTTAATATCAAGAAATATTCTTCTCTGTTTAGGAATCCTTGATATAAAACATTAAGACCATATAATTAGAACTTTGTCACGTTAAAACTACGCATTGAATAAAAAGTGTGTAAATTATTTTGTAATTGAATAAAAAAAATATATGTACATACAATGAGAAGTTTGGATTCGATCGAATGGCCGTCAAAGCTTGCTTAGTGAAATTGAAAATGGAAGGTTGTTATCATTTTTGGAACTATACTTTCTAACCTTACTCCTCTCGAAAAGATAGAGCTAGGACATGGTTAGTGGTTAGCTAATCGCTCTCGCTACGCGCTGTCATTTTTTTTTGGATTGGAAGGGTGTGAGGTAGATTTTAGACAGCACAAACATACATGTCTTTGAACAGAATTTAATTAAACAAAATTCCGTAGTACTTGAACTCGTAGAGATACGTCATGGAAGCCAACGACGTTGACCACTGCACCACGGACCCAACTAGCACAAACAGACTCAAAGATAATCGAGTGTTGTCATTTGAAAGTGCATTATGGTCTCGTATAACACGGTTATATGGTTTCATAAAATCCGTTTTATACGAGTTTCGAAATTCATACAAAATAAAGGGGTGAGTTCCAAAAAATTGAAATTAAATTTTTATATATTTTTCAACAAGTGCATAAAATACAAAAACACGTACATAATTAAAGATACTTCAAATAATATGATTCTTCATCACTCACAGATCTTTTGCATGCCGTTTCAAGATCGGTTGTACGTTTTCATCACCGGAAGACATATGTAAGAAATATTTTGGGAAGCGACTTTTAATCGTGTAAACCTAATATGTTTCATGGTTAATAGCCAAAGATATGTGTAATATTCTTCTTTGAATTTTAAACTAACTGTTTTCCGTAATAGTATTAATTTCTTTACAAAAAAAATTGCTTTACAACATCCTATTCTTTTTATACCTGAAAATGAATGAAATTCCACTAAATACAATGCAGGCCTCTGTAGGAAATTTAATTACAAAAATAAAAATATCAAATTATCATACATGGGAATCAGGGGTAATTTACGCGAAATACGAATATAATATCAGTATGAAAAATTCAACATTACATGTTTTGATATGTTATTTCGAATGTCGTAGAACAGTGGAACGGAATCTGCGGCCTTTTGACGTGATCAAAATATTCACTTCGATTAAAAAATTATACGCGAGCGTTTGTAAAAAGAGCGTAATCAACCCGTTATATGTTCGACAGTCGAAAAAAATGGGGGGGGCGGTGTCAAAGTTTTCTTTACTGCAGCCTTGTGTTAAATCATATAAATGAATGTGGCCTCTTGAAGTGAAAAGGTTCTCCACCCCTATAGTAAATTTGAAATATGACCGATGAATTTTCGTAAAAATTAATTCGTATGAATAATCAGTTTCTTAGATTCCAACGTCAAGTTTTTTGATATTTTTGTATTCGCAATTAAACTGTACAGATAACTGCATTTTTTTTTGTGGGTTTTAGTAAACATTACAGGATATAAAGAGTAGCATATTGTAAAGCACATTTACCAAAAAAATGATCTAGGAGGATGTTCAAATCGTACATACAATTTTTTAACCGTACTATATCGAAACCGTGTTGTAGAAGTACAGTGTTACACAAGGCCTGAATGTGTACTATTTATCAGACAGATAATCGTGAACGAAACGACCGCGTTTCCATTTAACACGAATGAATAGAATAGACCAGAACTCGTTCGCATCCCACGCGCAGTCGCAGAGAAGAGTTTTTTGAAATCCATTAGACGCTGACAGTTATGACATTTTATCAATTAGTTATACATGTCAATTAAAATTAAAATGTATGAATTATTAATACATTTAATATTTAACGCAATTACCGGTTATTCAATCCCAACATGTTGGCGTTAAGATCTGGATAGCGATAAAAATCGCTTTGTAAGCAGGGCTGTGAGACTACAAATTGATTTTTCTAACCATTTATGTTTAGCTTACATATCGACTCGTAATCGGCAGAAAATTGTTAACAATATTTCATAAATTATACATAATAAGGTTGTTTTTTTAACTTCCTCTGTTAATAACTTCGTAAAAAGAAACTTTAATTGACCTAACCTAACCTAACAGCATTTAAAATAAAACTTGACCGTTCCTGTAAAATGTATGAATTGCCGCTTACGTTGTTTTGCCAATTTCGTGACGATATATGCATACTAGGGCATCCAATCCTGTAGTTCTGGGATCGTCTTATAACCGATACCGGAATTTCGGGATTTACTATAACATGTAAACAATACAATTTAAAATCTAAATTCTTCCCCATTTACTATCAAATATTTTAATAATAAAACAATTCCATAAAATATTTTTGTATAAATACTTGCATCATAAATAAATGAATTGTGGTCTTATAACTTTTCATATTTTGTAGAAGTCGTTGAGAATTTTTTTTTTTCATAATTTTATGCAATCGTTTATTTTTAGTGCCTGGACACTGGTATTTGTTATGAACCTTCTCCTCAAATTTATCTCAAGTAACTGTGGCTTAGAATAAAAAATGTGTCGCTTTGGTCTTTAGCTCTAATGCCATTTATTTTTTACATTTAAATTAGTAATATATAAAAAAATATATATTTATGGTAAATGATCAACTCCGGGATTGAATTCCTTCATGCATACCATCAGATCATTTTAACAACTACAATAAATTTAGTATATAATCATCATTTCAGCAATCAATTTGATGAATAGATTAATAACTTTTAATAATAAAACAACCATTATTGATTTTTCTGACTCCGACTTCAAAAAAACACCCGACTCCACGATTCCCGACTCCGACTATACAACCCTGTTTGTAAGTCGGTTCTGTTTCTATATAGAGTAACTTAGTTTCATGTGGTAATCTTTAGTTTTTAAAATTGACCTTGCTGCTGAGAAAGGAGGCTGTTGAGGCTAGGGGCATCCTGGTGTCTTCACCACCTGGCTTGGATTTCGTGGAGTGGCACCATCGCAGGACTACCGTCAGGGGCCTCGCGATGGACACTGTTTTGTGGGTTCGGCAGAGACGGTGAGACACCTCTGCCAAAAGGTGCTAGACGCACTAATTCTTTCTGAACATAAAATAATAATAATATTACGATGAAGTTGCTGCGAAGTGGAACAATCAAGTACTTTTTTCAAAAATTCAAAAGCTCTTTCTTATGCCATCACCATTGACAGTCTAGTTCTGAGAGATAAATAGATTTATATCCAAGACTTTACAGATAACCAAGATCGAAGAATGGCAGGATACTCGTTTTGATCTCCAGCGGACTTGCTTCTAATGTTGAAACATAAACATATATAAGATTAATCAATTGAGAAGTCTCTAAAACTAAAATAAGTTTTACCTAGTATTCTACTGAAGTTCAAAATAAAAGTAACAGTTGATACACCCTCAAGCTTGTTTTGAATCAACCAATACATTTAGTAATTTACATTTATCCTTGCATGTATTTTTTTAAAGAAAACATTTACTCAACAACTTCTTAGCTAAATTAAAGGTGGCAGAAATCTATTGGTTGACTGTAGAAAAAGTATATATTTGAAGTAATTCAGAAATAGGAACATATGAGGAAAATATTTTTTCATTTTAGAATTCAGATATTTACTTAAGCAATATAAAATAACACGACGCAATTATCTCTCCATTTTAAGACCAATTGAATTAAAATGCAACAACAAAATCGCTGTAAATTACAATATCCATTCATGGCATCTGATTTCATTAACACCAAACAAACGTCACATGCGCCATTTGCATAAATCGACAATTCAAAAAATGAACACTGGATGAATACTAAAATGGCGGCGATATAATAAAAATAATAATTATTGAGACTGTTGCATACGTCATTCAATCAAGAGTTATGTTGTGTTTGAGCATACGTGCATTATTTTTGAAGTGTTGGATTAAAGATTTTATAATGAATAGTTTTATGAGAAGATGTGGGTGGTTGGATGACTTCTATTATATTTACGACTGTTATTTATTTAGCGTTGCAACACTGTCACATTTGAATTAATTATGATTGTATAATAATTACTACAGAATGATGTTCAGCTCTCGATTCAAATACGATTTAGATGTCATTTTTTATTTCTGTCGTTGTGTCATTACGAATTTAAGAAAAAAATGAATTATAATGTTCTTTAAGTTGTACAACTACTAAAATATAGCTAGCTAGTTTTTTAAAACATCTCAGTTGAAGTTGAACTCTTTAAAACACTATTCAATTACTTATATGTCTACTGAAAATATTGAATAGGTGACATCTTTTATCAGAGAGTTATTATTTTTTGTCAAGAAATAAGTTTATATTAGACGTCATATTTAATTTACAATCCTTTATGAAACTCCTATTACCTTTATGAAACATTTATGAAAAGAAATAGCTCAAAACCACCAACTCTTTCCAAAGTCTATCTGACTCCTAAATATATATATATATATACATATATATATATATCCATGTCCGCTCCCAATATGGAGCATATGGACTCCTAATGGAGTTTATCTCAACAGAAATGTTTCTACGAGAACTGCTTGTTACTCAGTTGCTCAACCTCTCTTTTTCCAAAGAGAGTAGGAATAGAAGGAAAGGGCAAGGACAGGACTAGTGGTTAGCTAATCGCTCTCTATACGCCCCGCCCCGTTCATAGGATAGGATGGGTGGGAGGGGGGAATTCAAGACATCACATACATCCATGCCTTTGAACAGAAATTCATAAATCGATTGAAAAATCAATTTATAAAACTGCCCGTACTGGGATTCGAACCCGTGCCCTCCGTAGCGGTAGCCAACGATGTTGACTACTCGACCACACAGGCGGCAAAAATATATAATGAAGTCTAAAAGGTATGTTGATTCATGTTTTGGTCGCTTTTTGACAATTCGTCAAATTTTAATTACTTAATGTTTTAAGTAGGACATTGGCCCATTGTATTCCTAACTTATATTTCCATTTTGTTTTTCATCTATGTCCGTTCTAAATGTGGAGCACATGGTATCCTTGGACTCATGGATTTAGCTCTTCCAAATCCAAAATTCTGTAATTTTTCGGGAGCCTAAGCAGTACGTCCTAATTATCTCCACATCTCCTCGGAAAATCCTTCAAGGCTCAAAAAAAAGAATATAATACCGTCCAAATAAACATGATTTTTATTTAATCGCATTATCGGAACATTATTATACGTTTATCACAATTATTAACCACATAGTTTACATCTTCTGATGTTAGAAAGTTTTAATATTATTGATCTTAAAGTATTTCTAATCACGAATCTATTTCATCTTGTTATTTTGTTTAGAAATATCTGTATTGATTGTTTAAATACAACATTGTTAATACATTATAGATATCAGACATTTCGATTTTAAAATGTAATCTTGAATCTAAAACAGCCAAACTCACAAACTATTCAAGATATTCATCTTATATGTTTCCATACTAAGTAACAAACTGATGGAGATAACACATTTTAGAGTTAAAAGAAAACAAAACATCTGCTCTGAGACTTAAAATAGAGCAAAATGTACGGAGAATTCTTATTATTGTTCAGAAGAATCCGTTCACCGTTTTTAAGTAAACTACATCAATTAATAAATGTGAGCAAGTATTTTCGTTAATGAAACAGAATAAATCGGTTCTGAAAAACTACAATTCTTAAAAATTATCACATTTAATTTACACAAAGAAATACCGTATTAATTTTGAATTATTGTGTTTCACAATAAGAGCATTACTTTTTTTCTTGTGGCCCGAACTCCATTTTAACACAATTTCAAAATAACACGGAACAAAACAAAAAGAGAAAAAAAATGGTGTGGCTGTGTCATGGACACGGCCGTGTGTCGTCTAGTAATAGGTGATATTACGCCCCATTTTTACGTTGCCGGCACTGCTTGACTCGGTCATATGATGTTTTAATGGTACCATTCGATTGCTCTTGAGAAGCCCTTTCCAACCGTATGCGATCTTTGTATTTCGACTTGGCTTTTTGGCGCGTTAAGCCGACATTATATATTTTTTAACACCTAATTATAGTCACAGTAACAATATTACACTATTTTTTTTTATCTTTAATCGATAGATTTTGTCGAAAGCTACCGATTTAAACTAGTAACGAACATCGTAACTTCTTTGAGTCAAAAGTTATAGTAAATAGAAATCTCGATACGCAGCAAAATGACCTCAAAATGGCGGTGCTTCCCCCTTCGCCCCGCGCGATGTATCACAGTTTTTCTTAGACCGTGATAAATTCTTTGATTCTTTAGCTATCCAGTGGTGTAATTAAATTTTGGATAGCGATGATAGATATGAAGCTGCAACACCAAACTGTATCCCCCGATTTCGTTATCATTCGTTTTTTGGATTGCCTACCTATGGAAGCAATTTTAACCACTCTAAAGCTAACGACCCACCGGTGTGTCGCATACCTACTAACCACACACGCTACCCACCAGTGTGTTGTCACTATTACGACGTCAATAAATATTTTTTAGAGTTTGCATTATTGAAAAAGGGTCCGACATCTCTTAAGGACTCACAAAATGAATAATAAGTTTTCTTTTATTAGTTTTTAGGAAGTTTCTAGCTTACAGGACAAAAAACGTTATTTTTTTCTAGCTGTTAACGAGGTAAAGAAGTATTCACGTAAAAAAATCGAACATTCATTCAATAAAGCGTAAGAGTAAATTGGATTTTCTTACATCCCTCGCCATACAATTACTACTCAGTACTATGCGCAGAGAAGTATGAGGTTCGTCTATTGTCTCATAGTGAGTGATATAGAATAATTTTTGTTACCTTTGATTTTTAAGTATTTTTTAAATAAAATTAAAAAGATATAATAATCAATAATGAATTTTATTTTTTGATATCCTGAATTGATTTTTGTACAACTATCCACCATATTTTTTATTATTTTTACACCATATCGCGTGGAACAATCTACCGTGTAAATAGGGAGTTCAGTGCATATTTTTATTACAAAGAAAACAGTTGTCTAGTCTAGTTTAAAGTCACTCGGTTACTACGAAAAACAATATGACGAATTGTTACATTGTTTTAAACGAAAATGTTTATTTTACTCTTTATCAAAACTGACCGACGATAATAAATGATTAATAGTTATTAGATAATAATCTTCTTAACTGAAAAAAAAAACGTGTGTATGTTTGTAATTTTGTAATAATAGGTGATGTAATTTATTTATATTTTAATTAAAACATTTATAAAAATCTTCTCGACATAAATACAAATTAATCTCATGCACAATAACAATAATTAAAGTTGTTTCTTGGGGCTATTTTTTAAATATTGTATTGCATTAGAGCAGTGGTTCTGAATGCAAATAGGGGTGCTCTATATTTATATTGTTTTTAGTTATTTACTGTACGAGTTATATAACATAATAGATTCAATCAATTGTACCTTAATCAAATGGAAGTAAGCTCATAAGGCGTGCGTGCATAGGGCAGTGGTTCTTAACCTTTTCGAAGTCACGGTGCACTTTTGATCATGGGATAAAGAGGCGGTGGACCAGAATTAAGATATCGAAAAAAATATGTTTAAAAAAACATTTTTTTTTTGACTTTTTCTGTTTTCACTATTTTGCGGATTTTTCGGTTTTTACTATTTTGCGATTTTTTTCGTTTTTACCATTTTTTTCGCGGTGCACTTGCAATAAGTTCGCGGTGCACCGGTTAAAAACCACTGGCCTTAGGGTTTTGCAAAATTGGTATTACTGAAACCAAAATCCTGATATTCATATCAGTTTTGAAAATGTAAAAAGACTGTAAAGGGATTGGGTGCTCTAGTCCAGTGTTTCCCAACCTCATTTGTGCCATACCCCACTTCGATACTTCAAAAATCTTCATGTCCCCCCTCTCCAATCAAAATCTTATAGTTAGGTACCTAACAAATTCGGAAGAAAATAATTACTTCAAATAAAAAATGCACATAGTCAATACTACTTTAAATCTAATTTTTATAAGTAAATACATATGTATGTATATAATATGACACGAACCACTCAAAAAAAAAAAATAACATTCAAATTAGTGCTAACCTTATTACTTGGTGTGAGCTTCAGAGTTTTTATGTTGATTAATAAGTTGGTATTTTTTTTTCAAAAATGCGTTGTAGCAAAAAAAACGTATCAAATGTTCTACGCATTGCCCCCGGAGGGGCGCACGCCTCAGTTTGGGAAACACCGTTCTATTCTGTACTGCTTGTCTGTGTGAATTTCAAGTGTGTTGCTGAAACATTTATTCAATTGAAAAATATATTAATTTATTCCATAATAGTATTTTTCAAATAACCATTGCCAATGAACTCTATAAAACTCTATAACATATTCAATTTTTCTGTACGAAATATCAGAATTAAGGTTGAAAACAGTAGTATTAAAAGATGTATTTTGAGTAACTTATATCCAGTGTGGTCCATCTACCTTTTATAATACTTGTATTTTAATAAGCATAACTAGAGCCCGCCTTGGGCAACACCGCTTAAATAATTTGATTAGACCACATTTGGTTGTAATTTATTGCTATGGGAAGAGTGTATTTTTTTATATTATTTTAGTGTCCATGTATGAAATTTAATAAATAATGATAAATGTGAACTGTTTTTTTATTTTAATTACTATTATCTTCGACTTTTCTTGTCTTTCGTGATTGATTTACGAGACGTTACTGGTCAACGTAGCGTTAGTTGTTGTTATAACTAGTTTTGAACTAAATTTCTTCATTAATTGCTTACTTACATATGACTCTCGTAAAGTAATTTATTCAATATGAATATGCTGAAGAATATAAAAACATTATTATTTTTTTAAGTCCGTGGTCGTGTGGTCAACGTCGTTGGCTTCAGTTGAAGTATCCACGGCTTCGATTCACAAAATGAACACGTTCGTAAATTAGTTTTTTAACCTATTAAGAAAAAACATTCAAAAAGTGATTTGTCACACAAATATAGAGCTTGTGAAATGATGATTTGAGTGTTGGAGCAATCATGGTTTGCTTGAATGTATCATCTTTATGATTTAATTTGTATAGGAAAAAACCTTTTTTGAACACTGATAGTGATTTCCATTAATAGATTTTATTATGGAATGGATTAAAAAAAAACACAGAAGCGGATAACAGACTTTATAAAAACAACAAATCCAACAACACAAATCAATAATAACAAACAAAAGGCTTCATTAGATTCTGACACATCAGACGTGTCAGACATTTCTAGCGATGAAAGCGATTCTATTCTACAGATTACATTCATAATCTGTTGTAGCGATGAATTGTAATTTTTTTTTACATAATTAAAATACATATACATTATGAATAATATTCAGGGCTTCGAACCGCTATTTTTCCGTTCGGTTCCGGTTTTCGTTCCGACAAAGATAACGGTTTTCGGTTCAGCTCGAATCCAAAAGTTCAGGAATTTACCAATTTTCCCAAAATAGCCCACCGAGGAATTTGAAATCTTCAAAACCATATAGTAATTTACCGATTTGCCCGAAATACTAGCATGAACCGATATTTTTTTTCGGTTCAGTTCCGGTTTTCGTTCCGTCAAAAATAACGGTTTTAACGGTTTTCGGTTCCGTTCCGTGTTGAAGCCCTAATAATATTTTCTGTAATTTCTGCATTATTCACTTTTTTATACGATTTTCTATACCATAATTCAAACTTAAAATTATATGTAAATTCGATCGCTTTTTTTACATGTCTTTTTTTGTGAAACGTTTGTGCCGTGCAAAAAAAGAGTTGAGTGTATTTACAAATATGCATTTAGAAGCTTGTTTCGTAATTTATTTCGCCATAGTATATTGTGTGCTTATAGTGATAAAAAATAGTGTAAGAAAAAGAAAATGGCGTGTCGTTTTGACTGGCAGGTGAAATAAGATGATAGATTCGCGCGTAAATTGATTCGCGCCGTAACGAGAACCGTAGAGGTACCAAATTGGTACTACCAATTAATCAAATTAAAATCTTTCCCACGAGATTAAAAGCGCCTTTTCAATAGAGTTGCCAAAACAAATCGGAGATACCATGCCATTACTTTTAAACACGCGTTATATTAGTTTGCGAAGATAAATTATTTAATTACTATCCACAGTAATAATTGGTGTGCTAACAATGAAAAATGGTACTTTCGTGTTATTGCAGGTCAAAATTATATATCCTAATTACTATTTTGCTTATATACATGTTTAATACCAATGTAGAGCATATGGCCTCTTAACTCCAAAGACGAGCGTGACTATATGGTCACAGTAAACACCGTTGTCTATCGACCCCACTATTCATCCTTTTTCTGCCTGAATATCGTTGCTTTCACTCATATTTAGTTGAGAAGGGTACATACTTCAGTTAGTCATCAGCAGCGGAGACAGACACGGTCATCAAAAGCACATGCGATTTTTTGAATTTCCGTTTTTTTTAATAGACTTTTTGAAACTGTTAGTTATTTTTTTATCAAAACATTAAATTATTTACAGTTCTTTTGTTAATATATTTGTATTGAAATTATTTTAATCTAAAGAGGTCGAATTGTAAATATTTTTAAAAATTTCACGTTCAGCTATATTTCAACCCCGAATGTGTGCTTGCCTATACGGTCACGCTCGTCCTTACTACTGTCCGTACATAATATTACACGGTAATAGATGAACATGACCATATAGTCATGCGGGGCTCCTACACAACGACTTTCTGTTAAGAATAAAACTTAAAACTTAAGAAATAACTTTTTTTATTGACAAAAGCTCTCGTCTCTGGAGGGTTAATGTAGGTATCTCAACAGAAGTTCTTCGACGAGAAATTTTTGTTACTCAGTCGCTCAACCTCTCTTTTTTCAAAGAGAGTAGTAAGGATAGAAGGATACGGTTAAGACAGGACTAGTGGTTAACTGATGGCTCTCGCTACGCTCAGTTGTTTAAGGATCTGAAAGGGTGGGAGGGAATTTTTAGAGATCACAATCACACGTGCCTTCCAACAGAAATCGATAAATCGATCGAAAAAATGCTGTTCGTACTGGGACTCGAACCCGTCGGATCCGGTACGGAAGCCCACAACGCTAATCGCTGCACCATAGGACCCGACATATTATTCTCAATATATACACACGACCGTATATGATATACCGTTCTCGCATTCTTCGTTTTCCAGCATGGATCGATTATGTTCATAGTCCTATTTCCCACCCATAACAACATGTTAAATAATACCGCATTAAAATTTTTCCGATATTCCGATTTCCTCGGCCTATCATCTAAATATTATGGTCCCGTCACAAATATCATCCCGATTGACCGTTTTTGTTGAATATCTTTCATTTTGCTTATAGAGTCGGTCTTGTCTTGGTAAATGTGCAGGATGTTGCTCATAGATTATTTTTATTATAAATAAATTATTTCTCTCTCAGAGATAAATTAAAGTCATAATAATTGTCGCATTAAAAGTGGATAATAAATCATTCCTTGTCTAGCTTACAGATAGCCGCTTGTCTATACATATTTAAATATTCATGATACAAATAACGGACAAAACTGTGTAACAAACCTTGTAACACGGCACAAAATAAAGGCAAATTTGTTTTGATACGTTTATTATATAAGGCGTCTAAAGGTAAAAACCGTAAGTCTATATTTTGATAAAATCTAGCAAAAAATACGTACATATTCTATACGTTAGACATTTCGCAGTACATACACGCTACTTTTTTTTTACACGGATAAGTTGTTCGAAAACCGTGTAAAAAAGTTGTAGAATTCTTGATTTAAACAAATGGATTACAAGGCAGACATTGTTAAACGGTTTCTGTGTTGACGAATGTTTGGTTTTATCTAGAAAAACGCTTACTAGCAAACGTAGGTGCTTCCAAGAAGACTTGCACAAAGAACAGCCTTCTTTCGTAGGGAGGAAAATGCTCTTAAGGAAGACATTTGTAATAAATCTGCAGATTACTTTGCAGATATTTCAATCTCAATTGATCATTGCTCTGCAAATCGATGAACTCTAGTTGCCATTATTGATGGATGCTTAGGAAGGGTTGCAAAATGTTTTAAGCAACAAAGCATCTTTTGAAAACAGTAATCTAAAAGTGGACTTTTTTTTTTGTTTTTTTTTTATATCAAATTTATGGAGCTTCAAGTACCAGGACGAGCCAGCGTCAAGGCTCTTCCAGTCTCCTTCATCGATAAAGTTTTTGAAAAATTGTAAATTGCATCCCCTTACCGTCGTTTGCAGACGAAAGGGCGCGATCACTACAGAGATAAGAAGTTCACGAGAACTCACACACACATGCGCATACATACATACACACATACAGTACACAAAAAATTAAACAAAGAGAGTCGTTTTCGTGATGCTAAAAGCGGACTTAACCTGCACCCCAGAGTCACTGTAGAAAGATAAATTTCGGGCGCAAATCTATACTAGTGAAAATATATTAAATAATACAGAATAGCATTAAGTTTTCTATCAGTGACGATTTAGAATATATACCTTTGCTACTGCATAATTTTTTCACATATAAAACACACATTTTTATCATATTCAATCAAAAATTTGGTGATGAAGTACGTGTTATTTTGGGCCGCAACAAATGCCATTTCGGGCCGCGGTTTGTGCATCACTAGTCTTAGGTGCGCTTAGGTGCTTTTTAATATTACTATTTGTATTTGTATGAAAATACATATATTTTTAAAAAAACTATTAAATATCACACCTATCCATTGAATATGAAAATATATTTTTTTTATTCACAAGTAGAATATCATGCATTTAAGGGTTAATAGACCCTCCAACAGAATGACGTGTGGATTATTTCAGATCGTCCAAAATTTAAATATTGAATTAATGCACGCGGGAATAGCACCCCTGGAATATTAACCGCTTGAATACCGCGCAAATAAATCATTAATATGTCCCAGAGATACTGCGTGTTTTTGAGAAAAAAAAATTTACCTAATATACACTCGAATTCGATATTTTAAAAACCTATATTGACTCAGTATAGATAACACTACACATATTTATCAAAATATTGCTTATATTCTATTAGAATACCAAGTATTTGATTTTTGAAATATCTTGGATATCCATGTTCGCTTGCATATGTTCCGGAGACCGGTGTCCGCTTGGTATTCAAGTGGTTAAACGTTGGCTTCTTTTCCGGTTCTAAGCTCAAGAAATGCGACCCCAATACCCACATTTTCTTCAATATCTATTTTAATATGGGTGATACAATGATTATAATTAAAGTATTCTTATATCATAGTTTTTTGGACCTTTTGTAGTTTATATAAATACGCGATAACGCGATGCGATAACGAGATAAGCGCCCGCTTCTCAGCGATCGTTCGTAAGATAACTAGGCTGAACGCGTCAGTTGCAAATACATATTTGTACTGAAATTACATATTTTTTACGCGAAACTTAAAATATGATTATTTATTAAAAAAAACCACGGATTTTTATAAAAATATGTATGAGGAATGATGCAGAGAGATATTTTAAAGCCCTTAGACTATTTTTTTTTTTGAAATTCATAAGAATAAGGCCAATAATGAGGAAACCACTGGGGTCCCTAAACGATCCTCATCGGCAGAGAAGTATTTTTCTAGTCTCCGAGCCGCGAGAGTTAAATTTATTTACAATTATGTTTTTCAGATTACTTCTTTTTTTTGTGTCGCTTTCTTACTATAGAAAGGAGCAATTACAAAATAATAAGAATAAAAAACAACAAAAACCTTCGAGATATAATCGATTTGTTTTTTTATGACCGTTTTGTTATTTATCATCAATCAGTTACCACGCTTCCTATGACTATCCAATATTGAATAGAATAATACCCGATCATCGAAATCGATTATCCAACACTTGACCGTTGAGTATCACATTGGCTTTTTTTTTACGTCTCTTTGTTATAAGACCCCCCTTTTCATGAGATGGATTTTTTCCATCATCGCTCAAATGCACTGTCAGCTTTATAATTATTAACAAAAAAATCGCCGATTCATGCCCACGACCTCAATTAAAAAACGATAGGCAAACATTCAACTTGAGATCAAGCACATTGTGCAGGAACGCATAACTGGTTGCACCTTGCTTTTTGGCGGTAATTAATTTTGTTTTCGTTTGAAATGTTTTCGATATTCAATTTGGGTTATAATAGCAAAGAAAATGAAATATTGTGCGTCGAAAAAAAAAACAGTGGTGCGCACCATTCTCAACCGAAGAGCCAATTTTACAGCATTTAATTTAGTTAATAGAAAAGTATTTTTTTCAACACCTTTATACTAGCCATTTTGAATAAACAAGTTCCAAGTTATTACAAATACATATTCAACTACAGATAATAAAAATATTTATTAACAGTTACATTGTTAAGGATTTGGATGACCAGTCGCAATGAGCTTAAAACTCAGGCTAAATTTAGAGTGACTCGCTTAGTAAAAATAACAATGTTAATAGTTTATGTGCGTAGCTATAGAAAATATAATTAATAATAGGGTAAAAATATCAACGTATTTTAGTAGTTCTAGTTCTGACGATGGCGAAAGCCGAAATAGCTATCAACTCATAAAATATAAAATACGTTGATATGTTTACCCTATTATAATGGAGTTCTACCAAGTAAATGTCAAATCAATAAAAAAAATATGATTGTTTCTTGAATATTTGAAACTTGAATATTTTGTGAATTCGTTATGATTCTAATCAAATTCACAACTGCAGAATAAATAAAAAAGTATTTTTTTTTCATTTTTTAATAAGATCATAGTGCCATTTGTGGCACGATACGTACCCTGTGCCCATCACTGGTATACAACCTGTATTTTAATTGTTGAAATACAACGTAAATATTTAACAGGTGTAAGTTATATCATAGTATTTTTTCATTAAAAGTGAAATATACTCTATCTATATGGCGGTATGTTCAGATCATTCAACAATTAAAATTGATAACTTTGTTGTTTCTTTAATAGGAGTGCAATCAATAACAAAGTTATCTTTTTTGTTATGAAATTTGCGTCTTGTTATTTTGCTCCGTTGCAATGTCTTAGTTCTTTGAATTATTTTCTGTCTGACTAAAGCAATTAAGAATATACAATTGAATTTGATAACATTGTTATTCCACTTGCTGTCCTACAACTTGTGACACGTGTTTCGCCTCTTTGAGAAGCATCATCAGACTATCGCAACGTTTACGAATAAACTAAAAAATAATTTTAATCACGTTATAAACAGAGACGGCTCGTTGCGTGTGCAAAGAGTGCGGCGCATGCAGGCGCGCAGACGATGCACTAAGATTTTAGCACTATCCACCAGGGTCTCCAATACCGGGATCCCAGCTAAAAAAAAAGCCCTCGCATTTTGGGAATTTTGATATCGAAAATTCTGGAAAGAGCTAAAAAAACGTCTCGCGTCTTTTCGTTCTGAAAATTCCGTAAATTCCTGGAATTTTGGATTCTAAAATTCTGGAAAGAGTCAAAAAAAAGTCTCACCTTTTCACCCTGGGAAGAGCTAAAAAAATCCCGCGATAACAATAAAGATGGGAACGGGATTGGATTCCCCACTATCCACTCATTTTGATCTAGTTTTTCGAGGCGCCTCGCACACATGCGCTGATATCCTCGATTCGGCCCTGGTTATAAATTAAAAAATAAAAGTCGGAGTTTGTCCTGAACGCCCTTGCGTTGGATGGGGTAAGATAAAACTATATAACTATAATTAGTACTTTCAAAGTTTGTATCTTACCCCCTCCATGCACCCAGCAGAAAATGACAAGTCCCGACTTATTTTTTGTAATTTGTAACATAAGATTTGAATCAATGTTTCCAATGTGATCCAACTTTTAATTAAAAATATTTTTTATCGATGTTTTCTTTTTATTAATGACTTTATTAATTTCTAATAACTCAAAACTATTCATTTTTAACCAGGGCTTTGGAGTCGTGTAAAAAAAGTCGACTCCGACTCCAGCTTAAGAATTTTTTCATTCATTTCATTTTAACTTATATACATATATGTATTCCATCAGATCATCTTAAGTCAGTCAAGCATGCAATATCAACACTATGTACTATTGTGGTTTGAATACACATAATTAAATATATATTTTTTAAATGGGTCTGATTCGCTCGTTTTTCACGACATCGACTCCGGCCAAAACACCGCGCTCCACGACTCCGACTGCGACTCCACAGCGCTGTTTTAACCCTTTCTTATTTATTAGATATTAGAGTGTTTCGACATTTCATTTTTATTAAAAATATGATCATTTTCTATTCAATAATTCGCAAGTGGAATAATAAAAAATAAGCTTCCTCAAAATGACTAGTATTAAATAAATAGTCTTACAATAGTAAGTCTGAAGATGCTTCTCAAAGAGGTGAAACACGTGTCACAATTTTGTAACAAAATCAGTAATTCTATCAAATTTTATTTTATATTATTTTTTGGTAGATTGACTACCCCTGTCAGTGAATGCGTTATATCAAAACACTGTAATGTTTATACAGCGCGCCATTGCGTCGATACTATGAAAGATCATATTACTTTACATATGATAAGTTGAGGTGTCGAGTATCAAACACGGCCAAGTCATGTTTTTGCCGATGAATATATTTTTTTAAAATTCGGATAGAAATAAAATTTAAAAAAACACGATATTTCTTTTTACTATTTCTTCTTTTATTAAGCAATATCAGGACCGGTTTCGCTATAGCGAACCATTATCAACTGATAAGAAATACAATTTAACTGTGTTATTTATATATAACAAAAACATGAATTTTATATATTTAGAAACAAAAGTGGAAATAATAGATAGGAATATTGTGTTTTTTCAATATAATGCTTTTCCACTAAGTATTTACAGTGGACACACTAAAAGGAAATGTAATATCTACAATTTTGTATGTTTAAGTTTAAAAATATGACTACAAGTGTATGAAAATCAATTTCAATTAATGATTTTAATGTCAAAAGTGGCCAAGACAAAAACATTTTTTCATCATACTGACCAAATCATTGAAAGCTCATCAGTTCCAAGGATTTGAATCAGCTGACTGAATGTCATTAAGTATTTTGTATAGAATGTAACCGTTTTAAAATTTGACGTTTATTGTCTAGGTTTTTCGTAGCTGTAAAAGTTAATTCACATTAAAACTTTCAGCTCTCCTGACAAATTAAATGAAACTGACTTGGTCGTGTTTGATTCTAGACGCCTCAGTATTTAATCAATTGGCTAGGCCGGTCAACCTGCGTGAACGGATTGTACCAAATAGATATTTTTTGCACACGTGGTCTCCTGTCAACTAAACGAGAGAGGCCATCTAGTCAATCTAGGGTCATCGGATAATGAGAGATTAAAAAAAGATATGTTTGATCTTCGTTGAAACATTTACACAACATTTCCAAAGGTGTTTGCTTACTCATGTATTAAATAATATCGACTCGCAATAGGCAGAAAATAGCAACCGACAATTTACAAATTTTAAAAGAATAGTAAATAGTAATAGGTATATGTATGTTCAACGCCTATGCTGATATTATAATAAAAATGCCTGACTACTTTCAGTTCTCTAAATCAGCGTTTCTCAACCGGGGTCCACGTTCTTGTGTTCCTGAAGCCGAGTGGTTAACATATGATCTAGACCTGATCTATAAATGTATGTTTAAGTATAAAAACCTCCATTTTTATACCAAGATATAATTATTCACTTGTTTGAACAAATTATATTTTTTTCCTTCTAATTATATTCGCTCCCAATGTGGAACATATGCCCACCTAATGGAGGTATCTCAAAAGAAGTTTTTTTCTACGAGAACTGTTTGTTACTCAGTCGCTCAACCTCACTTTATTGTAGTAGGGAAAGAAGGATAAGGCCAGAACAGGACTAGTGGTTAACTAATCACTATTGCTACACCCAGTTATTAAAAGATCAGAAGGATGGGAGAGGAAATAATCTGAATTGACATCACAAACACCCAGTCTTTGAATTAAATAATTATCAAATTCACTGTGATCTTACCGGGAATCGAACCCAGACCTGCGTGGTTCGTAGAGCAAACTCTAACTAACTGAGCCACAGCAGGCGACAGTTATTTAAAACAAAACATATTATTGCTTTGTACTACATCCATTTTTATTTTATTTTTAACACCAGGACCAGTATCTCTCATGGCGAGCACTATCAACTGATACAAAAATACAAATTCACAATGTTTTGCTAGTTATAACTGTCTTGTGTTGTTGATTTTTTTGTTATTAAGAAATTCGCCTCTTTGTTTTTGTGCCTGGGAATCGTTTTAGAACAAAAAATGCGTGTAAAAATATAGTTTTCATTATTTTTGGCGGACTGTGTTATTTTAGAACTGGATAAAAAAAAGAGTTGATTGTACATCTTTTTCTAAGCTCACATGCAAGCCGCGGATGCGTGCATGGAAACCGTTAAATTAAATAATTACGATACTATTATCATGTCGTATGGACTTATGCGGCACTGCGTCAGTAAGTAATTGACCAATCTCACAATGTGGTTCTGGTTCACAATCCTCATAAAAGTATTTGACACCTCATGTGCGTGGTCGACAATAATAAAATTATTAATAATCGAGAAAATGTGTTTGAAATTTTAACATCGCTGTACACGACACTTGCAGTACCAGCGCCTTTAAAGTAATGTGACCGTCTTTCCACGGCGTTATTGTGAAACAGTTTTTAAAGTGTTCTTTTTTATATGATTTTTTTTAAATGATGTAATCAGTACAAATGCCAATAATATTAATTCACATGCAGTCTTAATTAAGCAACTCATTGATATTGATTAAATGATATTGTTGTCATTTCCTTTGTAATATGGCGAAAAATAACGAAGTATTTATTTCCAAAAATATTTTATTATATAATTGATTTCTATTTCGATGTATGCCTTCATAAAAACTATGGCTATTCCCAGTGTGAAGCATATGGAATCCTAATAAAGTTTACCTCAACATGTTATCAAAAGAACTGCTCGTTACTTACTTGCTCAGGGTTTTTTTTTTTTTGTTCAAAGACATTCGGGAAAGAAGAATAAGACAACGGCAGGACTAATAGTTAGCTATCGCTACGCCAGTTTTTAGAATGTAATGTGATTGTGTGTAAGTTAATTGAAGACATCACATATAAATTCACTATTTAAAGTAAATAAGTATTAATAAAAATAATAATAAAATATTTTTAGTACTTTTTCCACTTAAAATTTATTTGATCAGGACCGGTTTCGCTCCTCACGAGCATTATCAACTGATAAGGAATGAAACTACTGTTACAAAATGAAACTACTGTTTAAAAAATTTCCAAATTTTAATTGTGTTTATAATTGACATCATTTGCCACTTATTATTGATGATTTTTTAATTGTATGTTATAGGTGTTAAGCATTTTAATTTTGTGTACTTATAATGTAACTAGCTGGCCCGACGAACTTCGTACCGCCTCAGAATCAATAAATGTTGTGTTAATTTATTGAATGAATTAAATTCAGTTTGAATGAATACTCAAAATGAATTAAGTTCAATAAATGGGCAAAATTCAAAATGAAAAGTATTTAAATTACATTGAAATGATGTAATTCACGTGGCACAGTCGATAGATTTAAAGGAATGCAGTAGATCAACGATTTGATTTTGAATTGTGAAGTTTAAATGATACACATCTTTGTTTTTAGCCGCAAGAATTGCTCGTTCAATCAACCAATTGTGATTTTTGTGATTAGATGTTTGGGAACATTTTGTTGATGAAGCCGTCCTTCGTTGAGACGAAATTGCAAAAATTCGGCGGAATCGAAATCAATCCGTTCGATTCGTCAACAGGAACACGGCCGTTACCGACGATAGTCAGCAATTGCTTGGAGAAATCTTCGGCAGATGGATCGTTTAGAAATGTAACTCGCATGTTTGTCGTCAGCAGAGGCAAGCGTTTATTTCATCGGCAACGGTCAATCTTGGAATGACTGGTAGTGTTTGGTAGAAATAACGCCAGATAGTAGAATCATTGCGCCTGCAAAACATCTTGAGTCACTGCGCAGATCTTTCATAGTTCGGTTGAGTGCTTCCAATGCGCGTTTGTGTGCCATTGTGCATTCATCCCAGTTGATGATTTTACTCGCTTCCAAAACTTCGGCCATTGCTGAGTGTTTCGCAATATTGCATGTCGGTTTTTCAGTCGTTTGGAAGTTTAACGGAAATTTCAACGCTGATTGAGCCGTTCGGCATGCTTTTATCAACGTAGCCGCTATTCCAGAAGAAGAAACTGCTACAACAATTTCGGATCTCGCACGAACAGTAGCCATAATCAATGACATGAGGAATATCTCCCCAGTTCCACCGGGCGCGTCAAGGCAAAATAAGCCACCATTTCCATCATAAATTGCATTCATTAACGTATCGTACACTTCCCTCTATTGTGGGTTCAACAGTGGTAAATTCGTTTGAACTGATTGGTTCAATGCATCTCGAAAATATTCACGTTCACGTTCCAATTTTCGATTGAAAGCGTCGTTCATTCCACGATCTGGCGTTGGCATTCCTAACTTGACTAACAAACTGCCGCACATGAGGTAACACATGTCTTCGATCTAAAGCAAAGCCTGGTTATGTATCTCTTCATTCATCTCGAGATCGAGATTCCCTGAACTGACACGAATTTGATGTAAAATGTCTTCTGACATGTCATCCTTGTACCTTGTTCCACAGTTCACATGGATTCGATGGAAAGCATGTCAAAATAATGATAGAAAATTATGTGCGTATCTGATTTGGAGATTCAGAAAGAATTTCCAAGTCAGAAAACATAACCTCATTTCAATATTATCCGATTTTCTTTCGTTTTCATTTCATATCATCGATTTTTTTATTCTAATCCATACTCTAAATTTAAAATTATTTAAAAGTCGATCGTGTCAGTGCCATCTAGTGTCATCTATCTGAACCCAGCATAAAACAAAATGTTCATTATTTGAAAACTCTATGAGAATATTAATTTTCTTTATAATTTCTTTTCCGTGATATTTTTCCGATGTTTTAATGCTTATTCTGCTATTGTAGCCGGAGAGGAATTTAATAAATCAAAGATCATTGAAATCCGTGCAGCAATTCTCGAGATATACGTGGTGTAAATAACCCCGCTTTGTTTTATGTATATAGATTATTTTGTCAATTAAACACCAGTTTAGACGTGTCCGTGCATTTCAAGTTTTTGTATAATTCATAATTTGCATATGGCCCAAAATCATCAAAACACTTTTTTGCGCATGTGTGGGTTACGCCCTTCTTGCTTTCCATAGTCGATATAATTGTTGACAAAACATAAAAAAGAAATTGTACAATTTTCGTTGAACTTCATAAAAATAGTCAATTGAAACTTTCTTTGTTAATAATTTCGTATTCGACATTATATAAGAGAAAAACCGTTTAATTAAATATAGAATGCTTTTCCATCAAGTATTGACAGTGGACACAGGAATTACGTACGTAGCAGTATGCATTTAAAAATAACCATAAAGTAATGGCTTACTAACGTTATGTAATATAATTCACAATGTACTTTTGCTGTCAAATATCACGAAATATTTTTTTGACGTTCTATATATAAATAGTATAGTATTAATTGAAGTGAAAAGAGTACAGTTTCTAATTCCAAATAAAACTAATCTAAGAACATTGAATAAATAACAAACAAACAATCACACCTAATGCACGAAACACATTTAAATCTAATGTCAATATTTAGACCAGAGATTTGACAGATATGAAATCGAAACAGTCGAACACAATCGAACATCAAATTTGAATTGTCAATTCGATACAAACGTTCGTGCAAACATCGTAATATTGTTGTCAAAAAATGTATCATACCTAATTATAAACATAACCTCATTTCAATAGTATTCGATTTTCTTTCGTTTTCATTTCATATCATCGATTATACTCTAAATTCAAAATTATTTAAAAGTCTATCGTATAAATACAGTGCCATCTAGTGGCATCTACCTGAACCGAGCATAAAACAACATGTCATTATTTGACCTATTCCTCGTTTGAAAATTTTGTTCTGTATGAAGATATTAATTTTCTTCATAATTTATTTTCCGTGATATTTTTCCGATGTTTTAATGCTTATTCTGCTATTCTAGGCAAAAAGGAATTTTATAAAGCAAAGATCATTGAAATCCTTGGAGTAATTCTCGAGATATACGTGGTGTAAATAACCCGACTTTGTTTTATATATATAGATTTGTTAATCCTTTTAATTGTTAGTAATTGCTTACACCTTCTTGATTTCAATTTAACTTGTATAAATAGAACTGTTTAATTTATTTTCCTTATCAGTTGATAATGCTCGTGAGGAGCGAAACCAGTCCTGATCAAATAAATTTTAAGTGGAAAAAGTACTAGCTTGATAACGTACATCATATCATTCCAAAGTAATGTTAAATTAAAAATACTTTCAAAATGTATATTGTTTAACAAAATGAAATTCAAGATTCATTTTTTAACCATTTAATTAAACGAGCCGGCTTGCAAATAATAGCCTCACATGTATATACATAATGTACATCCATCGAAACTGTAGGAAAGTTGAAGTTACGATAGTCGAGTAACTAGCCTGAAATTACATTCAACCAAAATCTTAGTAAAATCCATGGTCACCCTAGCAAAAACACTCTTATGCCACAGCTGTTCCAAGTGTAACATAACTTTGACAGTTTATCGGTGATAGCGTCTAGTATTATGAATATTAAATCATTTTCTTTTGACGGCTATAGAAGCAGAAACACGTCTCTGAAGTGCGTGCGTTTCGCGGCCAGCGTGTTACGTTTCAGATAAACGTCATAATTGATCATGTATGAAAAGGTTTATGACAGCTAGCCAGTGCTGCTGTACACCTCAACACACGATAAGAGTGGATCGGAAGAAATTCAACCACTTAATAATATCAAGAATTAAAAAAAATATATTTTAATGCAAACAAGACAAGCTAATATAAAAAATAAAATTGATATCTTTGTTATTCCTTTACTCGTGTTACTTATTGTGACACGGGTTTCGTCTCTATGAGAATTAACTCCATGTTAACTTTCGGTAAGTTTATAAAGTGAACAATAATTCTATTTTTTTGTTTTTGTTTTAATGGACGCACACGAGGCCTAGATGAAAACAATAGCAACATACAATCGGTATAATAACAAAGATATTAATTTTTATTTTATATAAAAATGATTTTACACAAAGTTACCGTCGAACTATCGAACATATTTAGATGAACCATGTCTAAATATGATTCTCAAAGTGTAAAAAACAAATGTGACGCCTAGTTAACTACAGTTTAGAGGTATTAAACATTTTAATTTTAGACAATTTAGTGTCACATTAATATTTTGTAGCTTTATTTGTAAATACGTTTCAATACGAATTGTTTATTACTTCTTATTAATTTTATTTTGGTTTTTTTTTAAATAACACTGTAACATTGTATGTATTCTCAGTTGATAATGCTAATCAAGAGCGAAACTGGTCCTGATATTTTTAAATTAAAGTGGGAAAGTACATTTTGACCCACAGTTTTTTTAGATAACACAATATTTGATACACGATCTATCAAAAGAATTAAAGCTGAAAATGCCAAATAAGTATCTAAATTTAGCTTTTAAGTTTCAAGAAAAAAGGCATGTGAAAATTGCGATCAGGAAAAAATACTTAAAAAAAGGTTTTTTTTAATAAAATATAAAATTTATGTTAGATAAAATCAATTAAAAACCAGTTTATCAGTCTCCACGCACTTCAAGGTTGTGTATATTTCATAATTTCCCTTTGGCCCAAAACCATCTAAAAACGTTTTTTGTGTCTCCTGTAAAAAAAAATATGTGTGTGTTACGTCCTTTCTTTTTTCCATAGTCGATATTACACAAACATAAGTCCATGAAAGATAACAGGAAAATAACATGTACAAATTTTGTTAGTAAACAATCGTTCTCATTATATTTATTGCCATTGCTTCAAATGCTTTCATTTCTAATTTATTTCTATGGCAGCATTGCCCATATGTGTCATAAAGCTAATAAATATTGTCTTCTTCCACTATTAAAGGAAATTGACAAGGTCTCGTTGTGTGCAACTAACTATACGGAATGACGTCAATTTAAACGGAGGACGATCATGTTAATTGCTGCAACGTCTTTCTGCCATAAATGCACTGATGCATTCGCCCTAGTCATATATATATTATATCTGCAATGCATTTTTACAAATTGTTGGTGTTTTTTTTTTTTTTAATATATATCTATGTCCGCTCCCAATTTGAAGTCTATGGATGACCTCAACGTCAGTAATGGTTGTTTCTCAACAGATTTTTTTCTACGAGAACTGTTTGTTTTCAAAGAGAGTAGTAGGGTTAGAAAGGTACGGCTAAGACAGGACTAGTGGTTGACTAATCGCTCTCGATACGCCCAGTTATTAAAGGATCGGACGGATGGGAGGGAATTTTAAAACAACACAAACATTCATGCATTCGAACAGAAATCGAAAAAATGATGTTCGTACTGGGATTCGAACCCATGAGGTCTGCCACGGAATTCAACAACGCTAACCGCTGCGCCATACTGATAGAAGGATAAAGCTAGGACAAGACTAGTGGTTAACTAATCGCTCTAACTACGCCAAGGTGTTAAAGGATCGGAAACGGTGGGGGGGACATCACAGACACCCATGTTTTCTAACTGAAATCGATTAATCGATCGAAAAAATGCTGTTCGTACTGGGACTCGAACCCATGAGGTCTGCCACGGAATCCAACAACGCCAACCGCTGCGCCGATAAAAGTGATATATTCTAATTTATCAAATATTTTAATATTAAAAAAATAGCCAAATATATTAATAGTCGATTACAATTAATTCCAACACTTCTTGACAAAATGATTTTCAAAAATTCCGATTTAATGTTAAAAATAAGAATTTCCGGTTTTTAAAATGGTAATTTTAATCCACGTGTTTGTAATAACAAGTTATCCAATAAATACAACTGTGTTTTGTTTGATAATAGAAACGGGAAAATCCCACTGAAGTATCCGATACAAGAATCTGCATTGACATTTATTTATACGCAATAAAACGAAACAAATAATCTTTTAATCGGTATTTCATTAATCAAACAAAAAAAATAATTAACTGTTTAGAAATAAATTTACAAACTCATTAAATATACAAACAAAGTGTGTTCTTTTTCGTTCACTGGGACGCAATGTTGCCAGCGGTAGAAAAAAAAACAAATCCATTTGAAATAATAATAAAGATTTAAATGTACAATTTAGCGATAAGCAAAAATTCTAAGTTGTAGAATGCCTTCGTATTAATTAAAAATTTAAAAAAGAAATTGATGCTTGTTACGTTTTAACGGTTCAATCTAGATTTGCATAATTTTTAAGGTCTTATTTATACGGTCAGCATTTTTTTTTAATGAACACGTTTGGATTCAGTGTCATTATTTTATAGATATTCCTCCCCTTAATATTGAAAAGACGTTTCAATAGAGGTGTTCGTCTAAAGAGAGTGTCAATACTGTTCGGTATTGTGATGTTTAGAGATTCTGTGGCCAGACAACCCGGGAAATTTACGCTTCTTTCCTCTCGGGACATTTAAAATAAACAACTCGAAAAATGGGACTTTGTACAAAATAGATTTTATTCATTCAATAAATTGCACGGGCCGAAATTTTTAAAAATTACCCGGTTCTATCTCGAAAGACTCAAGCCCGAGTCTAATATCACACTTGTTACCTGAACCCGACCCGAAACCCAAATTAATACTCTTCAACCAGAAAAAACCCGTTTTTTACAAAATTACAACAATTTACAATTCTCTATAGAACTGGTAATAATTTAAATCATCATGGCTAACTTATGACACGAACATAATCTGAAATATTTTTCTGAAGAAATAAATTAATTACGCCCGAACCCGGCCTGCGGGCTGGGCCGGGTATGGGCCCGAGAGCCAAGCCCGGGCCCGTCCAGACCTCTAATTAATCCGTTAACAGATACAAAAAAAACAACGTTTTTTGTCCTGTAAGCTGGCCAATTTTCTAAAAACTAATAAAGGAAAACTTAATATTCATTTTGTGAGTCCGAGATGTCGGACCCTTTTTCAATAATGCAAACTCTAAAAAATATGTATTGACGTCGTAATAATGACAACACACTGATGGGTAGCGTGTGTGGTTAGTAGGTATGCGACACACCGGCGGGTCGTTAGCTTTAGAGTGGTTAAATACAAATATTTATTTTACCATCTTCACTCCCAATGTGGAGCGTATGGATTCCTAATGGAGTTAATCTCAACATAAGTGTGTTCACGAAAACTGTATGTTACTCAGTTACTCAACTCTTTTGTATTTTCAAATAGTGTAGGAATAGAAGGAGGAATGAAATTAAAGTCAGAAAATCGCTTTCTCTAAGCTGCGTTATTTTAGGATTTTAGAAATGAGGGAATATTTAAGTTACAAAATGCTATTCGTACTGGCTTTTGAATCTGTGAGATCCGTGACGGAAGTTGAAGACGTTGACCACTGCTCCACGCAACCGACATACAAATTGATGTATAAAAATCTATTGAACTAATGGCGAAAAGAGGTTTTCAATAAACCACGGTTAACCGAGCAAAATAAACCGATTTCGGTTTTTCTTAAAACAAGCAATAAACCGGTTAGCCAGATTCGGTTTAAACCGAGCTAGAAGCCCTGGTTGCACCCATTCATGATCAAATTAATCATTTGTAGCCAGGTTAAAAGTGTCAATTTTCAGCTGCTACTACAGTATTGAATTACTGATATTCAATAACGATAATTAGCTAAGCGTTACCGTCTTGTGACACTGGATTTAATTTCGCATAAACAATAAAAAAAACTCCTGTTTGCCATAATTTGTTTTAATTGTTTTCTTACTGTGTTACAACTCTGCTTGTAACCATAACGATAGTGTTAGAACTATGTTCACATGTATATGTTCGAACTGATATACATATGAACTATGTTCACATGTATATCAGTTCGAGTGCATTTGCGCACTGGATAGCACCGGAAGATGCCGAGAGGCGAAACCCGGGTCGTGTTCAGCCAGAATAAAAGTTATAATGGAAGTGTACATTGTGAAAATAGTTCTAACGTAAACATAAATTTCCACCAAGCACCTTCAGTCGAAATTCTAAATTATAACGATAGTGAATCGAATACAAGTGTACCGTATGGCAGTGTTTCCCAAAGTGTGATACACGTACCCCCTGGGGTGCGTGTATAGCTTGGTGGGGATACGCGCTGCACCGGGCTTTGGCTGTCTGGTGCAACAAGCAGCTTATTTATTTTGATTCTTATTAAAGTATATGTTGATGTTATTATAAATTGTCTAGGGAAAAACCTTTATTTCAGTATTTTTTCTTAGTTTTAATATTTTACAATGTAATCTTTTTCAAATTTAAAAGCTAAATTTAGATACTTATTCGGCATTTGCAGCTTGCATCCTTTTGATAGAACGTTTATCAAGTTTGATACAGTGTAATTATCGAAAATAAACTAGGTTAGGTTAGGTTAGTTCAAGTTCATCCGTGGACTTGAGCGCCTGAAGATGCCGAAAGGCGAAACCCGGGTCGTTAGTGACAAAATCTGTGAAAATGTACATAACTTGAACGATTCAAATTTAATATTGAAATTTTACCAGGCACCTTCAGTCGAAATCTTAAATTGTAGAAAAAAAACCTGTTTTGAAAAAACTGTGGGCTATGTCCTTTTTCCTTTCCACAGTCGATATAGTTGAAGAAAATAATAAGGGATTAAAAAAACTAAAACACTATTCAATTTCAGGCTAACAACGGTTCGCTCATGACGAAAATTTTCTACAGATGGAAGGTTTTATTATACAAAATTGAGTAAGATTTAACTAAAACTAGTATTTTCGACATGATTTATTTTAATGTGTAATAATTTTGTATAATTAATACGTTACCCCACGTACTTAGTTGGTCGACGTTACTTTTAGTTAAGTTAAACAACTTCTTCAAATTAATCGTTTGTTTTTCGATTGATAAGAAAATAATTAAAATTAATTAGTTTATTTGCTAATTAAGTAAAATACACAAATTTACTTAACTGAGTAGGATTTAGAAGAGATTAATTTGTTCACGCCTTAAGAATCAAAAACTTCTTTTGTTGAATATGTTATATATAAACGGAAACATTAAAATCTTTGTTAGTTTTTGTTTACCTGTGTTCTAAGAAGTATGGGAATGCATATCTAGGGTAACAGTTTTTTTTAAATGTTTTAATTCTCACCTGAGTGACAATTTTTTAATATTTCTTTATAAATTATTATATTATGCTTGTTTTTAAATAATATTTTGTTGCTGACAATATTTGTATAATCCAGGGGTGTGGAGTCGTGTAAAAAAAAGACTACTCCGACTCCAACTTTAAAATAATTGACGACTCCGACTCTGAGGAAATTTTTCAAAAATGTTAAAAGACGTAAAACAGTTCCATTCCTCTCATTAGTTTGCTTTTTCATGATAATAAATAATGTATATATATATATATATATAAATGCTCTACGCTATACGGGCGTCGATTATTATATATTTGGTTGTTTTAGTCTATCTGTCAATATTATACGACGTCGTAAGAAAAACAGAAATTTGTTTTATTACTTCAATAGTTTAATATCTAATTAATAAATGACCACTTTTTCCAACATCTTGTGCGCCTAACAGAATATCATGATGACAACAGTAAAGCGTTTGACAGATAACGTATGACAACCGTGAATATAGACGCAAATGTCAGACAACAACTTACTGTCAAAAGCTAACACAAACCTAACAAAAATGTCCGAGGCGAATTGAAATACATTTGTAGTTGATTTCTTCTAAGAATTGTATTCAATATTGATAGAATTCAGAATTAATCAGCCTTCCAATGATGTAGGAAATTATGTAGATCTTAGGAAATTTATTTACGAAAATCACTCGTATATAATTGTGATATATTTTTTAATGACGGTATTGTATTTAAAAATATCGAAATGCCGATTTTGATATACTTCCTCGACGTTGCGTCCCCGGGATTGCACATTTAAATTCATGACCGTTCCTAATGTGTATCATATAGTCTATCAATGAAGGTATCTCAACAGAAATCGATTAATGTAAACTGACCTTGACCACAAGTGACCCGAATAATTTAACATTACATTGACTAGTCAAAAGTAAATGTACATAGCAATAATGTAAGCATCAACTAAAACTGCCAGGTATTGTATACATTGACGATATTTCACACGCTTACAGTTACAATTATATACAATAAAAATAAAATAAAACAAATTATTCGAAAGTAGAGTTAAACGGCTCTGTTGTTTGTTCACTGACAGTTGGTTGTTTTATGTTTATTTTATAGCCTCGGCTAATTTCATAAATTTATTAAGTGACAAAATGAGACCAGAACGTGCTAACTGTTCACACAGAATGACATGTCATTGTGCAAACATCGGTTTGTTACAAATACTAAACTAAACGAAACTTGCCGGTTTTGTTTACACGCTACGTGACTTGGGTTGTAAACGCCTGACGTTAGAGATGTTTGTTAAAATCTCGAGTAACCGATTACTCGTTACATTCGATCTAAATAAAGTAATCACTTTGATTAGTATAGATACTGTAGATTTCAATACGAAATGTTTGCTTTCATGATAAAATGAGCCATCAAGAAGTGAAGTAATACAAGTAAAATGATAAAACTTTACTATTGAACTTTTAAGTACAATCACGTCTGTACTTGGTCTTTTTGAAGATTGAATATTTTTCTTTTAAGGAGATGATACTATTGTAATGTGTATTTGCTAAGGTCACTACATGTTAAAAATAGTTTGAGACATGTCAAATATTAACCTCTTCTCGGTCACGCTTGAGTATACTTGAGTATTGAAAGTCGTCAAAACGAACAACGAGAGATAATTCAGGCAAATTCCATTAAAAAAGTAATGAATTCTTTCACTTAATATGCATGTTTTATAAATATAACACGTGTACCTAGGGCTTCCAAACCGGTTTAAACCGAAACCGGTTAACCGGTTTATCGCGTGTTTTGAAAAAAACCCGAAAACCGGTTTATCTCTCTCGGTTAACCGGGTTCTATAAAAAATACTCTTTTCTTATTTTTAATTGTTTTTTACAAAAAGAAAAATGTTTTATAATGAATTTACTGCGTTATATAGGAAACAATTCACAAAATACAACAAACATGTACATATATATATATTTTGTAGAATAATCTACTTCTGTCTCAAAGTTGTCCATGTTGTAAACAGAAATGACTCTTTCAAATAATTTGATATTTTTTTGACAAGTGAATATTTTGGTATTCTACTCTATTTTTGTCTAAACATTGGATTTCTTGTCTTATCCAGTTGGTATTTTTTAAAAATTGAATGCATTTAAACATCATTCGTTTGGTGAGTTTTATAATCAAGCTCTATTTTTTTTTATTTGACGTTTTTTTTTTTTATCATAAAATATTTTTTCACATGTTATAATAATTGTTACTTTGCCATAGCAAACAGGTTGGTAACTAGAGTCCCAGTAAGAAAAATGTTTTTTTTGTTTGAAATTGGAGTATTAGCTGTTATGCCAAATATTGAAAAATTTCTACGTTTTTTTTGCATACCTACCTAATCAAAATACATGATATTTCGGTTTAAGCCGGTTACCCGGTTTATTTGTCAGAAAAAAACCGAAAACCGGTTAGCGTTTATGTCCGGTTAATTGGAAGCCCTACGAGTACCCTTCTAAACCCTTCTAATTCATTTCATTCAATTGAAGACATCACATACATCCATGCCTACGAACAGAAATTCATAAATCGATCGAAAAATCAATTTATAAAACTGTCCGCACCGGGATTTTAACCCGTGGCCTTCGTAACCGAAGCCAACGACGTTAACCACTCGACTACACAGGCGGCTAAAATGGTGTATATATATTATTTACCTTTATAAACAAATGAAAAGAATAATTTTATCATCGATAACAGGAAAGTACCCAACTGAATTTTCCGAATTCGAATTATTTGGTTCATATTTATAAAATAAATATCGAATACTCGAGACAGTAAATAGTGACGCGATTCACATCCCTATTTTCGATCGTCCGCCACTGTTACTTTTCATAGCAATTCTAAAAACTAGAAGCGTTCAAGTCCAAAATTGCCATAGCAGTCACTCAATTCTAGATCTTAGCAACTGATAGTTCAATTTGCAATTAGAAACGTCAATCCGCACATAAGGTATTATGAATGGCGTGCTCAGAATTTTAATTCAATTTATTTAGAATATTAAAAAAACGACACCGCCAGACTCATTAATGACACGTGATAAATTATTGAGTCCGAACGCAGACACAAAAAAAAACAATTATATTAACTCGTGTAATTACTGTTTTAATAAATGGAAGCTTAGTATGCAATACAAAATTGAATTGAATTTGATTATTTTGTACATTTTTTTTATTTTTTTATTTATCCATTTCCGCTCCCAATGCGAAATATATGGTCACCTAATGGAAGTGTTATGGATATATTTTTACTAATAAACTTTATTATTATTATTTTTTTGTTTCAACTTTATTCTATAACATAGTTTATACATTTTATAATAAATCACTTGAAACTTATTAAATCAAAATAATATCGTTGTGAGTATTGAGGAGTTTCTACTAAGCTGTTCGACGTTTCGATTTGAACTCTCGATTGTAACTGAAGAGACTTGGTTTAGTCCGTTGAAAGGTTTATTGTTACAAGTTATGTCATAGAGAATTTAACATAGCACAGAGGTTGATGTTGTATACATAAAAGAAGTATCTCAACTCTTATTACGAGAACTGCTTGTTACTCAGTTGCCTGACTTTTCTTTTTTCGAAGAGAGTAGGGATAGAAAAGATAGAGCTATGACAGGATTAGAAGTTGAAGAAGACAAAAATATGTTTTTTTTTATAATAAAATAGCGCGTGAAAAGGAAAATTGGGACTCTTAAACCAATTAAAAAAAAAATGCAAAATGTTATATATTATGTACTAAAATGTATAACTTTTAGTATTTTTATTTAATTTAAAGAGTCGGAGTTAAGAGGTTGGAATAGTCCGTTATTTTACAACTCCGACAGCAATTCCACAGCCATGGAAAAAAATAATAGTCAATAGTTATTCTTGGAACGCCATTTTCAGAGCTACATAATAACTCTCGTGAAACGAAATGCTTCACAGTTGTTTTAACCAGGGCTGTGGAGTCGTGTAAAAAAAAGACGACTCCGACTCCGAGGAAATTTTTCAAAAAAATCATTTTAACTTATATACATATATGTATTCCATCAGATCATCTTTAGTCAGCCAAGCATGAAATGTCAACACTTTGGCCTATTTTGTTTGAATACAGATCATTAAAAATATTTTTCAAAAAAAAATCCAGCCGTTCATTTTTCAAGATTCCGACTCCGGCCAAAATACCGCGACTCTGTGACTCCGACTCCGACTCAACAGCCCTGGTTTTAACAATTATAAAGAAACAAACAATTACCTTTAAAATAAAAAAAAAAACAGTAAAACATTTGTTTCAGGTACCTTGTATTTAACCGTTAGTTTAAAAAAAATGAATTTATATTGATTCCTTCCAACCGTATAATAAATGTACTAAAATTATTATCTATAGCCAAAGGTTGTTTATGGTGCACTTTCAGTTTTCAATTATCGATAAAATTTATTGATTTAGTGAACCATGATAGTTGATATATTTCATAATATAATTCACAACACATAAATCTGTTTATTGAATTTCAAAATAGTTATAAATTTTAAGGCAGGCGTGCACTTGGAAAAACAAATATCAGTTGTGTAGCCTTTTGGGTAACGCAGTTTTTGTTCGTTGTTCCACTGGGTTGAATCCCATGACACTGTTACGGATATAATTTTTACTGAAAGACTGTTTAAGTGTTTGTTCAACTTTTATTCGAATAACATAATTTTTTACACTTTAATAAATCACTTATCTTATAATCAAATTAAATACAACGCGAGTGTTAGAATATACTTACTTGGCTATCGACTTTTCGATAGGAATTCTCGTTTGTGACTGACTAGATTTGGAGAGAAGGAATTGGATATCGATATAGTTTTATTGTTACAAGTTGTCTTAGATGATTTAACATACAAAGTTTATTGTTAAAAATCAGTTTAAAATGTAACATAGCATAGATGTGGGATGTTGTGTATACATAACAATACAAAGGAGGTATTTATTTTGTTAATATTATACATAATTGAACGAACATACCAAATTTGTCTATAGGTCACTTTGTATTTTACAAATACGATATTTCTTTCGTAAATTTTCCTTGTTAGCATAACTCAGCCAAATATATTATCTATATATATAAAACAAAGTGGGGTTATTTACACCACGTATATCTCGAGAATTAGAGCACGGTTTTCAATGATCTTTGCTTTATTAAATTTGCATGGGCCTAGAATAGCAGAATAAGCATTAAAACATCGGAAAAATATCACGAAAAATAAATTATAAAGAAAATAAATATCTCAGTACAATACGTTTTTTAAAATTTTTCGAATCGAACGCGGAACATGACGTATGCAGTTTATGCTTAATACACTAGGTGGCGTTGGTTGTAAAATTCATTTGTTTCATACTTTGAATTAGAGATGTACCGACGAACTTGGACGAACGTGTCAGAATTTCGAAACTAAATCTTCAATATCCATTTAAAAAAAAAACTTTTAGGAATTTATGTTTCATGTTCATCACCGTCGCTAAAATATATACTGAAATGTGAAAAGACGAATGAAAGCACATAAAATCAGAAAGTATGTAAAAAAAAATCAGTATACTTTTCATGTATTATATATAATATTGTTATTGAATACTATCAAATCATTATTTTATTTTTGATCCCCATCTACAGTCAATCCTGTTTTTATGCAATTTCAAAGTAATGCGGTTTTTTAGAAATGCATTTTTTTAAATGTACCATATTTTACGATATATAAAAATGTTAAATATTACATTGAGAGCATATATCGTTGTATTTTGGATAGAATAGAGAGAATCATAAACACAACCGACATTTGAAAAAAAAAACGATTTCGGACTGTTTAAATCATGTTGCACCTGCCATCGCTGAATTAAGGCCACCTACTTAGGTGTGTTACAGTCGATAAAACCATTGAAACATCGGTAATATCAGCTGAAATGATTACTTTAGCACACGAGCTTGGTGAAGAAAGGCTTGATACCTTTAGCGAAAATTATATCGACGAATTACTTACAGATAAAGCTATAAGTGACAAAGATGTCAATAATTTAAATTTAATTATTGACAAAAAACCAGAAAACAATGTTGAACTGAAAGAAATTCTGCGATCATTCACTGCGAAAATAATTGAAGAAGGTCTCCGACTTTTCAGTAAATTAGAAGATCATTTCTTTCTAAATGATTCAAATTCTGATCGCGCATTCAAGTTTCAACGATAACTTTAAAAAAATTATATATGGGTATAACAGGTGCTTTATTTTTTAAAAAAAAAGGTGCCGGAACGCACTTTTTTCGAGCATTTTCTAAGAAGGTATATTATTTATTATATATTCGAATATCATTTTGATAGAATTAATGACGGCTTTTCATATAATGCTTAGAAAATAAAACAAAATATACATATTTAAAAATAGAAAAAATTAAATTAAACATTTATTAAAATTTCGAGAAAAAAAGGTGCCGGAACGCCGTTCCGCCGCGTTACAGGGTAAAAAAATCCCTGGGTATAACAAACTGCATAACCAATTAATTATCAAAAAGAAAATCTGAACAAACTCTGATCACTAATTTTATTGTTAGAAAACAACCATACCATGTGTGGAACATTAAACAAAAATATATATTTTTTTTCTAATGTAAGATAATCTCATAAATATAATATTGAAGATTTGGAAAATGTTGCGTTTTTTGTTATATTGAGAATTTATATCATTTCGTAATATAAAAATATGAAAATTTAGAATGAACTTTCGTAAAATTATAAAAAAGTATTATTTGAATAATTTTTAAAAGATCCCTGTCACTATGTTGGTGACATGCATTGAGAACAAATTTATCCTAGACCAACACATTCCTTAGCAACGGCCTTTGTTTGACAGTTACTGTCAGACAAAGTAGTCGTTTGTCAACATTGTGAAGATGTAATTTTATTATTTAAAATACAGTGAAATAAAGAGGTACTAGCTATGCCAAGTACTTCTAAACCAATTCGGAAGAGTGCTCGGAATGGTTTTCTAAGAGTCTTTCAGTTCTGTGAACATGAAAAATCTGAAAAAAAACCAATAATTCCCTTCGGGTCGACATCATTGAATCACTTCGAACTGTCAATGGCGTAGTATGCCCAACATTTTGTGCTGCATGTCAATAGCTCAATTTGCTTAAAAACTATACTCATTGGGACATGACAATCGCTGAAGCAATTGTTTCTGCATCTCCAAGTCAGATACGCACATTATTTGCTATCATTATTTTGATATGCTTCCCATTGAATCTACGAGAACTGTGGAACAAGTGCAAGAATGACATGTCCGAAGACACTTTACACCAAATTCGCGTCAGTTCAGGGAATCCCGATCTCGAGGTGAATGAGGAGATACATAACCAGGCGTTGCTTTTGATCGAAGATATGTGTTACCTCATGCGCTGCATGATGCGTCGCCAGATCAAAGAATGAACGACGCTTTCAATCGAGAATCGGAACGTAAACGTAAATATGATCGAGATGCATTGAACCAATCACTTCGAACGAATGTACCTTTGTTGAACCCCCAACAGAAAGTGTACGATACTTTAATGAAGGCAATTGATGAGGGAAATGGTGGCTTATTTTTCCTCCGCATTGGAAGCACTCAACTGAACTATGAAAGATCAGCGCAATGACTCAAAATGTTTTGGAGGTGCAATGATTCTACTATCTGGCGATTTTCGCCAAATACTACCAGTCATTTCAAGATCGACCGATGCCGATGAAATAAACGCTTGCCCTAAAACATCGACTCTGTGGCGCTATGTGAAGAAACTTCAGTTAACGACAAACATGCGAGTTGTATTTCTAAACGACCATCTGCGGCAGATTTCTCCAAGCATTTGCTGACTATCTGTAACGGCCGTGTTCCTGTTGACGAATCGAACGGATTGATTTCGATTCCACCGAATTTTTGCAATTTCGTGTCAACGAAGTACGGCTTCATCAGTGAACAAGCAATTCTTGGGGCTAAGAAAAAACATATGGATCATTTAAACTTCACAATTCAAAATCAAATCGTTGGTCCACTGCATTCCTTTAAATCTATCGACTGTGCCACGTGAATAACATCATTTCAATGTAATTAAAATACTTTTCATTTTGAATTTTGAACAATTATTGAACTTAATTCCTTTTGAGTATTCATTCAACTGAATTTAATTCAGCCAACACAACATTTATTGATTCTGAGGCGGTACGAAGTTCGTCGGGCCAGCTAGTTATTAATAAATGCATATACAGGTAAAAAGTCTTATAATCATTGAATATTAAGTTATATCAAATCAATTCTTAGAATTATCATACAAGTTTAGTTTCTGCCCATAATCAGCATGCAAAATTGCAAGCCGATGATTTTTATAGTGTATAAAATTCATTATAAAACAAATTGTAGTGAAGATAGATCTTACGCCTAAATTTAAGACATCGTTTAATTGGTATTCTGGTTCTTATCTGGAAGTAAACAATTATAAAGGAATAATAAGAAAGTCATCATCCAGCTGAGGCGGTTTTAACGCTCGCTGGCCAATGATTTGACGACAAGCCACATCCCATCCTCATATTATTACGAATAATAATACTCTTTATAGAAAATTTACATATAGGCCATGTCAAATTCAACTGCATGGGCTGGGTAAGTTGGTTGTGGTTCTGGGGACAACCATCAGGACGCTAATTACGTAATGTAGGACTGGCTTGAGACTATTCTGAATTCCACCCTCCCCCACACCTTATCGTAAAAACACGAGGCATAGCTAGAGCGATTAGCTAACCACTAATCATGCATTAACACTATCCTTCTACTCCTACTCTCTTTGTAACAAAAAGAGAGGTTGAGCAACTGATTAAGAAACAGTTCTCATTTAAGCTCTTTTGTTGAAATAAACTCCATTAGGAGTACGTAATTGAAAAACATATATTGTAAGCACAATGGTGCATCGTTAAACGATAGGTCCTATGTAGCTCTGCGTTGTTGTGCGTTGTGGTAGGCGGACGCAAAACGACGGCTGTATATTATAAATCACTCACATAACGGAAGATGGTGAGACAATCAACAACAAACTTTTGTGGCATTGTGTTGTACCTATAGAGAATTTTAACCAGCTTGCGTAAGCAGTCATATTAAAATTATACCACTTATAAATGATTTTAATATCTTTATTAACAGTAGTTATATGTTTTTTTTTCGTGTTCATAATATCAGTTTTTTAAAGCTATTTTTATTATAACTTTTACTTTATTCAGGCCTATGGGCATTCTGTTTTATATAACAAATCTTTAAGACAGATAACAACTAATAACTTATTTCTTGAATACATTTTTTTTATCGCGTTTCTGATAATAATATCAAAATACTTATAAGCTTGTTTATTTACATACTAATGGGCTCAAATCACGATTCTTTTTTCAGGTATAACCAAACATCTATTTAAGATTAGATTAAGGTCTTCAAGTTGGCTGCTCTTACAATGATTTCTCGAAGGTAATTAGACAATTAGACAGGGTATAGTATATCATAGCATACTTTTGGATAAAATCCAACAAGTAGGTTCGTGTGCTCAGGATGTAAGGATCAGTAAGGCTTTTTGATAATTATTTTAACCCTTCCCTTACTATGCAAAAAAAAGCACAAGCTCCTGAGCTGTGTATCCGTTCGACATCAGGCAAACGGGAGTGAGTCATGACAATTATATAATACTACTACACCTGATGTGTATCGGATACACAGCTCAGGAGCCTGTGCTTGTTTTGCATAGTAAGGGAAGGTTTAAGATCAGAAACAATACGTATAGCACAGGCTTTTTGAGTCATTAACCTTTAGGGACCCCAATTGAACATTCTATATTCGAATATTAGGGCTACTATTCGAAGAGCTTATTGTTATTAGAATATTGTTTATTACACCCTAATACAGTAGAACCTCGATTATCCGGACTAATTGGGTATGTAAGCAGTGCTGTGCTGCTAAAATTCTATCAGCCGGCTGGCACCTTGGCCAACACCAACATTTTAGATACTGATTCGGCATTTGCTGCTTGCATCCTTTTGATAGAACGTGTATCAGGTTTGATACATTGTGATTATCGAAAAACACCTGTTTTGAAAAATCTGAGGGTTACGTCCTTTTTCCTTTCCACAGTCGATATGTATACATGCATAATTGTTTTAACTTTTTAATATATCTCGTTCGTGTATTTTTGAACAAAAGTATTGAATTTTGCTCTGACTCGTTTGATATAATGCTGTTTTCCTAGATTCTTGATCTGAGTCGATTATTACATTGGATTTGATTTGATGATCTGACAGATGATTATTTCTCCTTATAACAACGGACAGGCTTCTAGGGTGCATTTTTTTAGTAGTGTGGGCTACGTCCTTTTTCCTTTCCACAGTCGACATATAATTAATAATTTTCAAGTGTTATCAGTTGTTCTCACTATGGATTGAAGTGGTGCAGATAATATCTTTGTTTTAAGTTTTTTACACCTGTTTCTTCAACCAGTAATCTAAAAAGTGTAATAATTGCAGTATGCGACGTTGTTTTATAGAAAATTGTAACGTTATTTCGTAGAGTAGGTGACTTAACCCATTATTGCTTTACATAATTTTAATAACTCAATAACCGACCCACGAATATGGATAAACAACTTATGTCGCCTTTATCTCTGGACAAAATCTCACTGTGTAAATAATCTTCCTAACAGTAACTCTGTGGGAGGTTTTGCGAGAGTAAATGGCCAATTATTTATCAACTGTGTGTTTACTTTTGGACCGAATATTTTATTTAATGAGATACAAAATAATACTCTCTGAAAACTTGCCCGTTCACGCAACTCAATTACGTATTATTTTTTAAAAATTTTTGTTCGTAAAAGTAATTATTCGATTCTATTACAGTGGAGCCACGTTGTGAAATGGCTTTCAATAACAAACTGTATACAGCGGTGGGCTGCCAATACGTTTAACAACAAAGGGGCTCACTTAATCTAAAAACAATTCTTGGTGTTCTGGAGAAGAGTGATTTTTTTAACACTCCTATGCAATACTTAAATAAGCAATCGATTTTAACTTAATACAATTATAATACGTAACAATATGCAGTTCACCGTAAACTTATCAAACCAAATGGCCTAAAATGTACTACTGTGTATACTGAAGCTGTTGTTAATAATATACTTTTCAGAAATTGCAGCTATATATATGTATATGTTCTAATTTGATCTGAGAATATTTTTTTCCCTTAAATTAACAAGGGGTCGCGCGAGCCCCTCCGAGCCCCCTCCAGCCCACCCCTGACTATATATGTGTACATATCAACTGTGGGAAGGAAAAAGAACGTAACCCACACTTTTTTCAAAACACCGTTTTTTCGATAATCAAAATTTATACAATTTGATACACATTCTATCAAAAGGATGTAAGCCTCAAATGCCGAATTAATATCTAAATTTAGCTTTTATGTATGAAAAAACAAGGGCCTGCGAAAATTTCAAGCATGAATAAAGATTGAAAAAAAGGTTTTTGAGCCGCGATAACAGGAAAGTACCGCCACTTGAGATTAACTCATGAGGAAATAACATCACACCACCAAATTGATACAAAATAAATAACGAAAAAAACACGACTTCTAAGGGTTAATATTAGATAAAGTCAATTAGGAGCCTGTTTATCAGTCTCCGTCCACTTCAAGATGGTGTATATTTCATAATTTGCATTTAGCCCAAAATCATCAAAAAAAGTTTATTGCGTCTCCTGTAAAATTTGTTATGTGTGTCCTTTTTCCTTTCCACAGTCGATATATATATATATCACTTTTAAGGTGTTCACTGTCAATACTAGGTGGAAAGAAATTCTATCAAAAAATAAAAACACTTTTGTACTAATTCCATTATTTAATTTTCATCAGAACCAATTGAGCTAATAATGAACATTTTTAACTGACCATCAGAATATATCAAATACCGGTCTCTTAATCATATTTAACTCTCCAGAGACGAGAGATATTTTCGATAAAAAAAATATTTTTAAGCCATATTGAAGTCAGGTATAACTTTTAGTTCTTACATTAAAAAAAAAAACGCAAAGTCGTTGTATAGAAATCCCGCATGACATTATGGCCATGCTCATCCTTTTATTACCGTGTAATATTGTGTACGGACAGTAGTAAGGATGAGCGGCACCGTATGGGTACTCAAACGTTCGGGGTTGAAATATAGCTAAACGTGAATTATTTTTTTTTACAATTTGACTTCTTTAGGTCAAAATAATTTTTTATACAAATATATTAGCAAAAGAACTGTAAATAATTTGATGTTTTGATAAAAAAATAATTTACAATTTCAAAAAGTCCATTAAAAAAAACGGAAATTCAAAAAATCGCAGGTGCTTTTGGTGGCCGTTTCTGTCCCCGCGGCTTATGACTTACTAAAGTCTGAACCATTCCTAACCAAATATTAGTGAAAGCAACGATATTCAGCTAGAAAAAGGATGAATAGTGGGATCAATAGACAACGGTGTTTACTGTGACCATATGGTCACGCTCGTCCTTGGAGAGTTAATAAATGTCAAATTAGTACAAGATAGTGTTTTATTTTTTGAATAAAATTTATTTGTATATATATTGTAAACATATATATGGTTAATTTATTTTTGAAAGCTTTTCACAACAGGCTGCTTAAATCAATGAATACAAACTATCGCCAACTTTCTTGTATCACACAATTACCTTGTATTTTATTCCTGCATTATAAATTGTCAAGTATTTATGACAAATAATTATCTTGCATTATCCCAATTACAAAATGTAAAAAAAATGTCCCAAATTTTAATATTAGAGAACAATAAAAAAGAATCTAAAAAAATACCTATCACAAAATAATTATTTTACCTACCATATAAAGTCACTTCAATTAAAATTCCACTATCGATAAAATTGAACATTTACAATTATTGATTGGTCATTGGCTGTATATCTATGACTATTAATTTAATTGACCAGTAATGGTAGCAGATTATGAGCACTAGTTTGTGTCATAAAATCAAAACTCACGTCTTACCATTGGCGTAATAATCCTTCGGTAATTGCGTTCGATCATTAGATGAATTTGTGCCTACTAGTTTTTCGAAAACAACCGTCAAGTGACCTAACGTTTCAAAATGTACCCCGAGTGAAATCTGATATCATTCTATTTTTTTTCTTCACTAAATAAAACTAACCCAGATCGCCGTTAAAAGCATTTATCTTTATTATGATGAATTGAATTCGTATACAAGATACAATTATTTACCCTTAAGTCATATAGAAGAAGGGTGGAGAAACATGGGTTGTTAGTGAAACAAAAAGAGTGGAAATACACAACAATTCAATGATACAAGTTGTATATTGAAATTTAATCGAGCACCTTCAGTCGAAATCTTAAATTGTTATCATTATTATAAATATTATCATTACATCGACTGTGGAAAGGAAAAAGAACGTAACCCACACATATCAAATTTTACATGAGGCGCTAAAAATGTGTTTTGATGATTTTGTAACATATGCAAATTATGAATTATACACAACCTGAAGTGCACGGATATTTCTAAACTGGTGTTTAATTGACATAACCTAATATTAATTAAAGAAATTGTCTCGGAATAACCTTTATTTAAGTGTTTTTTTTTTGGTTTTAATTTTTTACAATGTCATCTTTTTCAAACTTAAAAGCTAAATTTAGATACTTATTCGGTATTTTCAGCTTCCATCCTTTTGATAGAAAGTGTGTCAAGTTGTATACATTGTGATTATCGAAAAAACGGTGAGTTATGTCCTTTTTCCTTTCCACAGTTGACATGGTAAAATCAGCTTATTTAAAAAAATCTACGAGCATTTTTGGAATATATTATAGTTTATAGATAGTTCACATGTCAGACGTGCGAACTAAACTCTGTCATTTTTTACCATCTTTTCGGTGAAGGTCTTACAAGAAAATATCAATTGAATATACGTACTATATTATAAATTTCATTGGCTCTTAAAGACTCATTCAAGATAAATGTGATTTAGCGAGAGCTGGTTGCAGGTCAGTCGCTATACATATTTATTTGGGAAGAACAACGGAAAAGGGATTATGTTAAAAGTGCGGCTCATCCCTTTCTTACAAAGATGGGATCATAAACATTCATATATGCAAAAAAGGCTAAACAAATCTACGATTAAATCAAATTATTGAAGCCATGGTCGTCAAACCGGACTATCGAAAATCACTTTTAATCTTCCGGCTGTGTTGCTAGTGGAAGTGATGAAGTTTTTTGTGTTAGGGACATCTAATATTAAGATAAGATGGTATCATTTGAAATAAACAATTGTAACTGATTTCATTATGCTAATTAGAGTTTTGAAAACTAATAATACGCTCTTTTAAGTTTTACAATAATATTCCAGTTAATCTCTTCTGTGTGGACGAGTGGTCAACGTCGTTGGCTACCGCTACGGAGGTCACGGGTTCGAATCCCAGTACGGGCAGTTTTATAAATTGATTTTTCAATCGATTTATGAATTTCTGTTTACAGGCATGGATGTATGTGATGTCTTGAATTCCCCCCTCCCACCTATCCTGTCCTATGAACGGGGCGTATCGAGCGCGATTAGCTAACCACTAGTCCTGTCCTAGCCCTTTCCTTCTATTCCTACTCTCTTTGTAAAAAGGGAGGCTGAGCAACTGAGTAACAAGCAGTTCTCGTAGAAACACTTCTGTTGAGATAAACTCCAGTAGGAGTCCATTTGCTCCACATTGGGAGCGGACATGGTTAAAAAAAAATCTTTTCTGTTTACGGTGATAAGGTAGCAAATTGTAACGAGTAAAGTTTTTGAAATAAACCAATTTGTTGTAATAATAGATATCTTGGCGTAAACTTATTTTTTAATTTAGCTCTAGTGTAATAGTAAACCGTTTATAACTAACTATTCATTGGATGTACTCGGTAGAATAGAATCTTACTAGCATGCCATGAGAGGAATCCATTGACTGGTGACAAATAATCATGGAGGCGCCGAGTATGTTACACATGAGAAGCGAATATTATCAATGAAATAGTAGTGTGTTTTTCTATATATTGTTATATTCTATATACCTTATCTAAAAAAACATAACATGTATGCCAAATCAAATAAGTAGATTTTAGTATGCATGAAATGGGGTAATATACATTATTTTGGTCAGAGGTGGGTTAAGTGTATATGTTGCACGTATTCTCCGCTAGAGTAATTAAATCAAGCCATTAATTGACTAGCCAAAGCCCATCAAAAT
Organism: Himalopsyche anomala; assembly: GCA_031772345.1. NCBI lineage: Eukaryota > Metazoa > Arthropoda > Insecta > Trichoptera > Rhyacophilidae > Himalopsyche > Himalopsyche anomala. The sequence continues at coordinate 14,638,748 of CM062837.1, read as the reverse complement.
TAAATGCTTCCTTAAAAGATATTAAGAAAGACGGCCATACTTAGTAGTCAAGATAAGTTTTATTGATTCAAATCACGCTTCGTCGATAACTCCAAATTACCAGCAATATCGAAGGAATTTAAAGACATCTGGGCCGAGAAGTCTTTAGTATGTATTATTCAAAAAAATCAGTGTCATATACTAATATGGTGTTGCTATATTGCGAAATTTTTAGCATTCTTTAAATTTTTTACGGTATCAATCGCGATTATTATCAGCTGAGTTATAAATAATCCAAATCTCGCTGTGGCTATACTCAAATGGTCAACGTCGTTCGAGTCGTTTGCGGAGTACAAGGGTTCGAATCCTAGTAACAGTAATGAACGAATTTTTCAATCCGTCTATTCTGTTTGAAGGCCTGGATGTCTGTGTTATCTAAAAGTCCTCCTAACCCAATGACAGATTACCCTATAAGTCAGTGATACATAATCCGCGGTTTTGATTTTTTTTACGGTGAATTATTAATGTAGTTTAAAATCGTTGGATAAAGTTAGTTTATAAAAATAACGTTGATGTTGGCTCTAATTATTAACACATTTGATGCTAAGTACTGACGCAATGCCATTTAAAATACATATACAAACTTTGTTTGTATACTTTATCACTGAACGATCTGTCGAAATGTATATCCATTCAATTGGTTTTAGGATTATTAGTAGAAACTATTTCAATCTCAAATTTAAAATCAACTGTTAAAGAAATCCAACATATTTAAATTTGAATGTTTGTATACAATGGACAGATGAATTATGAAACTAAATAACGCTGCGATATTTCGGAAAGCATCGATATAAATAGTTAGTCGTGATTTGTTTGCCAAGAGTAAACCACGATTTAGATACAGTGAAATTCCGATATAACGAATGGATATACAGTGACATCTATTTAGGTAAACAATATTTAAATAATAATGTAATTTATTAAATATAGTTACGAGAACTTTAAAACGTTAATTAATGCATGTCTTAGTCTTATAATACTACAGTAAAACTACTATTAAACTTATCCAGAATTTACGTTTAGTCGTTAATCGAGTATAATCTCTGCAATTCTGCTTTAACGTTTCTCGCAATTTGCGTCTGAAATCTGAAAGTTATTTTACATTTTTACTGACTTAGTAACGTACACGACCAAACCTTAAAATAATTAATGGATTGAATCGAAAAAAATATGTATACAAACAATACAGAAATATGATTATTCAAATAAAATGTATGTATTTTAAAAAAATCTGTGCCCACAATTTAAGGTTTGTTGGTCTTTTTAAAAACGTATCACGGGACCTTAGTAATATTAAGCAGTGGCGGATTACCCCATAAGTGCGAGAGGCGCGCGCTTGGGGCCTCCAAATTTTAGGGGCCTCAAAAATAGCATAAATTATAGAAATCCTTATATTTTAATTTCAGTTTTCAATATTCATTATTATTCAACGAAGAGTTTTGCAACAATTTTATGTTATTCAAAAAACAGGGCCTCCAAAGTGATTAATCCGCCACTGGTATTAAGAATTATCTTTAATAACATAATATATGATTTAAATACTATATTTAATAGGTACAATTCTGAAGTGTTTTTCAGTAGATTTTTAAAAAGGTGGTAAATTAAACAAATTTGAAAATGACTTTACGGAACTATGCGTATTCCTAATTAAAGGAACGATTGTGAAAATAATTGTGTATTTAAGACGTGAATTTAAAAAAAAAGTTAAATCTTCGCAAAATGGCGTCGCCCCAATATCGGAGTGTCACTCCGCCCCCGCTGCCGCTCTCTCCGACGAGTTCCCGTCCCCGCTCGTTGATGGAGAGCATACTGGTGGCGAAAATGGAGTCGCTGAACAGCGGGCGGCCGTCTCCTTTCATGAGGACCGACTCCATGGACAGCTGCAGCAGCATGGGCTCCATATCGTCAATGTCCAGTGACGTGTGTCGGTGTGACGATTGCCTGCTCGGCATTGCTGATCTGTACGTCATCGGACCAGCGGAAAAGGCGAGGAAAAAGGTTCGAGATTTTCTATTGCATTGTATTTTTTTATGATTTTCGTTTTTTTTATTGTATGAGTAGAGGAAACTTCGCATTTACAAATCATCTTAAACTGCCAAGGCAACACATCTATATGGAAGTAAATATATATAAATATTGACGTTTTACAATAAGTTCCAGAGAAAAAGCTCAGATTTCGACATAGCGATATTTAATAATTTGAGAAATTGTTAATTGTTTCTTTTTTTATATATAAACCTATATTTTAGTCGCTTAACAATTTTTCTAAATCATATATGTCACTGTAGACCGTTGCTCTCACCCAAGGGTAGAGCGTCATGGTCTACAGACACACCTATAATTAAGAGAAATTATTAAATTGCTTATACACAAAAATTCGTTTAATTGATAGAATGTAGCTTTAATAAAAATAAAGCTAACGTTAATATGAATCATTTTGATAGCGTTTAATAATTTTTTCAAAAATAAATAAGTATTTAAGTATGATTTATCGATTAATAGTAAGAATAAGACATCGTTGCTTAAGTACGCCACTGGTTCCTAGTTTATTATGTACAGTAAACTATTACTGGAATAAGATAGTAAAGATTGCCTTTATCAATTGGGATATTTTTAAAATCTATTCAACTAGATTTTATCAGATACTTATACGAATGTTTGAAAATAATTCACTTAGCAATTTATCATTCTTAATTGTAGATGTTTCAATAGACCGTTACACTCACCCTTAAAATTGAGGAATATTCGCTGTTTCATGAATATTCGTACAGCGTAGCAAAATAAACTGTTGTAAATCAAATTGATTGCTCAGCTGGAGTGTACGGTCAGTTAATGCTGTGTGTAAAGTGCATAACTGCAGTATGCAAGTCATAAATTGCATGCGAGCATCACAACTCATTCGCAGGATGCATTTATTAATCGGAAACTATCTGCGTATATGCAATGTCACGGGGCAGAGATACACAATGTGTAATTATTGTCGGACGCAAAAATCGTTCGTAACTTTTTCCACGACCGTTTTTCAAAACCATCATCTAACCCAGTGGAAGGGAACCTGCGGCCTATTGGCTGCACTTATCTGGTCTTTTGACTTGATCAAAATATTCACTTTGACCAAAAAATTATACGCAAGCGTTTGGAAAAAGAGATTAATCAATCCATTATATGTTCGACAGCAACGGTGGGCTGCCAATGCGGTAACAAGGGGCTCGCTAAATATTATAGCTATTCGTGATATTCTGGGGAAGGTGTGAATTTATTTATCATTCATATGCAATTATACACAATAATTATTAAAGCTATCGATCGTTACTTTATACACTTATATTTTGTAACAGTACGTAGTATGTCTTAATTTAATCAATATCAATAGCTGAAAAATGTACGTCAGAAATCCCAAACGTACATCACAACTGTTTAAATCTAAACATGTTGTATATTTATATCTTATATAACGCAAATATCTGAGAATAATGTTTTTCTAAGTTTAACAAGGGGCTCGCCTGGCTCAGTAATATTTAACAAGGGGAGCCGCGCGAGCCCCTGTGAGCCCCCTCTAGCCCACCCCTGTTCGACAGTCGAAAAAAGGGGGGTAGAGATTCAACGTTTTCTTTACTGCGGCCTTATGTTGAACCAGATAAATGAATGTGGCCTTTAGAAATGAAAAGGTTCCCCACCTCTGTCTCAATAAACCATTTCCACTCAAACACTTTGTTTTTACCAGCTCCACGGCAAAATTGAAAGTTTAATAGTTAAATATTATTTTTTTCAAATAAAACGACAAGATTTTTTTTATTTTTGCTTCTTATCGTATAGTATATATTCTTAACCTTAGATATAACTTTCGTATGGTACTTTTCAAAACAGACTCCAGGATGGAGCGATGGTTGTTTTCAATTATGGAAATTCAAATATGTATATCGCCCAATTCTTTCATATAGTCACTGTCGTCACCAAAAATCATGTATTTCAAGACAAAGCTAGAAAAAAATCCATAACAAGAAAATTATCAAATCAAAATATGTAACAGGTAATGTCAAATGACACTCGACATTGAAAGTGTTAGTTTTTATTGTTGTTGTAGATTGGAATACGTCTGTCTCCCAATGAAAAATGATTCCAGACAGAAGCGATGATTTCACTTATTATATTGTTCTAAACTTCTTTATGTAAATTATATTTTTCGTCATGCTGAGAAATTTATCGAAGGTTCAATTTAATGATGCTATATAGTTACCATATTTGGTCTAGTTGGTAAGAGTTTTACCTTAGCGATCAGACAAGTATAGGTTCATTCAATTCCCTATTAGGTTTCGGATTAACCTTTATAATATTAAATATTGATTTTAAATATTTAATGTTTGAAATTTTGGGCCTAGTCGTTGGTCTTTTCTTGTTAAATTGATTTTGAACTCGACTGACGCCTGACTATCCAAAATATTATTTTAAAGTATCTTTCTTTATATGTATTTCGTTACTTACTTAAATTCATATTATCAATATAATTGATTCTCCACAAAAGGTTGCATAAAGAAGTAACCGGTGTTTGTAGTAGTTCCTTTTTTTAAATCAAATTACTTCACATTTGGATAAATTTAATGTTTTTAACCACTTGAATACCTAGTGAACACAGGTGTCCGAAACATACTCAAGCAAACATGGATGTCCAAGATATTTAAAAAATCAAATACTTGGTATTCTAATAGAATATAAGCAATATTTTGATAAATATATGTAGAGTGCCATCTATACTGAGTCAATATAGGTTTTTAAAATATCTAATTCGAGTGTATATTAGGTAAAATTATTTTTCTCAAAAACACGCAGTATCTCTGTGACATATTAATGATTTATTTGCGCGGTATTCAAACGGTTAACTGACACAAAAAAAGCATACATATATTCTTGATCCAGGATCGATAAACAGGTTACTGAGTCGTTATAAAGACGTTATACTCTTTTGGTTATGTGTATTATTATTTATTACAGGATTGCTTAACAAATATGAATTCTCAGAGAAATAGTCTGTTCATAAATGTAATGACGTTACTTGATGGACGGTAATAAATAAAATATGTTGTAGTCACTATCCAGTTTTCGCATACTATAATATGATTGTTTGAGGAAAACTTTATCATTATGAATCAGCTGATTAACTAATTTACTGATCGGCTTGCTGGTTCTTGAATATAACGATTGGAAATATTGTCAAATCTATCAATCTATCCCATACTAACTAAAATGATAACTTTCCACCTTCATATTCAAAATCAGTGTACGACATCTAGCAATACAAAATTAAACTAATACTGAATAGGTTTACTTGGAACATCGTTAGAAGTTTGATATTAATTTTGTAGATGGCAGTATTTGTAAAATTTAAAATCTTAAATTTAATATTTTAATGGACGTTTTTATATTGTTTATGATTATTATTTTACAAGTAGTAGTCTTATGCTTGGAAACTCGATTAAAAGGACGGAAAAGGTAACATTTTTTCCGACAGTGACATCTATTAAAAATATTTTTTATTATGTTATTATTGTTGATTGAAATTCGAAATTGATTTTTCTTTCTAATAAGAAGCGATTTATTTAACTATAAACTAATAATGATAATAACTTGTTTTATGTAAATTTTCTAGTGATCCTAAAAATTAAAATTGACAAATATTTTGTATGTATGTATTTGCTGGATTTCTTTAAATATTATTATACAAGAAACCATAAATCGATTGTTTTTTTTTATAAAAGATATTTCCATTTATTATTATATTTAGGTATCAAAAGTTCTTCTTTCAGCAGTGACTTTTCATCAACCAAAACCTCGTATTTATCACTTGATAAGCAGCGAAGCTACTAATTGGGACTGGTGCTAGTGTTACTGTTTACTGTTGTTCCTATACTTATTTATAAACTTTACCTAAACTAGTATATTTGTCAAACTGCTTAATTAAGTACAAAAGTACCAGATAACAATTTTAATAAATTCGTGGTGTTCTCTACAATTGCGCGTACTATTTTTACGTTGCTAGCTGTACATTAAAAGTGGAATCAATATTATAACATTTATAAAAACCCATTTTTTTACATTGTTTCCACACTTTTACTATATAAATAAATTACACGGGGCGGTTTCGCTCATCGCGTGCATTGTCAACTGATTACTTTTGCTAAACCATACTTTTTTAGTTGTTTCCAGGGCCGGAAAAGTTCCAGCTGAGGAAAAAAGTCGAGACTCCGATATTTACAAATAATATAAAACTGTATATATTATAAAAACGAGTTCTCTGTCCAGTGGCGGATTAAGCACATGAGAGGCCCCAAGCGCAATACAATTTGAAAGCCCTGTTTTTCAGATAACATAAAAACGTCAGAAAATTCCATGTATAACAATAAAAATAAATTAAAATCTGAACAAAAAGTACATGAGTTATATAATATATACTATTTTTGAGGCCCCAAGCGTGCGCCTCATTTGCTTATAGGGCAATCCGTCACTGTCTCTGACTGAGTGCAAGACTGTGTTTTTTCAATATCCAATAAAATGCAAAACTTTTTTAATTTTAATTGAATATAAAAAAGATGTCGGAGCTCTCCGTTTTTTACGGCTCAACTCCACAACCCTAGCTGTATCAAATGCAGTTGCTGTTACTTAGATAACTTCAGCGGTGGGCTACCAATACGTCAACAAGGGGCTCGATTAATTTCAGAGGTATTCGCCATGTGTCGGGTAAAAGGCGGATTTTTTAATCACTTTTATACAATTACTTAATATTATAGAACGTTATAATATGAAATATACAGTAAAATAATAAATATCAATAGCTGAAAAAAGTACTTACCTACTTCAGATTGTAAGACCGCAGAGTTCTAAGATTGACGCTGAAATAGGTAGATGCTATTTTCTTCGCTACAATTCCATGTTTCAAACGCTATACCCAAACTGACGTAGATAATATTATAAATATGTCATAAATTGCAGTTGAGTAACAATTTGAATTGAGAATATTTTTTTTTCTTAATTTGACAAAAAGCACGCCGGTCATGTTAAAATTAACAAGGGGCTCGTGCCAGCCTCTCCAAGTCCCTTCCAGCTCACACCTGGATATATAGCTCGATTTCCTGAATTTTAACTGTAATGTATAAAATCAAATTGTGTATGATTTATAAAAAATATCCAGTGATTGTAATGTAAATATCGGACTATTTATTGGTAACAAATCAATACCGAGTGACGAATTTTTTCATCGGTATCTGTATATATAAATAAATTATAATCGGTACATACATATCAGAGTTAATATTTTTTATTTTCAGCTCTAGCTTGACGGTATGATCGACGTTTTAAAAATGGTTATAATTTTACATATTATGTACAAATGTATTTTTTTTATATTATTATCTAGTCCCGCGTGTACACCCACAACTCCCCCCTTTTCATGTTATTATCAGACTTTTAGTCTCTCCGTTTAAGTGGTGCACAACCTTTGTAGGTGTGAGTTGTTTCTAAAAAAGATTTATTGATGTTATTTGTGTAACATATAAATATATGATTTTGACCTACCTATGATTGGAATGCAGAAGATATTCATAATGTGATGGTAACTTAATTTTTTTTTAACCATGTCCGCTCCAAATGTGGAGCATATGGACTCCTAATGAAGTTTATATCAACAGATGTGTTTCTACGAGAACTGCTTGTTACTCAGTTGCTCAACCTCTTTTTTCAAAAATAGTAGGAATAGGATATGGCTAGGACAGGACTAGTGGTTAGCTAATCGCTGTCGATACGCCCTGTTCATAGGATAGGATGGGTGGGAGTGGGGAATTGAAGACATCACATACATCCATGCCTTCGAACAGAAATTCATAAATCGATTGAAAAATCAATTTAAAAAACTGTCCGTACCGAGATTCGAACCCGGGACCTCCGTAACCGAAGACAACGACGTTGACAACTCGACCACACAGGCGGCTAAATTTGAAAAAAAAATATAATAAAAAAAAAATCTTTACTGTTCTGAAAAATAAAACTTTACAACGTTAGTTAATAATTCCAAATCCATACAATCTGGATATAAATAATTAATAGTTGATATTATTTCCAATACTCTTCATTTAGCTAGGACTGCTAAAATTGTATTATTTAAAAAAAATCTTTTACTAAATATGATTATAAATTAATATCTATGCTATACTTACCTATCATTATGCGCGGTATATTTCTGAAATCAATTGAATAGGCTTACAGCAAGATATCAAAAAATATTTTGAATAATTAACATTGACCTTAACTTGACTGTGAATTGAGTAAAAAATAATTTAAATAATACTCAAAACTATTTCGAAAACATCGGTTGATTTGAAAGTTTCTAAAAATTAGCATATGATTTCCTCGACTAAACAACATTTTAAAAGTAGCTTCTTCATTTGTTGGTGCCGTCATCCATCGAAGGTTGACGAACTTATCTTTCTCTATCCCGGACATGTCATCTTAGATCACCAACTCCTGGAAGCTTGGTCCAGTCAAAAGAGTTATGTTATCACAAAAATCTTTACCGTACTCTATGCTGTCCTAAATTGTATAAATATAAAATAAAATTAATAACATATTAAAATCATACATTTATAACCTCAAAACGTTTGAAACATGTTGTTTTTTTTTGATAAATCATTACTATAATAGCACATGTCTGTAAAGGAAAAATACTGGCGTATCTATTAAGCACACTCACCGTATTAACAATTAAATTGGAAGTAATCAATAATAAAATATTTGAACACTTTCCTTGTAGGAGACACCTTGTCGACTGTTTTTAATTATTACTAAATTACTTGTTTCCAAATGAATTCAATTATATTAAATTGATTAGAGGCTGAAGTAATTAATTACAACTTGTTGTCTGTGGACATTTATTGTTAAAAGTTAATTTTCCTGTTAAAAGACTGCAGAATAATATAACATAACTCAAAAATAACAATGTGCAATTGCGGATTACGCACGTGAGAAGCCCCAGGCGCAATAAAATTTGGAGTCCCTGTTTTTCGGATAACATAAAAATATCAGAAAATTTCATGTAAAATAACAAAAATACATTACAATCGGAACAAAAAGTATATGGGCCGTATAATACAAGCTATTTTTAAGCCCCCTAAGATTCGAAGACTCGTTTATAGACTAATCTGTCTCTGGCAATATGTCACAACCCGCCAATTGATTTTAGTGGTTTACTTTAAAGCAGCAGCTAGAAAAAAGTAAATGACCACATTAATAAGAAAAATCTCACTAACTTATTAAATTATTATACATTGCATTGTAACTCTATCAATGGGATAAGTAAAATAACTAGATGAAACATCTTCCTACTTTGTATCCACTTTTAGGGTGTTTACTGTCAATATTTGGTGAAAAGGCATGATATTTTAAAAAACACAATATTTCTTTGTACTTATTTTCACTTTTGTTTATCAATATCAGGACAGGTTTTGCTCATGACCAGTCAGCATGCCATGGCTGATCTTGATAAATAAAAGTCGAAATAAGTACAAAAGAATATTGTGTTTTTTTGTAACCACTATTAGAAACTAAATACAATTATATTTATTCATTTGAATCGTTTGGCACAACCCTAAAATACCAATCATTTCTAAATGAATATTTTTTTATTTATAAAATTTATTTCCCAATCACAAACAGTGGTAGATTGTGTCGGCATGCTGCATTGTCACACACATTATGGTGACAAATCTATGGCTCTCGAATAAGGCGTAACATTTTTGTTTATATATTTTGAACAATCCGGATAATCGAGGTTCTAATATACAATTATATTTATTCATTTGAATTGTTTGGCACAATCCTAAAAGACCAATCATTTCTAGATGAGTATTTTTTACTTATCTCTCTTTTCAATTTAACTGACGTTAATAAATCTAAATCACTTACATGAACTTAGCCCCATATGTCGTATTACATTCCAAGCGCTGTTAAATTATTGTGGTAAGAATATCTTATTCGGCGACATCGCCAGTGTTCTTTTGGAAACTTGACAGGAAATATATCGCCTCGAAAGCCGATGGTTTCAAAGCTCTGTTCCGGCCGCTTCCAAACCGCACATTGCTTCGCGGCGTTTCTGGTCTGTTTAGTTTGTCCTCAGTTTCTCATGTCGGTAGTTACGTACGGTTTTGAATCTCCGTCATACTACCTATCTATACAAATGTCGGTTCAGTGTGCAAATCAAAACAAAACAACGATTTGAAAATAGAACGAGTGTTCGAAATCAGTGACAGTTATATTCCAAACTAAAGTGAAAAGTTAACGTGGTTAGTTCTAGTAATTAAAAAGATTTCAACCGGTTTGTTATGAGCTGATGTTCTGACAGTTATATTTTATGGCTGTTGTGTGCATAATTCCATTTTAAATTGCCATGTCTTACATGTTTTATTAAGTTTATCTTCTCGACATACCTAGTATAAGATATCTATGGTTTATAGTTTTTAAATCGTTGTTTATGTGTCGTCTACCTGTGAAGATATTATTTCACATGTATCTTTTTTTAGAACTTAAGCAGATAATTAAAACTCTTTTATAATTACATAGGTACATGAGAAACAAAAATTCAAAAAGTGATTTGTCATAAATTTTGAAAAATGCCGTTTAATATCAGTTCTGATAAATAGTCGATAATATATAATCTGTGAATGGAAATCACAATTAGTGTTCAAAAATGGTTTTTTTCCTACAAAAATATATCATAAAGTGGACACATTCAAGCAAAACATGATTTCTCAAACATTCAAATCATCATTTCCCAAGCTCTTTGTTTGTGTGACAAATCCTTTTTTGAATGTGTGCTCCTCACCTATTGTTTCATCGTAATCTAAATATTCTATTTCACCAGCAAGAATTTTAATTTATGTATATTGAGAAAAATATAAATATTAGCATGGACTTAAAATGTCACTTTATTTAAATGTAGTCCCACTCATGCTGTCCTAATACTAAAGGTTAAATAAAAAATATGTTATGAGTTTATATTCTGTTTCATTCATGACAAAATAAAGAATGTTTGTGGCTTCTTTAGTGCTTTTTTTGACTGAATGTTATTTTTAACTATTTTTTGCCTCGTTTTAGGAGATAACGACTAAATATTATTAATAGAAATGTCATCTGAAGCTCCTTACGTCATAGTTAATCTAAATGTAGGGATTGAAGAATCTTAATTAGTATTATCTGTCTTTCAAACTTTGTAAGTAGGTATTCAACATCACCAAATGGATGGTCAGATCTGCCATAGACCATTGATTGAAAATTTTGTAAATGTATTATATAACCAGGGACGTCCCGTGGGCATAGGCGAGTAGGCAGTCGTCTAGGGGCGGCAAATGATCACAGATTTTTTGACACATTTATCCGGCTTATAATAAATATGATGCCTCAATATCTTTGATAAAAAAAAATGTCGAAAAATACATTCTCTCATCTCAATAATATATATATCGATTTAAAGTACGATATAACAAAAATCGTCTTTAAATATGACATTTACCGATGGCGACACTATAGGCAGCAGCTTTTTCGTAAAGTTTTCGAGTACGTAGATGAGTACTTGGAGGATTCTAATTTCTATATGTATTCCTAGAATAATGAGAAATAATTAAAAATGTCACTCATACTCTTATGGCTTTAAGAGATTCATATGAAATGTAATTTTAAAATTTTGAATTCGTAAAATAGTGAAGGCGCTATTTTAAGCTCTGCCTAGGGGCGGCACATAGCCTAGGAACGTCACATATAACTTTAGTTTTTTTCTTTGAAAAAAAAAAGTTTTATTCTCTTGGATGTGTAAAATTGACCGTTTAGCTTTCCACACAACTTATTTGTGTAAATAACGCCGTGGCTAAGCAAGCACTGAATAAGATTTTGAAACGAATAATGGTTATCAGTCGATTATTTTATATATATTATATACGAATTTTTTGTTTTAAACTTAACGGAGAGCATAAAAACGTTTTAAGTATATTTTTAATTCCACCTCTCTAGTATAGATCGCGACCGGTTTCGCTCGCCGCTAGCTTCAGTTAAACCCGGTCCTGATTTATTTTAAAAGATGGGTGGTCAAACTTTTGACCTTTGCGGACGACCTAATACTGAAATCAGCGGTAGCGGTCTACTTACACCGGATATGCTAAGTTGTCATAAGCGGAGTAATAATTCAAAGCACAAAATAATTTATATGAAAAGGAAACAAAACGAATATATAATAACAGACACACTCAACTATTGTTTCAAAGTATCATGCGGGCGATTAGGGATGGCTATGCAGTCGACTTCACTTGGCCACCGCTGCTACAGTACGTTAAAACCATGAAATAAATGAGTCTTCAACGGCACCTTTCTTTAGGTTGTTCTGTGATATATCTTAACATCAATGCAACAGAAGGACCAAACACATGTTTTGAGTATTAAAATATTAATGAGCTCTCAAGACGTAAAGTGAGCCAACTAGTAAAATAGTAAAACTTTCTTCTTGGAATTGTAAGTACAATCAGATAGCGAGATAAAACTATTGCAATGTGTATTAAATTAACTATATACAACGAATCTAACTTATACTTTTTCTAAAATACCACTTGGGTCATTTCACCTTAATTTACACCTTGAAAATTCTTTCATGAGTTTTTAAATTATGTTAAATGCTATTATAATTTGTAATATGCATTCAAATGTTTAATATTAAAATATATTACATACTTTTATAAGTAAATCAATGAATTTAACAATTATGATCAAGCTTTTTCACTGATGAAGCAGAATAAATCGCTTCATGATATTAAGCTAACTGATAAAAATTTTGTATCCGATTTTTCAATTTAATACTTCAAATTCTAAAGAATTACTTTAAAATTTAATCTTCTATTTGCACCGTTTTGGAATAGCACGGTCAAATGTAATGGAACCTTTATTTTATTTATCTTTTTTACACCGCTGTTTTATGTGGAAAGCATTTCCCGTGTAAAAAGTGGATTGAGCGTACTTTAATTTTAATTTTCTTGCGGCCCGAAGCCATCATAATTTATTTTACGTAGCCCACTGGAAGACGGAGGTTGTGCATGCATGCCTAAAATTTAGTTAAAAATATCGATTGAACAATCAATGCCGGAAATTTTTTATTCGTCGATTCAAACTCTTGACCCGAATGTATGAATAAAATAAAAACCGGAGAACGTTGTCTTATAAGCAGGGCTGGCGCCACTATACAGGCGAAATAGGCAACTGCTTAGGGCGCAAACCATTGGAGTATTAAAACTATTTTTATATACTCTAATAATAATAAATTTAAGTACGTTATATTTCATTTTGATGTTTGTATTTGTTCGTTGTAAATATGTATCGTATTCTATATCGACTGGAAATGAAAATGGACGTAACCCACAGTTTCTCAAAACAGGTTTTTTTCGATAACCATAATGTATCAAACTTGATACATGTTCTATCATAAGGATGCAAGCAGAAAATGCCAAATTCGTATCTATATTTAGCTTTTAAGTTTAAAAAAGATGACGTTGTAAAAAATTAAAACCAAGAAAAAAGACTGAAATAAAGGTTTTTCTTAGACAACTTATTTAATTAATATTAGATTATGTCAATGAAACACCAGTTTAGAAGTCTCCGTGCGCTTCAAGGTTGTGTATCATTCTTTATTTGCATATGTCACAAAATCATCAAAACACGTTTTTAGCACCTCCTATAAAATTTGATATGTGTGGGTTATGTCCTTTTTCCTTTCCACAGTCGATATGATTTGAAAAGGATAGGTTGAGCTACTGAGTAACAAATAGTTCAAGTAGAAAAAAATTGATGCCATACCTACATTAAGAGACCATGTGCTCCACATTGGGAGCAGGCATGGATATACAGTCGAACTTGGTTATTACGAAGAACATGAGACCGACTGAATTTGCTCGTTTAAGCATTACTCGTTATATCAGATAATATGTATTTTTAAATGCTTACAAATATGCCTATCACATGAAGACTTGAAATATCTGGAGCGGTCACATAACACAAAAAGTCGCAATTCAAACAAAAATATATAATTAGATTTTATTTACACACCCATTACACACACACACATATTACATTTTTCTGCCAATTCACTTTTCTTATAAAATTAAAAATGTATGCTTGTTTCATTGTTTTCACTCTCATTGACGATATTTTTGCTCGGTATGTTCGAAAAGTAGCTCGTTATAAAAGTGAATACGTATATGGAGAAAACCATAAACTAAAATCGCTATAAACGAATTCGACTAAACATGTTTTAAAAAAAATATGATCGCAATTTTTTTTTCATTATTTCGAAAAAAAAATGACGTTTTGTTAAATAGAGGGCGCAAAATAGCCTCGCGCCGGTACTGCTCATAAGTACGTAATTATATTAATTTATAAGCTGTTACAGCCTTCCAAAAACCAATACGACCACGTGCTCAATATTCCTCATGTCAACTTCAAATCGAAATTGGTTAAATGTCTGACATTAATTAGGAGAAAGTATACCTGCCCCGCCTCGTGAAACGTATAATTATTTTTAATGAAATTTCACTAACATCTTTCGGGTTAAACCAGGCCCGTATCGTCTTTTATTATTATCGTTTATTAGGGGCCATCCATATATGAGACGTCTGAAGTGCAATGTACTCATATCAACATTGGATTTATCTGTTTCTGCGTGTGACACGCGGATAAAAAAAAATCATACGTTTTTATGCGTTAAGTTACATTATTTGAAATGGTTTTAAGTGTATGTGTTTTTTTCGATTTTCACAAAAGGCGGACGTATATTATTAATTTATATAATAATTAATCGTAATGGTTTGGACTATATATACTAATATAACTAAAGATGTACCATTTTGACTTGACTGTGGCAGAACTCAGAACTAAAATTGTCGCCCTAGGATTGACTATGGCAACGTTAATGGTGCGATGGTGGCGCCCTCGCGGGCAGTCAAGTTACTCTGGTACATCTTTAGTAATAGTTTCAAAAAGATAACTAAAAATATTTTTTGATGTATTATATTTTCATATGGGTACTGTGAGAAGTGACTTTCCAGATAGGCTAATCCTCTTTTGATAATGAAGCATATTTTGATGGCATCGTCTTTCTTATGTTGAAACGCATACCTACTCTTATGACATAAAAAAAGGCTTAATTCGTCTTAAAAACATGGCTTATTTCCAACACAGTTTTTTGCGATTTTATGTACTCGAGTGAGACCTATAATTTGACATTATGTCCTTTTCCATAGAGTATATTATAGATTCCGAATGGAGTATATCTCAACAAAAGTTTTTATGGAAAAAGTACTTGTTAATCAGTTGCTCGACCTCTCTTTATTCGAAGAGAGTAAATATAGAAAATAGGGCCACGACATACGAGTTGTTGGCTAATCGCTACAGCTACGTATTGGTTTTAGGATTAGACGAGTGGGTGTTAATTTTAGATATCACATACGGAATCCCGACAAAAACGCCGTAACCAAAACCGCTGAGACATTACCGCCAAAACGAACCCACCCGCCCACGACCAATACAAATTAGAAATTAATTTTTTTTTCTATTTATAACAATTATAGATATGCATACGTACAAGTAAAATATAAATTATTTAAAATTAAATATTGTGTATTAGAATTACTACCTTACAATAGTTACAAAGGTATTTTCTCTTTCAATATTTTGTTTAATGATACATATTTACACTTTGACGCAATCGAAAAACGAATTAAATCTTAAATTTCACTGTTTATTATAAGTATATAAAATAATTTTGGTACGTAATTTTAAAAACCGTAAAAACACTCGTTTTTTATTGTTTATTTTTCGCTGGCAAGTTTGTCTTGGCGGATATGTCCGGACGGTATTGACGAGCACTTTTTCGTGTGGATTTTGACTGCAATGTCTCGGCGGCAATGTCCCGGCGGTTTTGTCGGGGTGCCATCACATACGTTCATCCCTTTTAACGCAAATACATACATCGATTTAAAAAATGATTCATGGAGCTATCACTCAAGCCAATGTACATTAACGGATTCTTAAACATGATCATATCAAAATCATAATATTTGACATTGAATGATTTTGGTGTTGTTGACTTACGATATATCCTGCATCCAGTAATGTAAGCTGTCATTTTACAACAATGTATAACTGTGTTATTAATTTAATAAAGCAAACATTCTGACTATCTTCTACTCGCTATCCGAGATCTTAACTTACACGAGTATACTATCTTCATCCGTAAACAATGAACAATTCTCAGAAAACAAACATCCAAGTTAAACGTATCTTATTCAACGACTGCATTTTTACAACACGATTCTTATAACCTTATTGTCTTATCTACGAATCTTTGATATGGAAAATGTTTTGTAAAAAAAATTTGATGTCCGTTTCAGGCAGCATTTTTTTTGTGTTGATATTTCCAAGAATTTTAAATGATTGAAAAGGTTTATGTTTTGATTGCTCAATTCAAGTATCTCAGTGAGGAGTAAATGCTTTAGACAATGACATTTACTCTTGTTGAATAATTCTCTCTTATTTCATTTTGGTCAGGGGTTCCCAACCGGCGAGGTATTCAGAATTCCAGGGGAAAGGAATCGTTGTGTTTTAACCAGTTAACAGCTAGAAAAAAATAACGTTTTTTTGTCCTGTAAGCTAGCAATTTTATAAAAACTAATAAAGGAAAACTTAATATTCATTTTGTGAGTCCTTAAGAAATTTCGGAACCTTTTTCAATGATGCAAACTCTAAAAAATATTTATTGACGTAATAATGACAACACACTGGTGGGTAGCGTGTGTGGTTAGTAGGTATGCGACACACCGGTGGGTCGTTAGCTTTAGAGTGGTTAAAAGTATTATTTTAAACACAATATGATATGTTCACCAATTATTATCTATAAAATCATTTTACACGCACATGGACAACATTTTTGAATTCCCGGTAATTCTATTGAAGTTTTTGTTCATTGAAATATACTTCAGTAATTTCAGTAATTGGTTATCAAAAAATCATTTTAATAAATTTACAATAGTATGTATTTACATAAATAAATATTTCAGAAGAGTTTCAACACTACGTATATGTATATTATTTCGAATATTTATTTTGAGTTAGACTATCTTGGGTAGGGAGGTGGGAATTATATTTTGAAAAATGGTGAGCGGGGGAATGGAGCGAATAATGTTGGGAATTTCTGATTTATGTAATTAAATTTGTACAGCAATGAGAAGTTTAAAACGTTAATAAACGTATTTCTACAATACTCCCCAGATGTAACGTATCCGGAATTCACGTTTTGACCCTATCGAGTACAAATTATGAAGTCCCGTTTCATTAAAATACAATTAATAATAGCAATTTGCATTTGAAATCTTCAAAATTTGATTTAAATGATTTCAATTTGAAGATGAATTAAAGCATGTCAAACTATTGTACTAAATTTAATACAGAACATTACCAAACCTACAAACAAATTTATTGACTCGAAAGATTTGTATACAAACTTTACAAAAATATTAGCTAAATAAATTTGGGCGATGTTTTTATTATCAAAAAATCTGCGCCTCCAATCTGCAGGTTTCCCCGGTCCATTAAAAAACATAAAATGCGTATTTCACTGTTGTTATTCAACAATTATTAACCGTCTAATTTGATGGGTACCACTGGCGTGCCTTAATGGTGGCCATCTGTTTTTTTTCGATAAATTAATTAATCTTAATTAAAGCGCAATACTTTTAATATCAACAAAACGAAACTGCTTAACCCTCCAGAGACGAGAGCTTTTTTTCGAGATTTTGAAGCCATATTAAAGTCACGGATAACTTTTATTCCTAACAAAAATTAAAAAAAAAAAAAAACGCAACGTCACTGTATAGATACCCCGCATGACTATTTGGTCATGCTCATACTTTAATTACCGTGTTATATTGTGTACGGACAGTATTAAGGACAAAAATGACCGTATAGGCACCTAAACGTGAATTTTTTAAAAATATTTTTAATTTGACCTCTTTAGATCAACATAATTTCAATACAAATATATTAGCAAAAGAACTGTTAATAATTTGATGTTTTGATGAAAAAATAACTAACAGTTTCAAAAAATCGCATGTGCTTTTGGTGGCCGTTTCTGTCCCCGCGGCTGATGACTAACTGAAGTCTGTACCCTTCTTAACCAAATATCATTGAAAGCAACGATATTCAGGTAGAAAAATGATGAATAGTGGGATCAATAGACAACGGTGTTTACTGTGACCATATGGTCACGATCGTCATTGGAGGGTTAATGTTACGTTAACTCGAAAACAAATAATTTACATTGCACAAGAAATAAATAAACTATAAATGTTCATACAAGTGATTGCTGACAGTCGATTGCAGTAATAGGTCGAATTTATAGGTAATTTTAAAGGTATTTGCTTTCAGTTATTAGTTTTTTTTTAGCTAAATTTATGATATTCATCGAGGAAACGGTGTATTTGAAAAAATTCCATTCGAAACACATTTCAATCAATATTCGAGGTGAATAATTGACTGCTGATTACTTCGGTGTAATTAATTCAAATTTTATTTCAATCCTTTTTAGAGGCAAAACTTAAAGCGTTCGTTCAAATATCAAATACAAACAATTCTTATTGATATATAGATGTTAGTAGTATATAAGCTTCGGTCGTGCTCTTCAACTTAAGCTGTCTTGTAATACATGAAGATTTTTTGTTGTCTGTTAGCCATTATTTTTTTGACAGTAGTTTTCGATCATAATAGTTTTCTTCGGTAGTTGACGTCACGCTCTAGAAGGGAGTAGTTTGATATAATGTGAAAAAATGTGACGTTGATGGGGGAAGGGGGTTGTTAAAATAGCTAAAATCGTGTGACGTCCCATATGGATTGCCCCTAAACATTTTATTTATCGCCAAAAGCTAACCTATGTATTTTTTTTATGTTTCTCTCTGAATTTCAAAATATATTACGATAATGATTCAACAGGAAATAGATTTGCGGAAAATTCAGGTCGGAATTCAGAATTTGGATAACTATGATTATGTACCAGAAAAATATGAAATGACTGTTTTCGAATCAATTTACATACACATATCAATTGGTATATGTTCTGCAAATTAAAATAAATTAATGTTAAATTCGTATGTATAAATTTTTGTAATTCAAAAGTAAAACGCCCCGAAAATAAGTCCTAGCACATATTTTAGACCCAAAAAAATAAGACCGTGTTTTATTTTTGGAAAAAGTCTTTAGATGACAAATTCAATTTTGTTAAATTTATCGTATGTGAAACACATAGTTGACCATGTTACATGGGACCTCTAGAGGTGAAGTGAGCCAAGAAGTAAAATGGTAAAACTTTTTTCATTGACTTTCAAGTACAATCACGTTTTTACTTGGTGTTTTGGTGGATTTCATATTTTATTTTACGAAGATAACACTATTGTTAATTTTACGATACTGTAAGACGTGTTATTACAATGCATCTTACTTTTTTTTCTAAAATTTTATTAGTTTTGCTTATTCTCTAATACATAGGTTCCCAACCTTTTTCGGGTGGCGACCCCTTTTTATAAAAGCCATGTGACTAGGCGATCTCCCCCCCGAGGAATTTGAAATTCTCGATTTGCTATACTTTTTCCCCGGATTGTCTTCGAAACTCCTTTTGTTGGTTCAAATCCAAAATCGAAAAAAGTTGACGACCCCCCAGAAAACCCTTCGCGACCCCCAGGTTGGGAATCCGTGCTCTAATAGGTCCACATAAAACATGACTTTGCGACATAACTGGGTTATATGAATTTGGATCTAGAAGATGAATGAATGCTTGTGTTTATTTCTTTCCGACCATTGAGGGTAAATTAATGTAATATTAAAAATACACCTGTTAAGTATAACTAACAGGAAAGCATAATCAAACACACAGCAATAAGCACAGAATGAAGATATAATATATTCATATCTTATAAAACGCAAAAACTTATGAGCAAACATTTACAAATATGAATAATATTGTGATAGCCAAGCATTTGCTAGCGTTGCAAGCAAACATTTGCTAAGTCATTGGCTTACAAATAGGGTTTGTCGGTAGTGGCGAAATGGGACTTATGCGTTGCATAAAATCCCTTGGGCTTGGATGGGCTTAAATTTATTTCCATTTTTTTTTTTAAATAATATAGTAAAAAAAAAATAATTTAAAAGTCCTTCCCAAACGAGTAACTGGTGCGGGCTTTTTTCATCTGTATGTACGACGTAAAAGTAACTTAACCTTTTAGCTGCCGTAGAAAAAAGTACGTTATTACCTAGCAGTCCAGCTATAATTTGCAATTATTAATTTAATCAGTTATTTACGAGTTAACTCGTAACTGGCGTGTTGAGCACGAAAAATTTTACGAGATATCTCGTCTCTGGCAGCCATCGAGTTAAATATGAATACTTCCCCTAATCCGTTGACAGCTGGGAATTTACAACGCGAAGTTGTCCTTTTATTTGCATAAATTTTATTTTTATAACAAAAAAATGTTTTTTTTTTTTTGGATATCAAATTTATGGAGCTTCAAGTACCAGGACGCACCAAGGTTCTTCCAGTCTCCTTCATCGATAAAGATTTTGAAAAATTGTAAATTACATCCCCTTACCGTCGTTTGCAGACGGAAGGGCGCGATCACTACAGAGATAAGAAGTTCACGGGAACTCCATATGAGTACTTTGATAACTTTTGCATATGGGTCCAGATTTTCTAGTTACGGCAATGCTTGACCGAAATTAAATTGACTTATTACTGAAATTAGCGACATTCTTAATTGTTTTTTTTTAAATGTAAATAAAGAAAAAAACATTCATTTTATATTGACGTTGTTGAGAATTGAAACCAGACCTATCTGATCGCCAGGGTAAAAAAACTCATACAACATTATACCACTATTACCACAGATGCCGAATTTAATGACAAATAACTTTTTTTTGTTATCACGAAGATACTCTTCTGTATTCTTGGAATTGTATATTTACTTTATTCCAAGTAAACCTTTCTTGTCTATAATCATTGAAAATAGCCCCCTTATATTTTTTTTATAACACTTCTTATTTGTTTCACCTCTGGCGCGTAATCATATATAATCATTTGAATGATTGCATCAAATCTTAATATAGTCAGAGTATAACTTATTATTTCACAACATTTTTTTAAATCGTAATTTGTTATTCTAAAAAAACCTTCTATCGAACGTTATAAGTAAAAACGAATAGTTTTGATTTTATATCTTTTGTAGACGCTGACCTCTGGTCGAATCGTCATTAATCTGACGGATTCATCATTATTACTAGTTATTAAAATCGACGTCTTACGATCACAGAGGCCTAACTACAAAAATGATTGTTTTGAGTTGAGCCGGGTTTTGGAAGTGCCACAATCATATTTATTTTAGTCGGCAGAAAATCGTAAGCGACAATTCATAAATTTTACATAAGAAGGTTGTTTTTTTAACTCACTCTCGTAATAAGATCGCAAAATAACCTTTAATTGACTTAATATTACTAACCTTATTTAAGGAATTATTTTTGCGAACTCGCTCACGTTGTTCTGCTGATTACGGATCTATATAAACATCTACAAGATACGAGTGTATCTAAGTGATTGGCATTTACTTGGTAGAATTACATTCTAAAAAGGTGAAAAAAATAGTTAAGTATTTTAGAGATGAAATACAAATAAGCGACTGCAAAGTATGAAGCAAAAAAAGTAAATCACCTGTTATAATTTAGCGAACTTAAAACTAACTGTCGATTTTATTAATATTCGATGATACAACACTATCACCAACAATTTCATTAATGTTGTGTTTAAAATAATACTTTACAAAAAAATTAAAAGTTCATCAATTCAAGGATTCACCGCCTCGAACTCCAAAATCTCCCCCCAACAGTGGAATTCTCTTCGGGATGAAAACCACTGTACAAGCCTATCTTTCACCTTTGTGAATTTTCATAGAAAACTGTAATTACCATTCGGAACTAACTATGGCCCATGGTCTTGTTATGTTGAAAGACAGAACATTTAATTTTTATTGAATCAAAACAAAATTATCTTGGAAGCAAAAACCGGCTCTTGCAAAACAATACACATAATACAGCGAAACCTCTCTTCCTACGCACTGTAAGGTCAACTCGAAAAACACAATACCGGTTTTTTAACTGTTATAACATAGGGTTGAAATTTGTAATTACAGCCGAATCATCGTTTTTGGGACACTGGACTGGGAAATGTCCCAAATTAGTGGCTGGCTCTAATAAGCGATGACTAAAAAAACATTTTTTTTCGTAATTATGTATAAAATTATGCAAAAATAACAAGAAATTAGGTACATAAGATTGTGAGAAAGAAAATAATCAAACGCACTCAACTCTTTGTACACGGTTTATTTATAACACGGTCCACTAAAAAGAACGTATACAATATTTTTGCACTAATTATTTGTTCCAACACGATTTCCACAAACAAAACAAACATTGAAATGAATAACGGATTGCCTAATAACAATAAATTCTACGTTAATTCTACTGAATAGAGTCTCCTGATTCAAGAATTTATGCACACTCAATTCTTTTTTTACGTGTATAAAAAAAACGTGTAAAAAAGTGACAGTATTATTTAAAAACCCGATAAACAAATTATTCATATGTATTTTAATTGAGAAAATATAATACTATTCATCAATACTTGGTAATACAGTAAAACCTCCATTTACACTATAGTCGGGACCGTGTAATTGGGGGTGTGAATCTCATACAAAATTAGGGATTTGGTTTTTTTTCGCGTAAAATGCAAAACTAAGAAACTAAAAAAAATATGGACGAAATATTAAGTTTTTGTTGTAGTAAATATCCCGCACAGAGACAGACGCCCAGCTATGCGTGTATAGCTTGGCACGTGTTGAATATACAGACGCTAGCCAACATTTGACTGTATGCGCGGCACAGACGAACGTCTCGTAGTAACGACAATGGAATGCGTCCGTGCAATTGGGGGATTTGCGGCGAATATTTCAAGCCAGCGCGTAATTCGGGGTAGTCAACCGAGAGCACTGTTACCCCCCAGGGGGCAACAGCGTGTTCGGGGCACAGAGATTTTTTTTTTGATTTGAGGAGCCACAGCACAGCTTAGGGGGGCCACGGGAAAATATCGCAAAATCCCAAAATGTAATTGTAATTGGGGGTTCCACTGTATACGGAGACTTTTATGAGGTATTAGTCATCGCTAGAAATTTCTGACACGCCTTACTTGTTTGAATCTTCTGAAGCCTTTTTTTGTTATCTTGTGTTGTTGATTTTCTTGTTACTAGGAAATCCGTTATCCACTTTTGTGTTTTTGTGTCTGGGAATCTTTCAAACAAATAATTCGTGTAAAAATAAAGTAGTCGCTATTTTTAGTGGTGTGGTCGAGTGGTCAACGTCGTTGGCTACCGCTACGGAGGTCACGGGTTCGAATCCCAGTACGGGCAGTTTTATAGATTGATTTTTCAATCGATTTATGAATTTCTATTCAAAGGCATGGATGTATGGGATGTCTTGAATTCCCCCCTCCCACCCATCCTATTATATTAACGGGGCGTATCGAGAGCGATTAGCTAACCACTAGTCCTGTCCTAACCCTTTTCTTCTATTCCTACTCTTTTTGGAAAAAGAGAGGTTGAGCATCTGAGTAACAAGCAGTTCTTTTAAGATAATCCCCATTAGGAGTCCATATGCTCCTCCACATTGGGAGCGGACATGGTAAAAAAAAAAAATTATTGGACCGTGTTTTTTACAAATCGTGTAATAAACGTAAAAAAATAAACGTATTAGTGCTTGGTAGCCCTGCTTTAAAAGCAGTGTTGGCGTAACAATCAAAGTCTTCTCAGCCGTATAATTATCATTTTGTAATACTCACTCGAATCCCATTCTTAGTTGTACATAACTCAGTAGGCCGTCAATTTAATAAATTTAATGATGTCGTGCGTTATTTATTACATTATCTTTAAATGCATAACAATGTATAAAATTATCTGATATGTACGCTAACCTACTTACTTACCAGGTGGTAAAGAGATAATACTTTGAAATATTAGACACCATTCACTATCCATGTATAACGTAACACGATTTTGGCTATTTTAACCCACATTAATTTTATCATCACATTTCTTTACATAACCTTTTGCCCCCCCAATTTAGTTTTATTATTTGACGTTAAAAACAGTAAATGTTTTTATCATTTTATATTTTCTTTGTGACATCACATTTTCTTCGACTCCCCTCGCCCCTTAGTCGAAAATCGTCAAATTAAATCAGACCCCCCCCCAAGAGCGTGACGTCATATACAAAAATAAATATCAATATCATGGGAGATAAATGTTTAACCACTTGAATACCAAGCGGACACAGGTGTTCGGAACACATGCAAGCGAACATGGATGTCCAAGACATTAAAAAAAACAAATACTTACTTGGTATTCCAATAGAATATAAGCAATATTTTGATGAACATGTGTAGTGCAATCTATACTGAGTCAATATAGGTTTTTAAAATATTGAATTCGAGTGTATATTAGGCAAAATTATTTTTCTCAAAAACACGCAGTATCTCTGTAACATATTAATGATTTATTTGCGCGGTGTTCAAACGGTTAATTATTCTTCCGCACACGAATTATTCCCACAAGAAAACTAAGCACCATATCGATTATTCTTGTTTATATTTCACGATATTAAATAAATTAATAAAATATATTCAATCGCACTTGCTTGATATATTATAATTTTTATTATACTATACGTTGAATATTATGTAGAGTAGGAATCAGCGGTGGGCTGCCAATATCTTAACAAAGGGCTCTGTAAATCTTATCCATTTATTTGTATCCATTTTCGCTCCCAATGTGGAGCATATGGCCTCCTAATGAAAGTCTCTTAAAAAAAAGTTTTTTTTCTACGAGAACTGTTTGTTATTTAGTCGCTCAACCTTTCTTTTCCAAAAAGAGTAGTAGGGATAGAATGATAAGGCTAAGACAGGACTAGTGATTAACTCGAACCCATGAGGTCCGGCACGGAAGCCCACAACGCTGCATGAAAAAATGAAGGGGGTACTAAGTCATGTTTCATAATAATATTTAATCATCTACAGAAATTACAGTTAGGCGCTGATTTGATCTAAGACGAATGATTTTCTTATCTTAACAAGGGGCTCGCCGGCCGCGCTGAAATTTAACAAGGGGCTCGTGCGAGCCCTCTCCAGCCCACCCCTGGTAGAAATGGCAGAAAGGATCTTTCGGGGTAGTGAAATGCCATTTTCGTTCATTTATTTATTTTTCCTGCAAGCAAATTATCAAATAACATTTCATATGATTGACCGTTGTAAGGATCTGTTTTCTGTATTTTTTTTCAAAGTCATTTCAATTCTGGGCATTAAATTAGAAACAATTCGCACGTGATACGGCGCAGAACATACGGCGTGATAAATTAATTACCATGCACATAACGTATGTCTTCCCATCCCACCTAATTAAGAATGACTAACCGCCAACTACAATAAACGAGGCGTGTTTATATAAACGCCTGCGTCTTACTAATCTTTAACCCTCTTGGTATATGATTATTAATTAATAGTTTAAATTTTTTTTGATAATACTGATCTTATAATATCGACTGTGGAAAGGCAAAAGGACGATTCTTTCGGTAATCACAATGTATTAAACTTAATACACGTTCTATCAAAAGGATTATTGACTAAATTTACCCTTTAAAATTGAAAAAAAAGAATAGTCTGATAATTCCGACCAAGAAAAAAGTATTACAAAAAAGTTTTTATTGAAAAAATAATTTAAATTAATACTAGATTGAGTCAATAAAATACCAGTTTATTTGTCTTCGTGCACTTCATGGTTGTGTATATTTTGACTTTGGCCAAAAATCATCAAAAAACGTTTTTTGTGCCTCTTGTATTTTTGTATGTGTGTATTAGATACATCATTTTGCCTTTACTTATTCGATATGCATTCTTTATCATGCACCGAATACTCTTATAGTAATTTTTTTATTAAAATTTATTTGAATATATGTAGATCTTTTACTTAAAGTTACGTTAACTTAAAGTTATTATTAATTATGGTTAATACTTTAAGTGACTTTAGTTTAATAGCTCAAACATCTAGAAATGTATTAAAGGCAATGAGTAAAACAAGTAAACTTAATCTTTTGGAAAATAATGCTTATCTTTATCAAAGACGTAAAGTGCTTACCGCAATAAAGATGTAAGTACGTTTTAATTTAAATGATATGAAATATCTACAATACTTACTTATATGCACTTGAACAAATTGTTATAAAAATATTTCACAGGGTAACCACGCCAATTTTTCTATGTGAACGTTTTATATGATTAGATAAATTGTGGTTTGTTATATTGTAATTATCGTTGGTTATATTTAAATTGTGTGTAATAATTACAAAAAATACATTGGGCATAAAAAAATCATAATAAATTTAAAAAATAATCAGTAAGCAACATTTATTTGATAATGTACCTAAAATATACATGTGTTTCCGCTACACATGAAAACAATACCAGATTTCATTAAATTGAATTACAGTCAATCTTCTTTTTATTAGATCTTTTTTTATATGCGATTTCGAAGTTTTGCGGCTTTTTAGAAATGCAAATTTTTAAAAAATGTACTATATTAACGTACAAAATACTACACCAAGAGCACGTACCGTTGTATTTTGGATAGAATAGAGAATGAATCATTAACGATATAAAATATTATTAAACAATATTTTCGAGAATCGTAATTCTGATCGATAGCAGCGCAGCCTTTATGAAAAAGTGTGATATTTTGGTTCGATAGAATATTTTTAAGTTGCCATTGTCCCATTTCCTTCTTCGAATTATGGTCACCCTAGTTACATAGATATCAGATTAGCCGAGATAAAGATAAACTAAATAAAACATCTATCCATAGTCATACTTTCTCGAATACACCGACCACGCATTGTTAACACGAGCGTCATGTTTGCGGAGTGACACGTTTTTCTGTTTGTGAACTGTGCTAATGTTTTGTTTTCTCACCAGCCAACTTAAAAACAAGTGAACATTCAAAAATGGAATAAGCCAAATGAACAGATGTTCGAAAACATCTCTGAACAATTTATTCTAAATATCTGGGCGTATTTGCCGTGTTGCGATTTTTGATTTATTTATATTGCAACATTGTAGCCTGTCGAGTGAAGTTAAGTGACTGCTTGGATTTTAATTTTATTTTATTAGTGACTACAATTAAACCAAATTAAACAGAAAGTTTTATTTCCTGTACTTAACTGATAACAGAACAACTACGTCGAAGTTTGTGTTATCAATGATAAACTAAACATGTGGTGTAATTTCGACATCTGAAACTGACAACTTTTATTAAAAATGTAGTATATCTCACTGTATTTGCATCGCTCTCGAAGTACCCACCTGTCGCTTGAGTTCTATACAGCTGTCAGTTTTTCCTCGAATGACGGATTGCCAAGAAAGTATTAAAGGTTGGAGCTGGTGGAACGACGCAAAAAAGATGGCGATATCAATATAAGTATTATGTCCAATAAAATTGCTTTACGGAGCTATAAAATGACGACTGCATCTGTGGACAACAACTAACTCTGATTAAAAATGCTTTAATAAGAGATATAATCGAAACTGGTTATGTAGAATGACATGAACTTGCTCACTTAGAGACGTAAGTGTTTTCTAATCTCCTGACAGCTTGTTTGATGTCATACAATATTTCCTGTTTTATCGTCAAAGTTAAACGTGCAATCAAAAGTTACGTTTTAGTTGACGGAGAATTGGTATCATCGTAATTCCAATTCATTTCAAGTTTGTTTGAAGAAGATTTGTGATCAGTTGTAAAATATTTGGTATTGGTAACAGTTGAATACCTTGATGACATGCTGTAATTATGCCTGAGTGCGAGCTTTACGTGAACGTGGTTCAACTTATTGTTCCATCAGCAGAAGCCACAGCAGCCATGCAGAAAGCTTTTGTCAAAGACGCTGGACCTCTGTCCAATCCGACTACTTCATCACAAAACGAAAACGATACAACTTCACAAATAAATTTATCAAACGAAGATAGACTTGTTCGAGAAGGTATATCGAATGATAGTCATCCAAGAGTAAGTAGTATTGAATGCAGTCCACGAGAAATGAACGCTAAAGATAAGATCACCCATAGGTTAAATTCAAGAGAAAAACTGTTTAAGGAAAGAATTCTTGAAAAAGAAAGAGAAAAGACGTGCCATTCAAGAGAAAAGGGAACGATAAACAGTGACCCCAAAAAGCCACCGCTTTTCTCTCAAATACGAATAGAAGTCCCAGATTACCCCAGATGCAAACCATCGAGTGAATCTCTTCGTATTGATAGTGATGCTAGTAGAAGACAATCTGAGCCAGGAATGCCATCGCCTCGTATTCCTCCGCGGATGTTCAATCATAGACTATCTCCTTTGCATATTAAAAGAAGTGCTTATTATGGGACAGCAACCCCTGGGTCTCCAATAAGGACACCAAGACGTGCCTGGAATCGTTCTCCATCGCCGTCGTCTCCGAGTTTAAGTCCAGGATATGAACAATATCAGAAATCTTTGTTGGAAGTTCCGTGGTGTGCTGATTATGGAGATGCTTCGAGTGATGATCTAAGTTCGGAGTGGGATTCTGACGTGCCGGAACCTCAACCGCCTACACATCCCAAGGTAATTTTTTTCACGGTCTATTCTGTCTATATTCCAAGTCTTACAGATTCCACTTCTCTTCTTTACTTTATTTTGGTTGTTATGTAAAATATACATTATTAAAGGTTCTATTTAACCGACATATTTAGTATTTTAACTGAACGTCTGAACTATTCGTTTATTCAATAATAATTGATCTGATATACCCAATTTGAAGTTCGTACAGTCCTAATTGTAACTGAAAGTTAGAAAATATTTGCAGGTATCTGAAAACGCAAATTCTCTCAAACAGTGACCAAGTTGCTGGGGTCTGGCGAATAGTCGCACTGGGCTCCAAGGGGTTGGAAAAATATAGGGGAAATAATGCCTGGATTTTTTAGAAAAATAGGTATCATCGAGATTTTGGCACAAAATCTACCACCCCCTGCCCTAAGCGCCAAAAGGCTTCGATACGGTCCTGACAGTGACTCATGTTTCCGTTTTCGTTTCATAATAAAGGTCACTTAATCTCAGAGCTGTTCGCGGGATTCTTATAATAATTAATTACAATACTTAAATAAAGTACTTTCCTATCCTACCTTAGATTGTTACAGTGAAGAGTTTTGATTGACTGAGAAATATGTATATACAATACACTATTTTTTTTTCAAATTCCATGTTTCAAACGTTATACCTAAGGCGTCGTATACAACAAATTGTCGTTAAATATTTATTTGAGAATTAGTAATAATATCTAAGAATATCGTTTTTTTCTAATTTTCAAAGGGCTCGTCGGCCTAAATAAAACTTAACAAGGGCTCGCTTGAGTCAATTCGAGCACCTTTCAGCCCACTCTTAACCCATGGCTTAAAAAAGTAAATTAAAAATTGATTCACAATAAGTTTAGTCATATAAATGCTTGGGTGACGATGATAAAGTTAACAACAATGTCTGGAAATCACTCTGGGACTAAATACATTTTTGTTGATTACCCTGATACAAGAATTTTTACTCAAACGAAACATTTCCATTATACTTTCCTTTTGAAATGTAGAGATGTTAATAAATATAAATCGAAAGCGTGTTCTGACATATTTATTCAATCGCTGACAAGAATCATGATAGCTGCAAAACTGTTCTTCTTCTGATATTACACATGCATCTTTTCTTTTGAAAACAATAATGATGTTTCATTTCGATAAATATATACATACATTGATAGCTAAGTTTACTTTTTCCTGAGTCCATAAAAAGAAGCCACTACGAAAAATATTTGTTAACTAAATTTAAAAAAATATACATTGACATTACTCGTAATTTATTTTAGAGCAAGTTTCATTTATTTTGAGAAATTTCTACTATTGTTCACGATGTTAAATCCCAAGAATAAATCCCCACTAAAAAAAGTCATTAAGACTGATACCGTTTGGTATAAACTTGACGTAAACAGGTAGGTAGAAATGAAATAAAACGCATCGCTCTACTATCACGGAAAAATGTGAATATACGATATTTCGAGTTTTTGTAAAATTGAACAGGATTCCAACAAGAATATTTTTCATCCGGTCTCCCAAAAAGTATATATACTGATATCTACACAAACAATAATAGTCTTTTTGTATCGCTAAGATTTGACGTATTCGACAAAACAATTATATAGTGATAATTGCAATATTTTAGTGTTAAAATGTTGCTTAAATACTCATTTAATTATATGCAATTTTCATAATTCCTCCTTGCGTCTTTTTCGAACCCGTGGGTGTCCAACCGGTAGATCGCGATCGACCGGTCGATCCCAAAGCAAAATGTGGTCGATCCCGGTAAGCACACACCTATCCAATGATATGTATTTCTCATTTAAAATAAACATTTCTAAGTTTGAAGAAGGGGAAAAAAACCCTAAATAAAATTTCTTATGAGAATCATGTTAGAAGTCGATCTCAGGACAAAAAAGGTTGGGCACCCTTGTCTAACCGGTGTTATACAGGCCGTCTTCGACGATCGTTTGGATACTACCATTAGGATATACTCAGCGGAACTGGGGGATGCTGTCATGTCATGGAAGGAAGGAAAGCAATTGACAGAAGGAAGATAGGGAAACACATAGGAAGCTAATGACGTTAAAAAATGTTTAATTTATTTATCAGTTTTTAATATAACGTCTCCACCAATCATTAATGACTACTGCCATTAAAGTGTACAGGTTGTTAATTTTTTTTAACATATTTGGCATTACAGCTAATTCCAATGAGCCAAATATTTTAATATAAGACATTTTAACACATTTTATTGTAAGACACTCGCGATAAACTCGAGGTCAATTAACATCACAAGCACCCACGTCTTAGGTCTCAAATTTAAATTGGATATTGATTTTACCGAAAATCGAACCCAGAACAACCTGGTCGGTAGAGCAAGCTCTAACCAACTAGACTAGTGCTTCCCAACCTTTTTCATGCCATGGCCCCCTAAATCTGATAAAATAATCTGCGGACCACCGAATTTTTTTTTATATCACATGTTTACATTTTATCACAAAGAATTTTTACTTTCTACTGAAGATTTTCGTGGACCACCGCGAAAAACCTGCAGACCCCAGGTTGGGAAGCACTGAACTAGACCACAGCGGGCGACAAATTATTTATGACTAATCAAGAAATTCGTTCAAGATTATTCATTAACGTAGTTATTTATGTTATTTACGTTATATGTTAATAAACATATAAAACTAAACGAGTTATAATTAATGACAAGAAATACTTGTACGGAGGAATAGCAACGATTTTTAATGCCCGCTCTTCACGATATACCATCATGCTTCTATCACATTAAATGTTTTTATTTTCGCCTATAAAAGAATGATTTACGCATATGCATCTCGTTGTTAATAAAACACACTAATAAGTTCTTGTTTATTGTTCCTCTCATTTTAATTGGTTTTACATATATGCAGCAATTAGAATTAATGTATATTTGATTCATGTGTTGAGAAGAAGTAATTTAAATTCGCAGAATTGGAATATTTTATATCAATTAAACTCTAATGGTCAGTGTACACGATTCTTGAAGAGAATCTGTCAAGGTTGTGAAGAGAGAAAATTAGTGAGTTTGGCAGTTGAATGCAGCCTATCTTACTACATTGTTATCATGTGTTTATCAATGTCGTAATATAATTGTTATAGATATATATATGTATTGTATAATATTGCACAATACAACTATTTATGTTATTATTAAATGTCATCTAGTGAAATACTCAAAACATGGATTCAGAGAGTCCGCATCTCCTTCTTTCCATCGACAATTTATCTATATTTCAAAATGGCTGCTTCAGATCATATGTTGACGTTAGAGCAATCCATTTGACAAGAAATTGATGACAGTTGGTCAGGAATTATTTACATTATTTTGAGTTGATATTGAAATAATACATCTTACGCGATAAAATACATCTAGGGTTTTATTATTTCATTATTTATTTTTACTCAAAATGTACTCCAGAATGAATATATCAATATAACAATAAATATTTAAAGACTTACAACCAGGGTTGTGGAGTCGCATGATATGTATACCATCAGATCATCTTTAGTCAGCCAAGCATGAAATATTAACACTTATGACTATTTTGTTTGAATACACATCATTAACTATATTTTTCAAAAAAAAAAAATCGAGCCGCTAATTTTTCACGACTCCGACTTCGGCCAAAATACTGCGACTCCACTACTACGACTCCAGAGCCCTATTAACAACATTTCGTGGTGTTTTATATGAAGTCGGATTCGTAAAAAAATAAGCGACTACGACTACTTTTTTGAAAATTAAATTAATTTATTAAGTTATATAAATACTTTGGAGATGCTCGTTTTTTATTTAATCTAATTTTTTTTAAGTTTTGAAATCGAAGTCAAGGGACTGTTCTAAATGCACGATTTTTTTCACAACTCAAATGTTTACAGTATTGCAACACAAAATGTCCGTGTTTTATTGTGCTGTTATTTCCACCAATGATTTCCAGAAATAATATTATATTTATTTTAATTCATTCTAAATTATCTCTGTTTCCAAACAAGACACTTAAATAAATTGTGTGACGCTCATGCTTCATTAATAATAATAATTTACGTTCTTGTGAGGTTATAAAATAATCACGCTTATTAATTAACATCTTTCGACTGCATCAGAGTTCTTGGTGTTACTTTAATTGAAACAAATTTGTTGCCAGTGTAAAAAATTAATCGCAGCGTTTCAGCGATGTCATGATATTTCAAAATAAGAACGCAAAATATTCTTCGTCTAGTTAAAATTCCGAAATGGCTGATAAAGAAATCATTAGTGTGGCCAGCTAACGAACTAACCACAGATAAAACAGCTAAAAAATACTCCAATGATTTATAGAGGAATGCCACTTTTTGTTAATGTTTTTTTTTGCATATTTTCAACGGCAAATTTTTGTGAATAGCAACCGTGAATTTGTAAACAACATTTTTTTTGCTGTGCAGCTGTTAATCAACTAGTTTTTCTATCTGCCGAACAAATAATATAGCAATTTTGTAAACCAAAAAATACAATACGAAAATACAATGTTATAATAAATAAGCTAAGACCATTTTAGGTCCGCAGTGCAGTGGTCAACGTCACTGGCTCACGGGCTCGAATCCTAGTACGAACAGAATTTTTTTCAATCAATTTATTGTTTTCTGTTTGAAGGCATGGATGTTTGTGCTACTCATATTATTAGGTAACAATAAGTGATTTATTAACATATACATTTTTAAGAATATTTTTGCCACTATGAATTACTCGACCTAAAAAATAAACTGTGTTACGGTATCATTTCCAGATTTTCGAAGTGATTTTTGAAGTACAATAAGTTGGTGCATGGTCATTTACACAAATATGAGGACAAATATCATTTAGAAACAACATAAACAATAAAAATTTAATGGCGCATGGAAATCAGTTTCATCGCCTGATTGGAAATTTCCATTCAATAATAATATTACAAAAAAATATGTAAATTTTGGTGCCTTTAAGATATCTGATAAGCACTAAACGCCAATAATATTACTAATTTTATTGTTAAATTTAAATAAATGACTGAGACATTGTTTTTCATTTTCAGTTTTAATTAGGTAAGATACAAAAATATTTAGTTCACAATTTTAACAAAAATGTATTGAATTAGAATGGACTGGGTTTTAACAATATTTTTGTTTTAATAAAAATATATGTATGTAGCTATTTTCTACTATCAAAAATTTCTTATATTTCAGTGTAATGGTTCTCAACTTCTTTGGCGACGAGACCACATTCAAATGCGACCATAACACTTTTTTATATTAAAGATGGCTGTGACATCGACAAGCTTAATAACCGCTGATCTACTTGATATAAGCTTTATGTTTATGTTTGATCTCCATTGACATGTCGTTCATTGATCTTAGACTATCTATTAGTACCATATCTTGACTTCATTCACTTTCTGTAAATGAGTATGGACGTACTTTAAGACTCAACATAAGAGATTGTTACTGTCTTTAAGCATATATATGCTCCAAGTCTGAATTACATATATTCATTGGAAAAAGTCACAAAATTGTCATGTTAAGAAAAGGCAGTCAATTAAAGTAAGGTCTGTATAAATCTATTCACTCCTCTAAAGGTTAAGTCTCCAAATGAACATTTTCGTACATAGATTCTTTAAGACTATCTCATGTCACATCTGTGCCGGGGCACTGTTTACCCTTACCAACTTTATACTTTTATTCGTATTCCCTCTGAAAAGAGAGCTTTAGGGGACAAGTTCTTGTTGACATCTTGTCTACTACAATTCCTTTTTAAATATACATAGTCTGTTAAATTACTTCAAAAATTGAACTTTGGTAAATATATTCGCCTTTTATGGCTTAGTTCAGGGATGGCGAACCTATGGCACGCGTGACCGAGGTGGCACGTTTGAGAATTTGGATGGCACGCGAACGATTTCCAAATGTTTTAAAACGACAGGTTTTCGAGCACAAATACCTCGGTGAGCTAAAAAAATAACGAGTTTCTGTGACAATCTGGGAAAAAAATATACCAAATCGAGGATTTCAAATTCCTCGGTGAGCTACAAAAAAAAAACGAGGTTTTGAGATAATCTGAGGAAAAAGTATAGGGAATTGAGGATTTCAAATTCCTCAGTGAGCTAATCCCAATTAAATCCGGGATTGGATACCCTAAGCACGCCACACAATCGAGAAAAAATATTTGAAGATTGTTGGCACGCGGACCCAAAACGGTTCGCCATCACTGGCCTAGTTGGTGCAATATTTACCCTGCCGAGCAGGCCGGTCTAGCTTTAAGAACCAGCAAAGTCATATCAATATAAGATTTTTTCAATTCAAATTTAAAAATGGATGCTATGTCTCTTTGCTAGCTGTATTGTTCTCAAAAATAAATTTTAAAATTTAATTTTTGGTATAAGTATATGTCAAAATTGAAAGATCATACGAGAACATTCGATGAGATTTTTTTTCAATATCACCAATCAAGGAGATCTTACATTACAAACATCCGATCATTAGTTTTCAATTTGTTTGCTATCACAAAAATCTTTCACACACAATCATGTGGCGTGGTCGCCACGTTTCTCACAGATTGAGAGCCACTGATTTAGATATCTCGCATATAAAAAGCTAAAATTGAATGTGGCCGATATTATGATTAATGTGTTACAATTTTCGATTGCATTAATCGCCTTAAGTATCTCATAACATGTATAATGGTCGTATGGCAGGTCGGTTCAGAAAAATTGTTTGTAAATAATGTGGTGCAAGTATCTATGACGTTGACAGATCGATCTACGATAAATGTTTGTACAACGTTGAAATGCGTTTACTCGAGAATAATATTAGTTTATTATTACGCGTAAGTAACTTGTTTTCTGCTTCTGAATTTGATAACTGTTGTGATGCAATTACGAATTTATACGGATTAGCAAAAATGACACTGCACACTAGGACTTTATTTCTGGGTCTTAATGCTAGAAGTGCCTATGTCAGATTTTGACCATTTGCAGTTGAGAATCAGAAAATACTTTAAAATACTATTTTTTTAATACTAGAAATTCCTATGGCATTTGATTTAAAATTAATGAAATAAAAGAACAGCTAATTTCTATATTTAAATAATGTCTACACCAAGAAATGTCTATATCAGAGATGGGGAACCCGCGGCCTTGTGACCACTCCGGTGCGGCCTTCTGGCCAATTCTGGAAAAATGAGGTTTGGAGATATTTGGAGGAAAAGTAGGGTAAGGGATCGAATATTAATCAATCCCGTCCTATGTTTACTGCGGCCTTATGTCGAATCAGAAAAATGAATGCGGCCTTTAGAGAAGAAAAGGTTCCCCACCTCTGGTATATATTCACATAGATCAGTGCTTCCGAACCTTTTTCATGCCACGGAACCCTAAATCTGAAAACAATAATCTGCGGACCCCGATTTTTTTTTCATACTTTATGACTCTCTTTGTTTAAAAACAATTTGTATACTGTATGTGTGTGTGTATGTATCCGCATGTGTGTGTACATGTACGGATATAGTATGGAGGAAGCATATGGAATGTGATTTGCAAAATAATGCATATGGAGTTCCCGTGAACTTCTTATCTCTGTAGTGATCGCGCCCTTCCGTCTGCGAACGACGGTAAGGGGATGCAATTTACAATTTTTCAAAATCTTTATCGATGAAGGAGACTGGAAGAACCTTGACGCTGACGCGTCCTGGTACTTGAAGCTCCATAAATTTGATATCCAAAAAAATAAATCACAAAGAATGTTGAAAGAATGAACATTTTCGCGGACCCCAGGTTGGGAAGCACTGACATACATGATCAGAAGTTCAGATTTGTTAGTGTAAGAAGTGTCAATGTTTACTTAGGCAGATGTTTATAATGTTTATTATGAACGTTAATAATATATATTTATAATCAAAATCAAGCAATTCCCTTTACTGAACAATTGCTGTATTTGACATAGTTACTTCTAGCATTAGGCCCCAGATCAAAGTTTTCGTCTGTTATCATTGTCCGATTTTTTAGTTATTGTTGAAAAAAACTATTCAAATATGTGTGACTTATGTACATCGCTTAGCTTAGATTCTTCAGGGCTCGCGGGCCGAGAGTTGCCCATATATATTTTAAAAATACAAACATTACATTGCAGCATTCTTTGCTATACATCAATGAGCAGCGATTTTATCTGAAATCTTAAATTCAATCCATGAGTATGCCCATTAATCATAAATCATTCTCATTAATGTTTCAAGTAGCTAGTGACATATTTCATATATTTATACTTATGGTAATAGCCATAAAGCCTGAATGATAAACCTATGGCACACGGGAAGAATCAATTAATTTATCGAATAAAGATATATTTTTTTAAATAAAAAGATAACCTTATATAATAAAAAAAAAAACGATTAAGATAAAATTTTACTGCAGTACTTTCGGGTTCGCGGTGCAGTGATATTTGGTTTACGCGACGGACTCACGGGTTGAAATCCCAATAAGAACAGCATTTATTACGAAGGCTTGGGTGTTTGTGATGTATGAAAATTCCTTCCCACCACTCAAATCTTAAAATAATGACGTATCGTTTTTTTCAAACAAACAAGCTAAATCAAGATATTAATTCGACATTTTCAGCTAACATCCTTTTGATAGAATGTGTATCAAGTTGTATACATTATGATTATCGAAAAAAATCTGTTTTGAAAAAAATATAGGTTACATCCTTTTTCTTTTCCACAGTCGATATTGTAATAAACATGTTTGAATTATTAAATCTCAGATGACTTATAAACATCTTATTCCAATGATGATACTTCTATGAATAACGCATACTGCAGATATAAATGTACCAGTGATGCATCTCTCATGACATGCATATACGCAAATGTACCATTTTGTGACGTCCGTCAAAGCTGCGGTGACATCATTGCAACTCAATTTCCCATTATAGCATCTCATTATTTACATTATAGCATAAGGGTACAAATTGCTCATATTCCTTCGACGTCATCACTTGTTCATGGAAATATCTCTGTTTGTTATCGGAAAGATGCGTATACCGACGGCTGTTATCACAGTAAATTTCTTTTATTTATACATGTTCATTTTCTACATTTCAATCAATGAACCAACTTTCCATCCTTCAACTTACCTGCTGTCACAACCCACTACTGCTTTCTCATCCGTTAGTTTTGTACGACATTATACAATGCATTTAGCAAGCGTTAACCACTCTAAAGCTAACGACCCACCGGTGTGTCGCATGCCTACTAACCGCACACGCTGCCCACCAGTGTGTTGTCATTATTACGACGTCAACAAATATTTTTTAGAGTTTGCATCATTGAAAAAAGGGTCCGACATCTCTTAAGGACTCACAAAATGAATATTAAGTTGTCCTTTATTGGTTTTTAGAAAATTACTAGCTTACAGGACAAAAAACGTTATTTTTTTCTAGCTGTTAACGGGTAAAAGCCTCTTTTACGCCAACCGTGTACGCTGTCGAGCGCAGTTGGTCGATTATTCGGGCGAGTAAAAATATTGACCGAGTCTACACGCATAAAAGTTTTTTTCAATTCAGTTCAGTTTTACATTGTTTAGTTTGATTCAACAGCACTCGTCAACCACATGAGCGAAGTCGTACTACAGTTGGTGTACGTAATATTCACTCGCTCGCCTAAAGTCTCTTGTCGGATCGCTCGGCTAAATCCCGTGCATCACGTTCAGATTGTTTTGTATTCGACCGAGTTCACTCTCTCGGCCGCGTACTAAGTTGATATAAAGGAGACTTATGCGTTTTTGTCTTGACTGAGAGTGTCTAAGAAGCAAATGTCCAACACTTGATTGTGTGCAATTGAGTGTGCAGAAAATCAATCTCTCTAAAGCATAGGTTTCCCTACTTGTTTCGGGTGGGGACCCCTTTTTATAAAAGCCATGTGACTAGGCGACCCCCCCCCCTCACCGAGGAATTTGAAATCCTCGATTCGCTATACCTTTTCCCCGGATTGTCTCCGAGACTCCTTTTGTTGTTAAAATCCAAAATCGAAAAAAGTTGACGATCCCCCAGGAAAGCCTTCGCGAAATCTAAATAAACGATACTAACTTAAAGTCTAAGTAAACGAAAAGCTTCTGCGAGTTGAGGTTAACTAGATTTATCAACGAAGCCTTAAATTTCTTAAAGGTCTGGGAGTTTGCGTCATTTGCCACCAAGTCAGCTTGGCTAAACGACACAATGAACGGTTGGATCGACTTGGGCAACTCTTTCTTTTCCTCGTGCATTAAATGATACTCCACTTCATCATCCTGCTTTTTAGCGCCACATTTGCATGTTGGCCTATCCACTAACCGGCCAAGCTCATGGATCGTTCTACTATTACTTCTATCATGGTTGGACTAACTTGATTAATTATTCATGCTTAAGAGATATGAAAAGACAATCCCAGACGATTTCGTCAGCATCTTGCGTCACAACGAATAATTATGTCCCTTGTTCTTCTAGACATACTGAAAAAAATAGTTATAAAAACGTGTCGCCCGCTGCCTTATAGTTGGTTAGAACTTCGCTCTACTGACCAGGCAGGTCTGGGTTCAATTTAATGTAAGATCAATCTCAAAGATTTTAAATTTGATAACAAAGACGAGTGTGTTAGTGATTTCAATTCTCCCCTAATTGGTCTCGAGTGACTTACAAAATGTTTTCGAGTTAGTCGTAACTAGCTAGTTTCCTAAATTTGGGTTCAGTCCCTTTGTAACCTCGGCGAGATGCACTATAATTTGGTCTAGTTTTTTTTTATGATGTTTTCCACAAAAACCTCTATTAATTTTGTAAATTATTTCGTAGTTTCTTAACACGGGTCATTTTGTATTCTGAATTTTGTTGAAATGCCGCAGTGTATCGTACGTTTGCGGCATAAGAAAACCCGTTCGTCCGTCTACGTCACACCCCCCACCTGTCGGTTGCGTGATTGTAATCAAAGCTAATATTGCTACGCTCAACTGATAATATTCATTTTTACCTGCGGCCATATTGTCGAAGAGGAAACCATTTAAATTGTTATTACCAAACGCATTATCATTAATTTAATAATGCCCCAGTTTACTTTCTCTGATGCCGATAGCGAAACAATTTATACATACGTTTACTTAACTACCACATTTGTAAATGGTACACGTAATCCTATGTTTATTTATTTAAACAATTACAATTGTTTCAAGATACGTTTGTAATTATTATAATTTCGTTATTTACGTGTTCGACCACTTCCAGCGGAAGAGAATACTGTCACAGTTGTTTTGTATATTCATATTAAAGCGATGTTAATGTCGTCTTGACGAGAAACCATATTATTTTCAGGTTAACAACGCAAACATTATTTCATGCAGGTTTGGACAAACTGCTGCCCGCCACATTTATGTGTGCGGCACACATCATTTCGTCACACGTCACAAAAAACTTAAAGTAAAATTAATAAACAACTATTAAGTGATTCAAATGTTATATC
Source organism: Himalopsyche anomala (assembly GCA_031772345.1). Classification (NCBI taxonomy): domain Eukaryota; kingdom Metazoa; phylum Arthropoda; class Insecta; order Trichoptera; family Rhyacophilidae; genus Himalopsyche; species Himalopsyche anomala. The sequence goes on along the minus strand of CM062837.1, from coordinate 14,598,348 downwards.
AGTCTATTTAATTACAGGCAGGTGGAATAATTTATATTTGATATATCTAATTTATTAAATTCTATTCAAATTTTTTAACGATTTTTAAAAATTTCTCAATCCCGAAGTCCCGGGATCACGACCATGTCAATCCCGGAATTTCTGGATCAGAAAATTGAACGGGATCCCGAATCCCGGGATTGGATGCCCTAATTAGGACGTCTTAAACAGTAGCGTAGCAAAGGGTGTGCGGCAAAATAAATACAATATTTTTCGACAAATAATATTTATACATAAAAAAATTAAGCCACTTGCAATTAAAACTCATAGTTCATAGGTACAAAATAGTAGGTGATTTAAAAACAAAATCAGAAGAAATATTGGAGCAGGACCTCTTCCTACACCACTGGTCTTAAACATCTAATATTGAGATGCTATGGAATGTTGTGCTATATTTTAAAACGTGTTGTGGTGGCTTAAGACAGATATCCCACCACAGCAAAAAAATATATTGAAGGATAAAGAATCTTTCTTGCAAAAACAAAACACATATTTTTTTTAAATGTCGCAGTACAGTTTTCAAACTACTCTCTTTGAAAAAAGAGAGTAGTAGGGAAAGAAGGATAAGGCTAGGACAGAACTAGTGGTTAAATAATCGCTCTCGCTACATCTAGTTATTGAAGGATCGGAAAGGTGGGAGGAGAGGACCTTTTAGACGTCACAAACACCCTTGTCTTCGAACAGAAATCTGTTCCGACCGAAAAAATGCTGTTCATATTTGGACTCGAACCCATGAGATGCGGTACGGAAACCAACAACGCTAACCTCTTCGCCTTAGGACCCAATAAACAATGTTAATTAAAGATATTTTGTTTAAAAGCAACTTATCAGCAATACTAAATTAAAATTCATTATTATCTTTATCGGACACGGTGTTCCGGGTTCAAATTTAATGTTAAACATATTCGATTATTCAAATGAAAGTGTTTTCGATTATTTTAAATAACTTCATTAAATCAATACCTATTGTTCAAACAAAAACACTTAAATTAATGAATATTTTCTCTCATTTGCGTCATCAAATCATGTCAATATTCCAAAACAAAACAATGTTACTTCGCCTCAACGATGCAGACATTTTTTTGTCTTTGTGAGCAGAATATTTAATTATAGAATAATTATTGTAAGATTTAGCGTCGTATATCTTTTGTTTAGTTTTAAGAGCTTCTCGCGTATACCTGAATTGACATTTGAAATGCAGTTTGATGTAGGATTTGGTTTCAAATCAGCCAATTCAAATATTGATTAAAATAAGTAATTTGCAACTGCCTACCATGTTACAGAAAATAGTTCTGCTAGATTATGCTTAAATTGATTAAACCTAGACATTAATTAAAAGGAAGTCTCTAACCCTCGTCATGATATTTTTATTTATTGTTTACAGTTGGTATAATTTAAATATATGTTATAACTGCGGTTATGTTTACAGTCACTAGTAGTAGTAGTTCTGTCAAGCGCCAACTATTTACAGAGTTTTGCTGAATTCTTTTTAGTTGTTTAATGTCTGATTCACCGTGGTCATTTGCTATATGTATTGGAGTGATTACAATGAGATAAAAATGCTTTATATTTTATAACGTGCTACTTAATGATCTTGATTTTTTTCAAAATAAACTCTTTCTAACACACTCTTTTGATTAGTCGAATACATCATTAAATATCGATTATAACAAAAGCGAATATAGCCAGAATTATTAAATTTGAATTATACCAACCGTAAAACCTAAATACAAACATTATGACGAGTATTAAAACCCACGTCATCAATAAGCAAGTGATTGTAAATAATAATTTAGTTTTTTTTAAATAAGTCTTAAGACAATATCCAAAATTGAGAGTTGAATTTTGTTTTTAATAGTTTTTCCAAATCTGTTATGTCGCCTCTCCTCTTCACAATACATGAAATATACACATTGTAATAATCCATGTTGGCTACAAATCAAGTGAGGTATACAAATTTCGACATATTTATTTCATAATAAAAATCTGTTACCTACCTACCTACAAAGCAAGTAGGCTAAAAATCTAATTAATAATTACGGTAATCGCTGGCTAACCACCGGATGCACGTAATGTAATTTCGTTGTTGGATTAGCGATAACAAACAACAAGCGGCGGAGATTATCACGAAACAAATCAAAACAATTTACTTCATTAGCGTATTTAGTATTGTTTTGGTTCGAGTATCCTTGATAGTGGGTAGGCCACGGTCGTCTTATGTCATCGGAGGAATTTCGATTGCAACATTCCAAACATCATCCATTGTCTATGAATGATTGAGACGTGACAGTGTTGCTTTATTTACGATTTTGAATACTTATGTTGGTATTTGATACACCTTCGTGTCAAATAACTGCGCGTTGAGAAGGTAATTCGGCGGATTTTAATTTAATTGAATTATTATGAGCTTATAAAACTATTTAGTTTTTCATATTATATTTCATCATAATAATGCAAAATTATTCTTTCGGTGATTTTTTCCCATCCGTCCTTCTCAATAGATAATATTGGCAGCCGCTATTTCTTTTCCCAGCTTATCATAATGTATTCAAAATTGAATACATACAGTAACCTCCCGGTTAAGTACGCATATTGATTCAAAGGGTATTGTGCGTACTTAACCGGGAGGTGCGTACTTACGTATTTTAAGGCCCGCCCCCTTTCTTTTCTGCACCTCTCTCACTTACATTAAAAAATATGGTGGAATTGCACAAGCTGGAAACAGCCATGTGATATGGGAATCATTGCAGCCCTGAAAAAGCGATATAAATATTTGTATCTCAAAGAAGTCCTTAACTATTATGAAATGGATGATGGTTTAAAAAGCATCTAAGCAGTTCAAGGAAAACAGCTTTCAAGGGGTGCAGCTGGTGTTGCATATGAAAATGCAGCACATATATTAGATGCTGCCAATTTTGTTAAGGATGCATGGGACGCCATCTCAGCAGAGACAATCGCAAACTCTTTTGCCAAAACCGAGATAATGACCCTTACACCCGTTCCTGTTGAGAATTCTGAGAACGAATGGATCAATGAAATCATTTCAATGTTTGCAAAAGTAAGCATTGAAATTGACGTCAACGATGCTATAAACTTTGAAAGAATTGACGAGGAAAACACTGAAGAATATGTTCAGGAAATTCTCAAAGATGTGGACGATGTTTTGGAAGATGTGAAAGAAGTGCCGGATGAAAGCCACTTATCTGACGATTCCGATCTGGAAAACAACGAATGTCTAGTCAAGTTTGAAGGCTTTGACAACTTGTGTGAAATGGCAATAAATATAGAAAATCAGCTTTTATGCCCAGTTGTTAAAAATGCAGCAGGAGCTGATTACAACGATCTTCTATGCTCTTTTGAAAACTTTCAAAAAAAAAAAAAATATCATCAATTTCAAAAAAATCAAACAATAAAAACAATGTGCAGTTGACACTTTACGATATGTTTGTACCTAAATAAAAATGTAAAATTGTTTTTTTCTCTTTGTATAATAGTTAATTGTTATCTTAACTGTTTTCCATTTCATAAAATAATTGTGTTCAGTTTTCTTTAATTTTTTGCATAATAAATATTGATCCAAGTTTTTTGCCATTTTTCATGCGTACTTAACCGGGATGCGTACCACATTTTTTGCGTACTTAAGCGGGAGGTTACTGTATTGTATTTGAATTGCTATCGACTTTTGAATTGAAACTATTTATAGGTCACCATATAACCCTAATCGTTTTGCCGCCTTTGTGGTCGAGTGGTCAACGTCGTTGGCTTCGGTTACGGAGGTCGCGGGTTCGAATCCCAGTACGGAAAGTTTTATAAATTGATTTTTTAATCGATTTATGAATTTATGTTCGAAGGCATGGATGTATGTGATATCTTGAATTCCCCCCTCCTAATCTATTCTATGAACGGGGCGTATGGAGAGCGACTAGCTAACCACTAGTTCTGTCCTAGCCCTACCTTTCTATTCCTACTCTCTATGGAAAGAGAGGTTGAGCAACTGAGTAACAGGCAGTTTTCGTAAAAACACTTCTTCTGTTGAGATAAACTCCATTAGGAGTCCATATGCTCCACATAGGGAGCGGACATGGTGATTTTTATTTTTAAAATAACCCTTTTAGCCTCAATATGGCAATATATCTGGGCCAATTATGATGTATCATTTTCAAATAAAATAAGTTATAACACCGATTTTGTTTTTTGGAAAATAAATAAAAAAAGTTTTTTTAGTAAATTTAGGCAAACGATAATTACAATAGTATTTTAAGGAATACCTTAACAACCTATATGTTTAAATGAACAATATAATTTTATTTCAAATGTGTAGATAGGTACACATTTTTTATACTAATTCCACATATTGTAACAAAGATTAGGACCGTTTTATTTTATTAAGAGCATTATCTCATTCTATTACGTATAGCGAGTGAACTTTACTAATCAGACCTAGTATAAAGTTGAAAGAATGAAACAAGGTTCTGTTTTTATTACCGTATGCGGTCGGCTACTGACTTCGTTGTCGTTTGACAGATCGACTATATAACAACAATGAATATAGTCGCATTTTATTGGCTTAGATCTTGTGGTTATAAACCCATAAATTGATGAAATAATCAACTGGTTTGGCTACTTAGCTACAAAACCGAAAACAATTGAAATCGTTTTACAGCCAATTATAACATCTTCAATTTTCTATATCGTGATTTCCTAACCGAACAATTCTTCCACGCGGTTCCGTAATTTGCAGAAACTTTAAAAGTCAATGATAGAATTCCAATGTGTTGCCATTATAAATAATCACGTTTCGCTGACATACAAAACTAATGTTATTCCTTATTTATAATGTACGTGAACTGTCAAATTAATTGATGATTAAAACTGACAAGACCACCATACTGCTAATGCCGCTGGGACTCGGTGTGTGGTCTATATTCTGCATAATATCGCTCATTCTAGGAAATGTTATAGTGATAAATTACAAATCAAATTTACACGAGAACAATTATTTTAAGTCTTTAAAATGAATCCGTGTAACTAATTTTAACTGTCAAAGAATACCGCCATTTTGTAATCCAATTTTGCAGTGTTGCTATATTACGGTAATGTACATAATTACTTAAGAGTTGAACTAATTTATTAATTCAAATTTTTCGCATTATTATAGTAATATTTCGTTCTTATTTTTTTTTATAAATTCAATATTTGCATAAAAAATACTCTAGTATTTAAAGACGTTTCTAATCCAGGTCAAAAGCACTTAGTAGTCAATAAATAAAAAATACGATTTACTATAATCTATTCCGTTAAATATAATATTATCTTCTACAGATAAATGTGTGGGTCATACTCGAAAAAGTGGTGACGGGTCACCAGTTCGCGACTTTTGATATCATTCTTCTTGTGATATTTTTGGAATTATTACTATTTTTCTTTGAGAAAATTGCAATTAGCTGTCTCGCACATAAAACAGGTTAAGGCATAATTTATAGATGAAATGTCATGCTACAGAAATAATCGACAACCTCTTATAACTACTATTTTTTTTTAAAACCATTTTGGATCCAAATTTGAAGCAAATGGACTACTAATGGATTTTATTTCAGAATACGTTTTTCTACCAGAAATGTTTGCTATTCAGTTGTATAACCGCTACTCTTTAAATATAGTATAGGTATAAGTATAGTGCTGAGATAGGACTAGCGGACCCATCACCATCCATGCCTTCGAACGGAAATCTATTATATTATTCGCTTGAAAAATCCGTCTGTTCTGAGATTAGAACATGAGCTCCGCATCCGAAGCCAATGACGTTTAACACTCGACCACGCACCCGGACGCCTAAATATATTTTCATAAAATATAAACTAGAAATTTAGAAAGTTTTATGTATTTGCTTCCGACTGAAAACAAATTGAATGTTTTTAATATATTAAAAAAAAAATTGGAACTACAGCTCATACAGCTCATGGTATGCGACTAATATTTTAAAGAGGAATACAGTACGAGATTAACTTGTATCGATGACAATTTTTCGTTACTCGAGATCAACTCAAGACGACTTGATGTTACAAACACCCAATTTTAATTGAAAAAATATGATTTTGACATTGACCTTACCGAGAATTGATCCCAGGTCCCAGACCCACTTGTTTGGTAGAGCCAACTCTTACCAACTAGACCACAGCGGGCGACGAAATTTAGGGATTAGAAATATACTTGATCTCAGTATAATCCAAATAAATAATGTCATCTTAATACGTCCTTCCCTTATCGATTTATGAATAAAAGATAAAATTGGAACATACCTTCGCCTTTAACTCTCGCGGCTCGGAGACTAGAAAAATACTTCTCTGCCGATGGGGGTCGTTTAGGGACCCCAGTGGTTTCCTCATTATTGGCCTTATTCTTATGAATTAAAAAAAAAATAGTCTAAAAGCTTTAAAATATCTCTCTGCATCATTCCTCATACATTTTTTTTTTATAAAAATCCGTGTTTTTTTGGTAAATAATCATATTTTAAGTTGCGTGTAAAAAAAAAAGTCATTCCAGTACAAATATGAATTTGCAACTGACGCGTTCAGCCCAGTTATCTTACAAACGATCGCTGATAAGCGGGCTCTTATCTCGTTATCGCATTATCGTATTTATATAAACTACAAAAGGTCCAAAAAACTATGATATTAGAATACCTTAATTATAAACCCTTACTATAACTTACCTTACTATAAACCCTTAATTATCATCCATATTAAAATAGATATTTAAGACAATGTGGGTATTGGGGTCTCATTTCTTGAGCTTAGAACCGGAAAAGATAAGTCTGAGAAGTAAAGCTATTGATTAAATTTTATATATTGTGTATAACTTTGAAACAGTGTGTTCATCCCTGGATGGTTAGTAATAAAAATGTATATTTGGATCTAATTAATGTTCTTTATCAAAAATCATTCACCCATGTTCAGTTAGACACAACATTCTATACAATCGTCATGTTGATATTGAATTTATTATTTGCGATACAAATCGAGACACTCCATATATTATTATGCAACAATTATCAGTGGCGGTTCTAGGTACTGGGCTAGGTGGGCTAAGCCCGACCTGCATTTTCCACCCAAAACATTAGATGGCTGAATAAAAATCAACAGCAATTCGGCCGCTGAACAAAATAAATACATTTATAAGCGTAACTTACCTTTCCCAAATGAATATAATATCTTTGTTTTAATTTTCCTCTGTCAATATAAGACAATGTTACGTCTACCTACAATCATATTCTCGATTGTGTTTTGTATTACAATTTTAAACTGAGCAGGCATAAAAAAACAATAACCCTATAAATACTTTACAGGGAACAGGAACGTTACGTCACTGGCAACACCACTCAGGGGCTAGCGCCCGTTAAGTCCGTAACCACAGACAATATCATAACATATTTCTTTACACTGGGGCGCAATCAAGCACGATTAGATTTTTTTTGTATTTGTATGTACGGAAACGTCATCAAACACAAAGGATAGTGTTTCAATCTGTTAAGTTTCTGTTGATCGTTGGGGGCTGATCTGATTCAGCCCATTACGCATACTTATGCATTGAAACACAAAACCAATATCGTTGTATTGTATGAAAGTGACAGGTATTGACTTTCAGTGACAGCAAGTGACAGTTCTATACTGCTTTTAGTAGGTACTTGTTATTTCACTTTGAAAGAGACGAATTTAAGGATTCCGTGATATTATTCTATTATTTCTTAGTTACATTAGCATTGATTTTATTATATAAAAATTTATGCATTGCAGTAGTATCGTAATATTTGTTAATTTGCTTGTAGATTAATGTATAAAGTGAAGTGGAAATATGCTTTTCTCTAGCCCACCCAAGAGTTCAGGTCAGGAACCGCCACTGACAATTATTATCAATGGAAAATATGCGAATCGAAGAATGGTAAGGCGAACGTTGGAGTTTGATCTTGCACTCGGACATATTATTTGTAACAAAATATTATTTAATATAGCGTGTATATTAATAATATAAAATAGAAAATATTTAGACAGTTCACTGTAATATTGTCGGTCACTAAAGTGAAAACATCGTTACATGAAAGTGTGACTTGAATTAATTTACAGTGTCTTATTTCGTTATCGCGTATCGTTGCTGCTTTTATGGCCTTTTCATTCTGTGATCTTAGATTCTAACCTTAATCTGTTTCTTGAATGATTGAATTGGCATTTACTTGGTAGACCTCCATTGTAATAAGATAAAAAATACTTTTGTATTTAGTTCTAATTTAAAAAAAATCAACTGATAGCTATTTCGGCGGATGTCTTCATCAGAACTATGTTTAAATTTGAATCGTTCAAACTATGTACATTCTCACAGATTTTGTCACTAACGACCCGGGTTTCGCCTTTCGACTATGTTTATATGCACCAGGTCGCTGTTTAAGCATGCCTTTGGGTCCCTGTCTTTTTTTTCAGTTTATTTAGCATGACAGCTTAAGCCAATGCGCCAAATATTTAAAAGTTAAAGGATCATACGAGAAAAACTCGATGAGAATTTTTTATAAGTCACTCGAGACAAACTCGAAGTATATTGACATCACAGATACCCACGACTTATGGTCATAAATTTATAATTAAAAAGTCTAAATTTGACATTGACCTTACCGGGAATCGAACCCAGACCCGCCTGGTCGGAAGGGCAAACTCTAACCCAGTGTTTCCCAACCTTATTTGTGCCACGCTCCACTTCGACCCTTCAAAAATCTCCATATCCCCCTTCTCCAATCAAAATCTTGTGATACCAAACAAATTCGTAAAAAATAATTTCTTCAAACAAAAAGCACATAGTCAATACAAGTTTTCCGAATTCGAAAACCCAGGAATTTAACGATTTGCCTAAAATACCAGCGTGACTCTTTTTTACGTCTTGTTCTCTTTTCACGTGTTTTAAATTACACTACAATGGTTGTTACACTTAAGGCAGCGGTGGGCTGGCAATCCGTTAACAAGGGGCTAGGTTAATTTCAAAGCAATTCTCGGTATTCTGGGAAGGAGTGAATTTTTGTAATACTCTTTAATTATATACAATACTTAAATAGGAAATCTATTGTTGCTTAATACACTTATAATATGTATGTGACAATATGCAATTTACCGTAAACTTATCAATCTACGTGGCTAAAAATGTACTTCTGTGTATACTGAAGTTGTCGTAGATAATATATTAGTCAAATATTGCAATAATATACTAATTTGATCTGAGAATGTTGTTTTCTCTTAATTTAACAAGGGGCTCGCTACCCTTGGTAAAATTTAACAAGGGGCTCGCGCGAGCCCCTCCGAGCCCCCTCCAGCCCACCCTTGACTTAAGGCACTATACGTGGGCCTTAGCCCTTAAGTGTAACATTTGAACTTGGATACTCAAAGGGTTGGCCTATGACTTGGTGCGGGTGTACTGTAGACTGACACGCCTTACGTTTCAAGTTTATTGACGACGATCTTTAACCTTTCGATCGTCTAATCAAAGTGCACAGCGTCATCTCCGAACTCTAAGTCGTTATGCTCCTTTCCTCATGTGGATTATCGAAACAGCGCAGGCCTGGGGAAACCCATTTTCCGGTGTGATTATTTTGCGTTTTACAATTCAGGTAAAACAATCTACAACATTATTGTGGTATCTCTAGACCTATACGGCTTGGGCAGTGGTCGGAAACCTGCGGCTTGCAAGCCACCAATTGAGTGTGGCTCTTCCACAAGATACCACATACAGTGCGACTTAAACTTCATGTCCCACGGGAAGAAGTCGGTTTTCGGTCTTAAAACTTAGAGTTAGAGGAGGCGATCTCAGCGGACATACCTCAATCAGATTGAGGACCTTTTAACCAAAAGCCAGCTTAGGAGTACCCTAATCAAGTTAATAACAATGTAACTACATATATTTGGTTTAAAAAAGTTGGTTATCAAAATAAATTTCAATCGTTGTATAGTTGGTATTTTTATCAGTTCACTAATGAGTGAACCACTTGGCTAGGGTATTGCTTGGCTCCGTTTTCTTCGTAAATATGTATCTGTTATAAAAGGCTTACTACAAAATAATATTTATTCATTGTCTATTTTATCGTCTATTAATTATTTTATTTGATTATAGGTAATAATAAAAACACAATATTTCATTGCACTTTAGTCCACTTTATTTAAAAGGTCACCAAGTATTGCTTTTCCACCATGTATTGACAGTGAACACGATGAATATTATTATAAATTCAAACCTTTGATCTTTCAACTGCGGTATAGTGGTCAACGTCGTTGTATTCAGTTGGGCAGTTTTAATAAATTGATTTTTATCCGAAGACATGGGTATATGCTCCCTAAGCCACCAAATTGTGTTATAATAAATAACCTTTAAAAATTGTTATGTTCCTTAAACCCATGTTATCAAATCTACATTTTTATTCGTATTTGTATACGTTTTATAAATTACTTGTTTTCAATTTATTAATAAAAGTAATTTTACACTATTTTATTTACAAAGTTTACCACTGTAAACTTTAATATAATTTTAAATATTATCCAGCCTAATCGTAATTATATGACGTATTCAATCATCAATGACACAGTGAATTCTAATTTTGTTTTGATCGCGTGTTATTTTTGTCTTTTTTGTTTTGTTTATAATATGTATTAATAAAATATCATTGCTTAAAATGATGGAACAACACATGTTGTAGTAAAAAGTAGAAATTAAATCAATAAATACAATCAACGTCAAGAACTGTGGTATTTAGAAGTGGATTAGTTTACAGAAATATCTTTATGAACACGGTGACTAAACATCAATCATTGTAGTACTCTGTGTTCTAATTGGTAAGAGCTTTGCCCTAGCGATCAAGTGGGTCTGGGAGCAAGTCCTGATAAGCTCAATGTCAAATTTAGCTTTATTTCAACTCATATTTGAGATCAAAGACATAGTTTAACATCATATTTTTCTCCTAGAGTTGATCTTGAGTGACTTATTAATGTCTCATTAACGTAAACAATCGCAGACGAATATTCATTCGAACTGAAATAAAATTGAAGAAACACCCAATCGCACGTTTTCACATTTTAAAGTTCAAAAGAGATATTTGAACTTAAAACTTGAAATAAAACACGCAAATCGTTTTACTGGCCATGGTAATTAGCCTTATTAGAAACATAATTATATACCATTAGTGTTTAAATATGATTTTGAGTTCTATATATATATCTAGGTATGACAATTCTTGAATGTTGTTAGTAAAATACAGGTGGATTTTTCACGGATGTATTTCGATTATGCTATAACGTACATTATAGAATCATCATGACATTCCTCCATCTTGCCTTTCGTAATCTGTACATTAAAAAGATAACGATATACATATTGTCTTGATGAAAGATGAACAGCATATTCGTCGTTAGAGGTTTGACGTTGTCCGACATTTTGCAAGCCTTAGGAGCTGTCATGAGTGACATTAATGACATGTATTAAGGTCGGATATGTCCCCAAAAGACATTCTATAGATTTATTAGAATAATTGAGTGCGCCCGAACATGTTTCTCTGGTACTTCCTTAACATTGATTTGAGGCGTCGGCTTTTAATTCTCGCGCTGCGTGTCAATCATTCGAATGCCTCCATCTTGTTTGCACAGAGTCAAAATGGCGCCCCAATCGGGTTCGTAGCGTAATATTCTTTTTTATTGACTGAGCACAAAGACATAGATTTATGAGCGATGTAATAATAGATCACGCAAAGTGGAATATTAACCAAACTACTCTGGCGTGATTATATATATTTACAGGTCCGTAGTTGTGTGATAAAAAGCCTAGCAAATCATACAGAATAAATTAATGTTGTTGGTAATATTTTGCTTCCATTAAAAATGTCCACACATTTTTGGTACTAAACTTTTATTGATAAGTACTAAACGCAGCAACAAACCATGATAGCAAAATACATCATCAACAAATGAACCGTTCAACTTGCAATCAATCGGTTCCCCTTATCCAGAAATTGGACAATCTTAAAGTTATAGTCATTGCTTCTTATATTTCTAAAACATTTGAGACTTCATGGAGAATTTTAACAATCTTAACATAATCTTTTTTTTTAAATGACGTTACTGCTAATATGTCAAAGCAATGGTTGCTCTTTAGAACCGATAGATATATGTTTTCTGAAATACTTTTCATATTTAGCTCGATCCTACCAAATTAGACTTGTTGCACTCTGGAGCTATGGTTTCAATATGGTTGATTAATAAAAACACAATAATCCTTTGTACTTCATTCCACTTTATTTAATATGTCAGGACCGGTTTCGCTCATTACGAGCATCGTCAACTGATAAGAAATATAATTTAACAGTGCTATTTATACAAAAATGAAAAGTTATAAATAGCACTGTTAAATTATATTTCTTATCAGTTGACGATGCTCGTAATGAGCGAAACCGGTCCTGACATATTAAATAAAGTGGAATGAAGTACAAAGGATTATTGTGTTTTTATTAATATAATGCCTTTCCACCAAGTATTGACAGTGAACACCCTAAAAGTAATATGGTTGATAGCTATTTCGGCTTATGCCTTCATCAGAACTATTTTCTTGAGTTCAGTGTTCATCATTTCTCTCGGCTACATCCGGTTTTATTATTATTTGGTTAACCGTCTTCACAACCTATATATATACTTAAAAAAATATCAATATGTCTGGAATGCATTCCATAATTTTATTCATTGTGCACCTAATTCGGTACTGTAGTCACTAATTTGCCCCAGTGACGTGCGTCACACCTATTATAATACCGCCTATTAGGAAAAGAAGTTTGTAAACAGAATAACACACACATATTGTCTTGTGTGTTTATAAATAGTACGATTATGCCGCTCCACTGCACTGGTATCCAAATATTTATATTCCTGCACCTCTAGTTGTAGTTACACAAAAAAACTATTTTATACTATTGACCAGTGGAGGGAAACCTGCGGCCTCTTGGTTACTCTGATGTGGCCTTTTGAATTGATCAAAAAATTATACACAAGCATTTGGAAAAAGAGCGTAATCAAACCATTATCAATGTTCCCTCTAAGCTGCGCGCGTGCGCGGCCGCGCAGCAGTTAGAAAACCCCCGCGCACTCATTCCGGGTTGGCGCGCACTACAAGACAGTTAGTTGTTCAATTAATATTAGATCGGTCCGTGAAGCCTTTGAAATTTCCGCGCAGCTAACCTCTTGCCTTAGAGAGAACATTGCCCATTATATGTTCGAAAATCAAAAAAAAAGGGGTGTGTTTCAACGTTTTATTTACGTTTGAATCAGATAAAATAATGTGGTCTTTAGAAAAGAAAAGGTTCTCCACCCCTGAGCTAACCACTAGACCTGTCCCTATTATATATCTCAAATATTTTCGCAAAAAAGTGGTGATAAAAAATCTTTTGACATTTAAAAAAAATGGATTACATGTGTATGTTCAACATTGGGTGTGAAAATGGTAATACACCCAATCCTTTCTTTATGCGATAAATTGTTGCAGAAACTGTCGCGTAAAAAACTTAATTTTCTTATAATATGAAAAATTGGTTCCAAAAATCGAAATATTGCGTAAAAATTATCAATGTATGAAAAACTAAAATTGTGCTCTTGAAATTCGCGCACAATAGCTCAGTTTTTTTTTCATATTAACCATTAATTTCATTGATCACTTTTAAGGTGTTCACTGTCAATACTTGGTGGAATGGCATTACAATAAAAATAATAAAAGATTTTTAGTACTTTTTCCACTTAAAATTTATTTGATCAGGACCATTGTATCAGGATCATTGTATGTTATAGGTGTTAACCATTTTAATTTTGTGTAATTATAAATCCTTTTCATTGTTAGTTGCTTACACCTTTTTATTTCAATTTAACTTGTATAAATAGCACTGTTTAATTTATTTTTCTTATCAGTTGATAATGCTCGCGAGGAGCAAAACCGGTCCTGATCAAACAAATTTTAAGTGGAAAAAGAACTAAACATCTTTTATTATTTTTATTAATTTCATTATTTAGTACTTAAATACAATGTGAAACAGATGCATATGTATACATGCATAATTGTTTTAACTTTTTAATATATCTCGTTCGTGTATTTTTGAACAAAAGTATTGAATTTTGCTCTGACTCTTTTGATAAGATGCTGTTTTCCTAGATTCTTGATCTGAGTCGATTATTACATTGGATTGGATTTGATGATCTGACGGCTAATTATTTCTCTTTATAACAACGGACAGACTTCTAGGGTGCATTTATTAAGTAGATTTAATACATATTCAGCTCGCTGTGTTTGGATAAAGTTTATGGTTATTTTACGAATTCAATAAATGTATTTTAACAACATTCAGAACAAAGTCATCAATTCAAGATTTTGCGAATGTTCACCGTTTCTTCTCTTTGAAAGGAAAAATCGCGTTACAACGAGTAAATCGCGTTAAAAAAAGAAACGGTGCCGTCCAAAACATTCGCGTAAAAAAAGTACCGGCTGTATACACATACCTTTAAAAGATTTTGTAGTATGTATGTACATATTTGTTTTCGAAAGGATCTCGCTGTCTGTCGCGTACCATATTTTGAAAAGTGTGTCTACCCTGAATAAGCAATTTTTGTACACGTTATCCTAAATGTACTAATTGACAGATCGACGCTTCCTAGTCGACGCGTGTTCATAACGGACGGCGTAACTTCTGGTCATAGAAACAAAGACACTCGCGTGTCTTTCTCAAAGTATTTTACAATTATTCTAATTAAGTCTGAAAAAATAAAATTGTTTTTGAATTCACGTCTTGTCAATTTACATTATAGTGTTGGCATTTCGTAGGCAAATCCAAATGGGTAGCCACGGTCAAATGCAGAGTTGTGTCGGTGTCAGAGTTGGAGTTTTTATCCATGTCCGTTTCCAATGTGGAGCATATGGCATCCTAACGGAGGTATCTCAACAGATGTTTTATAAGAGAACTGTTGTCACTCAACCTTCCTTATTCGAAGAGAGTAGAAGGAATAGAATGATAAGGCTAGGACAGGACTAGTGGTTAGCTAATCGCTCTCGCTACGCCTAATTATTGAAAGATCGTAAAGGGTGAGAGGGAATTTTTAGATATCACAAACACCCATGCTTACGAACGGAAATCGAAAAAATGCTGTTCGTACTGGGAGTTGAACCTGTGAAGCCTACAACACTAACCGCTGCGCCATATGACCCGAATGAATACTGAACATTACATACTATCCAAAAGTTGATTTAAATACTGGTCAGTTAAATACTTCCTTTCGAATTGTACATTAAAATTTACATAAAATAGTTTGTCGAACAAACTTGCATTGTTGAATTTAAATAATTCTTCTACCAACATAGTTATTTGAAGCGTGTCGATAGTTGATGAAATTGATATGTCCAATGTTACAGCACTGGTTTTTTTTACCCAAAGTAACACTTCTCCCATGTACGTTTCTGCACTTTCTCGGTGTATTGCAAATTCAAACCCATTGGGTTATATCACTGGGACCGTTTATTATGCAATAATGAATGAGTAATCGAGTTTTCGTTGCAAATTCGAAAGGTTACAGCCATTTACGTTTGCGTACGCAATGCATGATAATAATATTGTCTGTCAATCCAATTAAAAATATGACATTACACTATTACAGACACTCCGCCGGCATTTTTTACTCTCCAAAACAGTCCATATCCAATTAGCCATATGTCATCGATGTCGTGAAACGCACGCAACTTTCAGACAAATTAATACACATTTGATTTAAATGGACAACCAAAAGCAGAACGGCCGAAGCAATTTCAACATCGCCCAACACATTCGCAATTATTCAGTGGTGGACAACTTAATATGAAAGCGTTGTAAACTTTAAATTATTGCACACAATAACAATAATTAAGGACATTTGGTGGGTTTAACCCTCCAGAGACGAGAGCTTTTTTTCGATAAAAAAAAATATTTGTTAAGCCTTATTGAAGTCACGGATAACTTTTATTCCTAACAAAAATTTTAAAAAAAAAAACGCAAAATCGTTGTATAGAAACCCCGCATGACTATATGGTCATGCTCATCCTTTTATTACCGTGTGATATTGTGTACGGACAGTTGCAAGGACAAAAGTGACCGTATGGGCTCGTAAACATTCGGGGTTGAAATATAGCAATTTAAAATCTACAATTATACGTCTTTTGGTCAACATAATTTCAATACAAATATATTGTCAAAAGAACTGTAAATAATTTGATGTTTTGATAAAAAAATAATGAACAGTTTCAAAAAGTCCATTAAAAAAAAACGGAAATTCAAAAAATCGCAGGTGCTTGTGGTGGCCGTTTCTGTCCCCGCGGCTGATGATTAACTGAAGTCTGTACCCTTCTTAACCAAATATGAGTAAAAGCAACGATATTCAGGTAGAAAAGGGATGAATTGTGGGATCAATAGACAACGGTGTTTACTGTTATCATATGGTCACGCTCGTCTTTGGAGGGTTAAGCGACGCACGTGATTTGACTGAGCGATCCGACGAGTGATTCGAGTGAGCGAGTAAATAGAAACTGTTTCTATTTTCTCGGTCGAGAAGATATCCACACCACCCTCCTTCGCTCACATTTTTTCCGTGTTTGACGAGTGTTGTTGAATCGAAAGAAACGCACTTAAAAAATAACTGAATCTTTAAAAAAACAATTGCGTGTAGATGTTAGCTCAGTCAATATTTTTGCTCGGACGACGACACTCGACTGCCTACTCGGTTGGTGTAAAAGAGGCTTTAGTCTGTACTTACGCTAGCAAGAAATATATCAAAGAAGCTAAGAAAAACAACAACTTTAACCCTATCTTAACTACGATGCGTAAATAGTACACATACCTTCTAATCATTTACATTTCTCTGTATATATAATAAATACTCGGCCTAAAATTCAGGTATTCCTCTCTTATACATTTACGCATTGAGTAATGCAATAATAGAAATATTGTAGTAGTGTTATATAATTGTCATGGTTTACTCCCGTTTGCCTGATGTGTAACGGATACACAGCTCAGAAGCGCGTGCTTTTTTTCGTATTGTTAAGGTTTAAAGGATTTAATGTAATGCCAAAACGTGTAGGACGGGAATTGACCGTTTGACGGCTAATATGCACAACGTTTCGCAAACTTTTTAAAATTTAATCAAAAATCAATTGTAATTACGTATCGTGTATATACCTGATCTTCTTTTTGCACGGTTTCGAAATAATACTCTTTAACACCTCCATGCTCATGATGCAATCGTAAATATTTGAGCCATTCAATATTTCTCTTAATATTGTCAATAAGTATTTATCATTTTAGATATTCTTGCATATATACATTTTTAAAAATATTTTTTAGCTGCCAACTTAGGTTTAAATACTGTCAATAAACAGTGAAACTGAGATGCCATCATGGCAGGGAACATGATTTTTTAGGATGGCATGTTACGGGTTAAAACAGTACTGTTTTTGTGTTGCTTTAACACGGTTTAAAATTACTCAAGTATAAAAATAAGCATGTTTGTATTATACCTATCCATAAAAAAATGCGTTGCATTGGCGCTTATTTATTCATAATTACGTAAACATAAAAATAAACGACGTTAATATTATTCAATACTTATACTATCGAAGATGTCTCCCCATTAATTGTTCGCATGTTGTCAAGTAGCAACACTGAATGAATATGTTAAATTTAATTTTAATCGAAAACACTGAAATTTATTACTTTTTTTTATATATGTATCTTGTATAACTTATGAACATGTTTTAATGTAAAAATAATAACTAAGTTCGATTTATTTTTTAGTTAATTAATTTCGTATGTTGATGTCATACTTCGTATAAAAAGAACCGGGTGTATTGGATTTGACCGTGATGAATATCGTGATCCTGGTTTTAGTAATACAGTAAGACAGTGTAATTCGGGTAGTGTAATTGGGGGTGTGAATCTCATACAAAATTAGGGATTTGGTTTTTTCCTCAAAATATGCAAAACTAAAACTTCCCTTAGTTTTGCAAAAAAAAAAAAAAAATTGACGAAATATTTAGTTACCAAATAATAAAATGCAAAGGGTGCCAAAATCTCACACATAGACAGTTGCCCGCTATACGTGTATAGCCTGGCACGTGTTGAATACACAGACGCTAGCCAACATTTGACTGTATGCGCGGCACAGACGACCGTCTCGTAGTAACGACAATGGAATGAGAGAGGTTGAGAAACTATGTTCTTGATCAGCGTTTCTCATCAGGGGTACACGTGGAACAAACGATAACAAGTCAAAACACTAAAATGCACAACAAAATCAGGTGAATGAGATTACGTGAGATGAGATGTCACTGAATAATTATCGGCTTATAACGCAATTTACCGAATTGTTTCGCTCAAGCTCTTTTGCCAATTATGGGTCGATATTTCTGCATAATAAAAAAATACAAATGTCAATAATTTGCCAATAAAGATTCATGTGCCATAAAAGTATTTCTAAATTGAAACAATTTATTGATCGTTACGTTTCTTTTTATTTGCCAATTTCATCATTAAAATTCTATCATGGTACAAATCCTCCTTTCGCCTGCAGAATTTTGACGGTATTACACTATTAAAAATTCTTTTGTTTTCGAAATTTAGGACAGCTGATTATTTAACAATGTAATGCTTGGTATTTCATTATATTATTATATGTATGTACATTGGAGTTGCATTGTTTATATAAGTAACCATTTTGTATGATATCACAATATAATAATTAAGAGGTATTCAGAAGAGCGCTGAAAACCAACTTGTTTCCGCTATGGCGAAAACATTACGCTAATGATTTCGTATTTTAAGTGGGTTTCTTAATTAAAATCTGTTGTCCGTCTGGCAACACCGAACCACGCATTGATATTATAAATCTCCGCCCAAAATAATAAAATTTTATTTTTTAAAATGGTTATTTGACTATTTTATAGACTTGCAAATGTTATTCATCCATCGCCCAGCATTTACTATGCTTAAAATGTTTGAACAATAGTTTTTTTGAATTGTGTGTTTGAAATTAACGTTTTATAATAAGTTTTCTGCGTTTAAAAATATATTCATTTATTGGCCACCAAATAACAAAACACAATGAACTAAACAACACAAAAATTAGAACATAATGACTGTTTAACACCTTTTAAAATATACTAT
The DNA here is from genome assembly GCA_031772345.1 of Himalopsyche anomala. Lineage (NCBI taxonomy): Eukaryota > Metazoa > Arthropoda > Insecta > Trichoptera > Rhyacophilidae > Himalopsyche > Himalopsyche anomala. Next base: position 14,579,078 of record CM062837.1, on the reverse strand, counting down.
ATTAGCCCGAAAAAACGCGAACTTTTATATTTAAAACCATTTTAGTAAAAAGTATTCGTGGTATTGTTGACGTTTTGAGATAAAAGTAATACGTAGCATACGATGTTATTTTTTTGAGCATCAGTATTTTATTTAAATTAAGGCCTGTCTTGCGCTTTTGGGTAAAGTGACGGTTAACATTTGCGTTTTTGTTTTCTACGCCCCACGAGCTTTAAGCAAAATTTGTGAAAGGCATTTTATCAACAACTAAAAGCACTTAACCGAAACCAAAATCAATAAAGGTGTTGGGACGAAGAAGTTAAAATATACAATAATTTGGTTTAAATTCAGTTATTTCGCGAATATGTATTGAAGTTTGTTTCATCCGTTTCACAATTTTTTTGAAAAACACATTTTTTTTTGATGGGCTGTATTTTTATTAATAGATTTGTAGCCCTAGTTGTCAATAGAAAGTTTATATAATATTAAAGTTCTCTACCTCTGTCATAACTCGAATCATATCTATAAATGGCGATAACCCTCTAGTGCTTATATCCATATCTGATGCAGCTTATCGAATGGTTGTATTCAATTTATTGAGTGCGCAGAAGAGTGACAACTTTAGAGACATTTCTAGACATTAAAAAAGTATTTCAGTAACTATTAATGAATAAATTAATATATTTAGCTCCATACACATCCATTTTTTTACCAGTAGAATATAATATATTTTTGTTTTTAACACAGAAAATAAAATTCCACAAATTCACCTTTAGGGTTTGCAATTTCACATGAAAATTCAATTACCGGTCGACTGATAGTAATTCCTTCCATACCAATTTTAGTAATAAAAGTATGTTCTCAATATATTGATTATTTCATCATATTAAGACTTTGTAAATATTTGTCTCGCAGATGAAAACAATTGAAGCCTTCATTACAAAAACTGGTTATGTCATCGAAATCAATTTTTAAAGTAGAGACTAAAAACCGTAGAGCGAGAGTAAAACAATTAATGTGGGATTTAACAAAAAAAGTATTTCTTGAGAATTTGAATAAGCATGTTGGTATCTGATATATGTTTGATAAACATAGTTATTCCACTTGCTGTGCCACAAAATGTGACGCGTGTTTCGCTTCTTTGAGAAGCATCATCTCCTCCTCCATCTTTTTAATTGTTTTTATCTTACGGGGGGGGGCCTTTGCGTCCAGTAAAAAAGGATAAACCCTCGACTATTATTTATTTATAACTTAAGAATTATAATCAAACTAGCTGTAAGCCCGTTGACCTCAACGGGGGGATTTTTGTTGCATTTTTAAGAAGTCAGAAAATTACAAACCTATTTATTGAATAAGCCAGAAATTCTAAAAATAAAATAAATATATCTCGGGCCATATATCGACAGCATGCCCTGTAGTATTTAAATTGTAAGTTATTTAATTTTTGGAATAATGTTGAGTTTGCTTACAATTAGTTTTCCTATTAGCAGAAATATACCTCGTAAATTACCTAATTTTTGGAATAATGTTTAAGTTTGCTGACAATTTTTTTCGTAGTGACAAAAATTTCGTAAAATATTAAATCTTTGGAATAATGTTCAAGTTTGCTAACAATCATTTTTCATAGTAGCATAAATCGACCTCGGCGCATATATCGACAGCCCTGCAGTTTTAAATTGTAAATTACTTAATTTTTGAAATAATGTTTAAGTTTGCTAATAATCATTTTTCACATGCAAAATGGTATAAATTAATTGCACATTTTATCAAAACAAAATTATCAATTTTCCATGTTACAATCAAATGCATATTTATCAAATTAATCAGAATAAATTAACTTCACTAATTCACCAAACGGAGCTTATTTTTAGGAATATATGAGTCTTTAAGGGAACCAAACATAAAAATGGTGAAACTTTTCCATTTGACTTTTAAGTGCAATTACGTTTTCAATTAATTTTTGTGGGAACTGTCATCAACTTTTAATTTTATGTGAAAGTTTTTTCAATAAATAAGCATAAAAAAGTAATACAAAATAACTTAGATTATTCCACGTATTGTGCTACAAACTGTGACACGTGTTTCGCCTATTTCAGAGGCATCCTCAGACAGACTTACTTTCAGTAAGTAAAAGTAAGTCTGTCTGAGGATGCCTCTGAAAGAGGCGAAACACGTGTCACAGTTTGTAGCACAATACGTGGAATAATCTAAGTTATTTTTTATTTTATATTCAAATGAACTTCCACAAAGATACCGACGAATCCATCGAAAGCATAAACAATGTATTTTAGAGAAAAAATGATTGAAATTATGCAATAAAAAGGGTGGGTTCAGTTCACTTTTTCCCATCATCCTAACTTGGCTCACTTTGCCGTATTTTAATCTCGTTGACCCCAATCTATCAAACTATTTCGCTTACTTTATTTATATTACTATTTGAGCATAAATTTACCTTGTCCAAAGCATAGACTCGTTTACTCGTTATTTAAAACAAAAGATACAAAACTTTTAAATTATCGGGATAAATTCTAAATACCCTCTGTTAAAAAGTAAAATATTTAATAGCCGTCAGCATATGACACACATGGAATATTTGCATTTAACTGTCGAAACTATATTATGTAAAATATACCACATTCATATTTGACAGACGTCACAATCTTGAATAAAAACAATCGAAGTCAGTTTGTGAATCACAAATATCGTTCCATTTTCAAATGCTTGATTTATATAATGTATTTTTATCGCCTTGATATTTATGACGTTAGCTCAGTTGATAGAGAGCTCGACTGGTAATCCAGAGTTCTGTGTTCGATCCACGGTCGCGGCGTTTTTTTGTATGAAATTTTTTCAGCGATTTGTATCGTCAAATAATAAACAGTGTATTGGGAAAATATGTCTTTAGTATGAATAAAAATATTGCGTCAGCGGAGCTTTGAGAAGGGAGGGGGAAGGGGCAGGGGGAGGGGATATCGCGGACAATCATTCAGACGGACGGACATTATCGAGTATTAATATATAGATTTTAGTTCATTTGCAAACCCTCCGATGTTGCACACAAGATGTGGGTTACAAAGTTCTCATATTTAATTTAATAATGTAATAATACATACATGTACTCTATTAAAAAATGTATTCCCATTGAATGTTGTACCAAAAATGTATCTACAATATATTTGTTCATTTTAAATGATTGCTCGTAAAAGCATACATTGAATGTTGATTTATTATACCATGCATTGTTTATTCGCGGTAATTATTGGTGAAAAAAATTAATAAAGATCGCTGAGTGAGATTATTAAAAAGTGGTTTTGCGGTTCTCGGCTTGATCACCAGACGCGATAAAAAAATAATTTTGTTAAAAGAAACATAATAACGGTTTGGAGGAGTATGTAATTAATCTCCTTTGTTCAGTTTCTTTTAAATAATATTAATGTTTGTTTTTTTTATTTAGCATGATTCATAGTAATCTTTTTCTCTAATTAAGTTCTATAGAAACACTTTATATTTACAGTTTATTGTATTGGTCGCCAACACCCTGTTTTAAATTACCTTGTGGGACATCGAATTCATTGTTACAAAGATCAATAGGTGTCGACAAAAATCGTGCTTTCCATTGAGTAAAAATAGCGATTTCCTACCAAATCCATGTCTGCCCCCAAAGTGGAGCATATGGCCTCCAAATGGATGTCTTTCATAAGAAGTTTTTTCTATGAGAACTGCTTGTTAATCAGTTGCTCATACTCTCATTATAAAATAGAGTAGGGATACAAATAATTGAGTAACGAGAGAACTAGTGGTTAGCTAATCGTTACGCGTCGTTATTTTAGGATCGGAGGGCGGTAGGTATTTTTTAGATGTCACAAACATCCATGCCTTCGAACGTTGATTTAAAAATTGTTGTTCGTACTGAATCTTGGACCCTTGAAATCTGTCATGGAAGCCAACGACGTTGACCACTGTGCTACGGAACCGACTAAAATATCAATATGTTATTTTTAAGGAAACGAGGTGGGTTGGTACCTGATGATGATTACAATAACTATCATAACATCACTGCACACTATTCTAGAAATTCATTTAATAAAACATCTTTAAAAGTATATCGTGTATTAGGTATATTTGACTAAGTTAATAATGTTAACCTTATCAGTGGTATAACATAGAATTAACCTCATTTTCAGAATAACTACTATACTAATGTACTTATTCATTTAAAACACTTTTGTTTGTAAATGGCTGTTAATTTTCAAGCATAATAAAGATATACCATTCTAGATAACGACCACTAAAATGACAAAGAGACTCTTTTTAAAATTCGAATTTTTGTTTTTTTAAGTTGGTAGTTTCAATTGTTTTTATGTGTAGAGAAATCCACTTGTCATTGTTGTGAAATAGTGGCCGATAATTTTCTCACTAAATACATGTGGCATACACTGATTGATGTCAATGTTAATACACAGAGGTTTTCATCGAAAAATATTTTAATTAATATAAGTAGCTTATTGGCACCATCTAGATTAAAATTGACTGGTGTCAAGAATATATAGAAAAAGACATAGGCTAGCAGTTTGAAACGCTAAATTGAAAACAAACTAGTTTGACCTATAAAACGAAACGCAACTTTTTTTTACTGCCATCTCTTGACATATTCTTCAAATAGAATCATTTTAAATTAGGAACGACTTGTGCGATAATAACACTAATAATAATTAAACACGCTGAATCCCGGACGCAGATTTTTTTTTTTAACGTTAATTTTTTTATTTTACTTTTTACATTTTCTTTGTTATTTCTATTGAATTTGTGTTATGATTATGTATTCATTGTTATTTTACAATACGGAATTGCGTCATCAATTGACTTCATTCAATTTTAAGAAAGACTTCGTACCTGCAAAAAGCTGGTGTACACAATCCGAAAAATATAAATTTAAATTAAATTTAGAATAAGGAATATGTGTTAACATAATTTTTTTACTGGTACTTTATAACATAAGAGTTTATTTTTGTAAATACACTTTTTGGTTTTTATGCCATATTTTACTTTAACAACGTAAATATGTGGATCCTGTTTTGAAACTTGCTTATGTAAACATTTAAATAGACAACGCATATATTATTTTATCTTATTAGAAAAATATGTGCAATTTCAAAGTGATTAAAAATGAATTTTATTGAATAATAATCGAATAATACAATTCCTGAACAACAGCAAGAGAAAAGCGTTATTTAATAAATAGATTAAATAAAATTGTGGATTTTTTTATTTGGACCAGGATAATGAGTAATTAAGAATTGATGGTATTATAATACTTGATATTCATTTTAAAAAAGTGGTATTCATTTTAAATACATGAATGTGTCGAGTCATGTACCGCGATTTCACATCCGTGACCTTGACTATGAAAAATAATAGTGTAAATGTCAAAGTTTCGTTGTCAGTGGGTGTCTTGAGCGATTTGATTTTGATTCACAAATAATACATTTTTATACTTAGCTGGTATTGAAAATAAATGATTTAAATTGAATGCAGCAGTAAATAAAAATATCATGACTTAAAAACACAATATAAATCTATTGTCTGCCTCACTGTTTTTTTTCCAGTTATAATTATGACACTGTATAATTGTTTCAATGTTCTTATATTATCATGCATAGACAATACCGTTGAAAAATATGTTTTTTAATCTATTCCTTTTAAGAATAACATTGTATTACTTACAGATTCTCAAACTGTGTTCAATATCGATCAATTTGTACGTGAATTGAGGGATAACATGTATGTAATCTTTAATCTTTGATAATACAACGCTAAATTCAAGTTTTTAACGTTCAGCTTCTACGTAATGTTTTTGTGGGTACGTTATGACCTTGACTCTCAATCGACAACACGTTGCTTAAATTTATCAATGTTATCATGAAACCTTCCTTAACTAACAATCTCACAACAAGTGATATTTTATGTGTCTACTATTTCCCAGTTACTGAGCATTACGAAGCATTTACGTTTTTATTGCAATATCCAGTATAGTACGTGTTAAATAGTTTAAATCTAGGCAGCTGTTAAAAGTTTTCCCGCGCGATAAATTTCCCCATCTGACAGATAAAACAAGATGGCCTACTTCGTTGGCTTAAAAACATAGGAATGTATAAATTAATGTATATCAAATTTATCAACTGACAGCTACTAAAAAATGTAAAAACAGACACAAATATTTTAATGTACAGGTGTAAATTATTTCTGTGTATAGATTTATCACATTAAAATGTATTAACAGCGATAAAAATATTTCGCTAGAACCTAGTCATTTACAGTATATATTTTGTATCTATGATCTGGCACACATTTATTTATAAAATTATACAATTTTATACGGGTATGTAGCTATATTCAAACATCGAATCCAAATTTCAACCAATAACTAAAAAAAATCCTTGATAACGGATTGGTAATTGTTACCCGGAACTCCATTGTTAAATTGATAATAGGGCCCATACATTTTGGAACAAAAGTCTCGGGACATAAACCTATCATCTACATCAGGGGTTACCAACCTTTTTGGACCTTAGAGCGCAATCTAAAATATTGGTAGGGCGGCGAGAACCACATTTTTTCAAAATCTGAAAACCCAGTAATTAACCGATTTGCCCAAAATATCACCGTGAGTCGTGACTCGTTTTTTTTTAGCCCACCGAGTAATTTGAAATCCTCTATTCTCTAGGTATTTTACGATTTCATAAATTAGTTGGCGGTCGCATCGGAATCAGTCCGCGGGCACGGGGTTGATATCCTCTGATCAACATACATCTACGTAATGTCTCAGGAACTATGTTCCTGAACATGTTTGGTGTTTAATAATAGTTTTATTTTTTAATGATAAAATTTTCTGAGATAATGTAAAAACTTTTAACTGTTTTGTTATAAATGATTAAAAAAAATAATTCAAATCAACATTAATAGAGCTAAACTTAGTGGCAATAATATTGTTACTCAATTTTCTTCATTTGTATTATTAACGATACCAACTGTTGACTAACACTGTCAATTCGAGAGTTTGATATTTATAGAATTAACAAAATTTTAACTACATATTCAGATTAGATGCTCTTTAAATGAAAAAATATTTTCTATTTACTATGGTTATATTTAATGTTTTTTTATGGGCTTGTTTTTTTGAATTAGTCACACTCTTTCTAGCGAAAGTCAATTCGACAGCTGACAGCTGTGCTCAGTTTGTATTGCCATTTTACCATGAATATATTTACGACAGACGAACGCATTTAAATCGGGAAATTTCCTTTCTTCAAAAATGATGCCGGACAGAACGGTACGGTCAACGGAAAACGCTATATTTCCATAGTTACTGACATTTTCGTTCCCATATGGAATGGCGATAATGTGGAAGAGCTGAAGAGTTTAAAAAGGTAAAAAACGAGCAACTCTTACTCTGTTTTTGTTAATATAATCAAAATACAAAAAGTTATGCATTTTAATCTATAGTATTATATACACGAAAACGAAGAGTTTCGATCATTTCGATAAATCTATATATTATAAGGTCCTACGATAAAAGTAATTTATCCTACATATTTATTTCTATATGGTAAACCAGGGGTGGGCTGGAGGGGGCTCGCGCGAGCCCCTTGCTAAATTTCAGCGCGGCCGGCGAGCCCCTTGTTAAGATAAGAAAATCATTCGTCTTAGATCAAATCAGCGCCTAACTGTAATTTCTGTAGATGGTTAAATTTTATTATGAAACAAGACTTAGTAGCCCCTTCATTTTTTTATTCAGCGTTGTAGGCTTTCGTGCCGGATCTCATGGGTTCGAGTTAATCACTAGTCCTGTCTTAGCCTTATCATTATATCCCTAAAAAAATATGGTTGAGCGACTAAGTAGCAAACAGTTTTCTTAGAAAAAAGACTTTTGTTGAGATACCTTCATTAGGAGGCCATATGCTCCACATTGGGAGCGAAAATGGATACAAATAAATGGATAAGATTTACCGAGCCCCTTGTTAAGATATTGGCAGCCCACCGCTGTGGTAAACCTAGTTGTAGATATTGTTTTAAAAAAAACAGCTGACTGATATTATATTCTATTATACTTAACGGTGTACTAATGGTAATCAGTTATCCCAAAGTGGTCCCCCCTCGGGCGGTTGTCGGTCAGCGGCCGAAACTATTTCGATTTCAACAAATTGCAATTAACATCTCGCGTTGTGTTTCAAATTTGATACGATGATGAAGCGACGTCTCGAATGGTAATATGGCGCTCAATGCGCATTGGCGGAGTTGCAATATTAAAAATAATATTGTTGAATTTCCTGCCCTGCTATCCTGCTGAAATACATAATATGTGGAATCTTCGAAACTGCCTTCTATTGTCCTGACTATTTTTGTGCTGGGGCAAGTGCAGAGTACAGGTATCTCAAGTTGGCCAAAATTGATAGTGAAGTGTAGATTACTTCCCATGTCTTTACATGGTTAAAACTTTTTTTTAAATGAGCAGATTTACAATTTAGATCAAAGCACTGTCTAGGGACAAAAAAAATAAATGTAAGTACACAGAGAAAACATATTCATTCGTTTACGTAATGTTTTGAAAACAATATCAGATGTTTGAAAAAGCATGTGGTGGCTATGATTGTTTTGTGCCGCACAGTGGCGGATTATCCTATAAGCGCAAGAGGCGCACGCTTGGGGCCTCCGAATCTTAGGGGCCTCAAAAATTGCTTTTATAATAATTTTCGTTCAGATTTTAAATATTTTACTTGGAATTTTCTGACGATTTTATGTTTTCCGAAAAACAGGGCCTCCAAATTTTATTGCGCCTGGGGCCTCCCACGTGCTTAATCCGCCACTGGTGCCGCATGTCGAGTACGCTGGTTAAATGGAAAGACTTAATAACATGTTACTACCTCAGTTGAAGACCGCTTTTAACATTACTATTTCTAAAATCTTTTCTATCTTAACGTCAAGCAAACTATTTTGATGTAACTACGCCCATGTTCGTAATATTGAATCTATAGACATAAAAGCTGATCGCTGTGTAAGATAGATGCATATTTGGAATACGCGGGTTATTTCAAAGCATGCTTTTTGTCCATAGCAGTGGTCGGCAACCGATGTTCGTGGGTATTTGATGTGACGATCGAAATTTCAAATTCAATCAAACTTATTCAAAAAACATCTTAAACATGTATTGTATTGTTAGTATTGACCAATGATGGAAGTTATTAGTTATCCAACCGGTGGATGATTGTGGTCACCACTCGCTTACTCTTTCAACACCTGTAGAGGTCGTTAACTAATTAAATACGGCTTGTGTTATTTTTACACTAGAATAAATCTACCGGCATTTTATACTGCAAAAATTATATTGTTGTCTTTACTATAACCGCAACTGAGTCAGCCAGGCCCTTGATTCATTATAGGTTATGAGTTTTTGTTACCTTTTCCGTCTGCCTATGGGCAGTGTTATCCTATCTTCTTCTATTGCTATTTGCATAATGTCGGTGTGAGTCTCACCGATTGGACTACGCTCACGTTTTGCGTATCCACTCGTGGAGTTCCTGCAGTTTTTTTCAGAAAGATGTGCTAACGTTGAAAAAAACCAGTAAAGTTAAGCGTACGCTGAGAAGAAAGTAATGCAGCACAGTTTGTTTATAGCATGGAAAAGCACAGACCTGCGTATGCTGCAATGCATGCGAAGGCCTTCTCTGCGCTCCGTTGAATTGCCAGCATAGATTCCTGCGTGACACGTACACTGTTGTTTTCTTTTGATTTTTCCACGAAAATTACCTAGAAACTAATGAATTACTGCGCACTAAACATTGTTTATACGATATTACTCATGTACACTACTATAAGACATTAAAAGAGTTCTTGTGGGTCATTATGAGCCATTCATATACATATGTCACCTCCGTGACGCAGCTGTCACAGCATACGCTGGTCGCGCATGTCTGCTTTGTCTGCCTGCACCTGTCTTTTTTCAGCATACGCTTAGCCTTAAGCATATCGTTTACTGCGGTGGATAGTGGGTGGTCTATGTATTTATTTGTTTACGGGATTTGCTGTATCTTCCTCAATAGTTTGGATAGTTACGTTTAGATATAGATGTAATTTTGCCGGTCCTGTAAAAAAGTGACTTATTTTCTTCAAAATTTGTCTTATTTAGTAGCTGAAGCCACAGGTTCGAATAACTGAGCTGACACATTCAGATATCGATTTTTCAATCGATTTATGTATCTGTGTTCAATGGATGGATGTCTGCTATGTTGTCAATAGTTTGGATAGTTACGTTTAGATATATATGTAATTTTGTCGGTCCTGTAACAAAGTGACTTATTCTCTTCAAAATTTGTCTTATTTAGTAGCTGAAGCCACAGGTTCGAATAACTGAGCTGACACATTCAGATATCGATTTTTCAATCGATTTATGTATCTGTCTTCAATGGATGGATGTCTGCTATGTCCAACTTCATATAACCCTTTGCAAAGAGAAGGAAAACAATACATCTTATTTAATTTGTATTTATTTTATTACAAAATAACATTTTTAAATCAGAATTATTGTCACTACAATTATGAAATTGCTCAGTACGGTACGTTGGTATTTGATTTGAAATCACTTTCGTATGCGAGATATAAAATATATGATATAGTATGTGTACGCATCAATTCTACATTTTCAAAAGAATGGTTCTTCACGACTAGAATTAACAATTTAATTAGTGATCAAAATTTTAGGTTAAGGTTTTTTGTAGTTCATTATATCAAAAAATACAGCTCTTAACACCTTCATTCCCATGATGCAATCGTAAATAGTTGAGCCATTAAATCATTAAATATTTCTCTTAATATTGTCAATAAGTATTTATTATTTTAGGTATTCTAGCATATACATATTTTTAAAAATATTTTTTAGCTTCTAACTTAGTTTTAAATACTGTCAATAAACAGTGAAACTGAGATGCCATCATGGCAGGAAACGTGATTTTTTAGGATGGCATGTTACGGGTTAATCTCACATTTAAATTTGAAAGCTCGTTCAGATTTTATTTCATCAAACATAAAATAATTTCTCAGTGTATTGCAAGGCTGGAAACCTTCTCGAATCATGTTTACAATGTTTTCTTTTTAAAAATATGCTTTAAATAAAAACCACATCCCTTAAAAACTGTATTAAAAGAAGGCTTAGTGTACTGGAATCGGATCGTAGTGAGAGCGATTAGTCAAACTCTTTTTTCCGATCCCTACCATTTTTTATATTGAGATGAGCCATTAGGAGTCCAATGTGGCTGGAAAAAATAAAGGTAAACATATTGTGCGACTATCTATAATAATTTGGTGTATTATTACCGTTTCGGTTAAAAGTAAAGAGAAGAAAGGTTTACGGTGAAAGTTTCACATTGTGTCATCTGTGAACAGTGGCGGATTAAGCACTTTGGAGGCCCCAGGCGCAGTAAATTTTGGAGGCCCTGCTTTTTGAATAATATAAAAGTGCTGCAAACCTCTTCGTAGACTAATAATGAATATTGAAAACTGAAATTAAAATGTAAGGTTTTATATAATATATGCTATCTTCGAGGCCCCCAAGATTTGGAGGCCCCAAGCGCGCGCCTCTTGCGCTTATGGGATAATCCGCCACTGTCTGCGAACGGTCGTATAATTTAACCTCTTCGGATTGTGTAGGCTTATAATTGAAAACGACATAGTTTTGAAATATTTTTTTTCTTCAAAAATTACTACTGCGTACATTTCAACACAATATTATTATTTATGAAGCCGCGTTGCGCCTTTCAGTGGTGTAACCTGGGCCGATTTCAATGTGAAATAGATAAAACGGCAATATATGCATATCTCGTAAAGAAAAAAAATCAACTCAAAAATACATATTCGCAGTTTCAGAAATTTCTAATGACGTCAAAGGTTTATATTTCATGCGGAAAAACACTTATGTTATTTAAATAAGATTTTTTTTTTTAAAAAATTAGCACTAATTTAGTCAAATCGTATGTTTGCTCACTCCGGTTTGTACGTCAGTAATTTCAAAGAATACCTACTGACAATTTTCACAATAAAAAAGTAACTCAATCACTCGCTAGTATTTTAAGAAAACGATAATCGCTTACGTTGGTATATTAAATTAAATGTAAAAATTCATAATAAATGAATTAGAAAATAGTTTATGACGTTTTTATACTAAATTGTATTTCATTATTTTTATTTTTTCCCCACATAATAATTATTATATTAAACAATAAAAAAGTCAACTTACGATTCCAGAGAAAAATAAAATTATGTTCTAATTTCAAACTATATTGTTAAAAACGTTGCCAGTATAGAAAATTTTATTGCTTATTTTTAAACGATTAACTTTACTGATCACGAATATATCATAATTGTTCTAGTAAAATGTTAAAAATAACAACATTAGTGTATGTATTAATCAAATTCATCAGAATTGAATTTTTGTTGTAGATGTTTTTTGAGAGAATATCAAATGTTTGATTTGCAGTTTTAAATACATACCACATTTTTTAAACTATAAAACGCATGTCTATAATAGAAAATACTCTTACCGTGTTAAATAGGGCTCGAGTGAATATTTATTGGAAAAGCGGATATTTGCTAATTTGGAAAACAAAAATATTAATTATTATTTAATAATCGATCACTTGAATAATTAAAATAATTTTTCACCGTTGGCAATATTATTAACAATTTCGCATGACGTACTTGGTAAGCTTATTAATTCTAAATTTGAAATCATTGCGTCCCTTTGACGTCTACAGAATATGGAATAGTTTATTGAATCCGGTATCTCATTGTGTTGTTACATGAAATGCGATAATTTACTGTCATCATTTTATTCAATTAACTTTACATATTTTTTCACATTAAAAGGACATGTTTTACCCGTTGACCGGATGAATGCGACAGTGTTATTGACACTACTGCGCCAGTCAAGGAAATGAGTGTTATGACGTCATTGCATAACGAAAAAACCGACGATCGCACCGACGATCCACAATAGTAATTGAAAAATAACGTGTGCATCATTGTAAGTGATTAAAATGCCGGTGTATTTTCCTGCTATACAAAATGGCAGTACGCTGAAACAGTGCCTTTTGTGTTGCATGTAATTGCCTATTTAAAATGTGTATATTGTTTTAATTTTAGAAAGTATTATCAATTAATATACCGTTAAATCTTTGACGGGACAAAAAACATGTTATTTTGGACCACTCCCATTGTTAAATTGTATCGCAAAAAATTTCACTCCCCCTCCCTCTTCCCGGGTTAGTATGTCACACCATTGAACCACCAATAGTTTTAAAAATACATATAAATAATTCATCAACACCTGTGTCGGCGCTACGTGGAAGCGGAGCAGCTGACCGCCTGTAGCGACAAATTTGTAGAGGCAACCAAATCGCTACCTTAAAGCAGTGTTTCCCAAAGTGTGGTACGCGGGGTGTAAGCTGCATGTTGCTTAGAGTTGTATAAGCTTACCCTTTTTTGATTACAAACATAGATTTTTTTATTATTAAATGGGTACACAGATTTTTGCTCGGCAACAATTTCATGTCGATTTAAAAAACCTATGAATTTATGGATTCCCCAAAATAAAGAGCGTGTGAGATTTTTTTTACCTATTTCAGGATTTGCAAATTGAAATGAATTGCAAAAAAGAATTTACGGAATTACCAAAAAAATCCAAATTTTTGCATAGACCTTTCTTAGCTAAACTTTCAATTCCGAAATCCCGGGATCGTGACAGTATTGATCCCAGGATTTCGGAATCACAGAATTGGACGGGATCCCAGGATTAGAGACCCTAGTTTCTAGATACTTTTACCAAATAGCTTTGAGAATAATACCGCTGGCACACCAAACCTAATGACTATATTATATCTATATCAGAAACAAGAGACCAACTATTATTATAAAGTTATTGTTAATGAACACATTCGTTTCTAGAAAGTAAAAGATCGATCCATGTAATGGTTCTTCTCGAAAGTTTTCGTGTCATCATAATTAAAAATATTTACTAGATATAATTTGCCCACGGCTTATTTATATACAAGTCTGTAATTATTTAGCAAATAAACTAACGTACGCCAAAATTTTATCTGTGTGGCCGATGTCATGATGTTTATTTCATCTGAAAACCTTTTTTCTTTTCTATACGTAAGCTGCAAGGACTTTTCGGTGGATCAATAAATTTCCAATGATTAAATATATTTTTTTTTACCATTCTATCTTTATAAAGCATCGGATTGAAAGTGATCTAAGAAAACTGATAATAATTCAATCAACCAAACTTTTTTTTCGAATAGAAAGAACAATGCGACTAGAGCAGGGCTTGTAATTAGGTAATTACTCTAGTTAACTAAGCTCAATTTTTAAACCGGATGCGCGGGGCAGAATTTTGACATACATGCATTCGAAGACATGCTATCGATGGAAAAATCAATTTATAGAAATGTCTCAGTCTCAAAGTGAATATCTGTCCACTCGGTTAGGGACGTGTTTCTATAATAACCTATGTATGTATTGCTTAACTTTGCAACTTTCGTGTTGTACTTTTATTGACACATTCTTTCCCTCTGCTCTCTTGCCGTCTGAATTATTTCCACCGTATAGGTATAATAAAAACTCTTCCCTGCTTCTGAAACCCTTCCTCGGTTGCAAATTTATTTATTTATCTTTTCGGACATCAGTGTTATGAGAGGCAGAACATTTGCTGTGATTCCCTGAACCCCTCGGTGTTTGCGAAATCACAATAATATAACGAGAATATACGCACCAATATATTTGATATGTATCGACAAGATATTGATTGATGACTATCGCATTTGGTGTACAGCTTTGCAAACTGCGGGTACAGCTTTTTGAGCTCAAACAAGCAAGAATTTATTCTGCACTGCATCCGGTCACTGAAATAGTTTATGATGGTTATTTATATTTATTGCAAAATCGCAACATTTATATTTCCATATTAATTTATTATAAAATGGCTGTACCAACTCGTTACTCGTACCGATAATGACAAAGTGACACTTAATTGCGTCAAGTAAAATATTGGTTGTCAGTTGCCACCATTTAAAAAATAGATACCACTTATTGAGTAAAAGTTATTAATATCATTCAATGCAAATAACTCTTTCGCCTTTGTTGAGTAGAATGGCACATTAATTATTTGTTTGACAACTCGATATATTATTATTGACTTAATTCAAATTATGAGATTATTAATAGGGCTTGCGTTACCGATTAACCGGTAACTTGCCGATATTCCACCATCGGTAATTACCGGCAAATGGAAATTTCACTAACAATTACAGAAAAATAGTTAATTGCGAATCAATAATAGATACAGACATATTATGAACAAATTTTATTGTAAATATGGAATGCAGGACGGGGACTTTTTATTTTCGGCTCTGGCAATGTTGAAACACATTGTTATTGTTCCTGGTCATATTGGCATCATCTGCTATCTATCACCATAACGGGCACACTTCTAACTTTACTATAATAACTTGCCTTGCATATGTATTTGGTTATATTCTTCATTGTTTGTGTATGTATTCTTATTTTTCTTGAATTGAAAAAAATAAAAGTGTAAATATCCTATAAATAAAATACCAGCATTGAATCAGAACGATCGTTTTCATCTGCGGGACAAATATCTTAAGTCTAAATATATAAAAAAAAAAACAATATAAATAATAAAAGCATACCTATTTTGATTTCTAAAATTATTAAACCGACAAAATAAACATTAAAAAAAATCCATAATAACATTCTCACAATGAATGAAGAAAGTGATCACAATTTTGATGAAAATAAAAATGTTGAAATACTCCATCAAGTATAGTAAAAGGTTAAAAATGCTTAGCTCGAAATGCTTAGAAATAAATATAGTCATTAATAGAGAGGAAGCATAAGTAAATAACATTTAGGTCACCATCATTAAATTTATTTCCATTGGGTTTTACCACATACAATTAGTTTTAGTAGCTAGTAATTAGTTTTTAATAACTAACTACTAAAACTCTAACAAAGTTTGTGTCTTACCCCCTCCCTGCGTCCTGTAGAAAAGGGCAAACCCCGACTTTTAGTTTGTACTTTATATCATAGATTTGAATATTTTTTTAGTTTATTCGTAAACGTTACAATAGTCTGATGATGCTTCTCAAAGTGGCAAAACACGTGTAACAAGTTGTAGCACAAATAGTGGAATAACAAAGTTATCAAATTTATATTAAAAATGAACTTTTCACAAAGTTACCGCCGAATCTATCAAAGATATGTGATACATACATCAATAATTCGATCGATATACTAATGTTATTACGATTATGTTCTCACCAAATTAACCAAGCTCTCCGTGGCATATATGGAACTATTGGATCACACTCCTGTGTAAGTAAGAAAAAAAGTACTGATACCTACGTTTTTATGACATTATTCACGTAAGTAATACTGTTAATTATTTACGTTTTAATCTATTCTACAGTTTCAAGTAAAATGTAGTAAAATATCTAATAGTCTTATACATTGTATTTCATTTACCGGCAAATACCGGTAATTGAAATTTGATGGTAAATTGCAAGCCCTAATTATTACTTACAATAATGTATGCGTACTTATTCATTTATTAGAACTATAATCAAAACTATACATCTTGATAATATTTGTAAACTCAACAATTTTGGTAATATATCGTCACGTATATCAACGTTTTACAAAAAATATCGTGTTATAAAATGAATGACTACAATATTTTTTCACAGAATAAGATTTCGTGCAATTCGCTTAAAAATTTGATTAGTGAGCCAGATTTCCTGCAGTGATTATTGCTTTATTATTGAATGTACAGATGTGCAGAATCATTGCATGAGGTGCCAATTTCTTCACACATATCGACTGTGGAAAAGAAAAAGGACGTAACCCACAGTTTTTTCAAAACAGGTTTTTTTCGATAATCACAATGTATCAAACTTGATACACGTTCTATCAAAAAGATGCAAGCTACAAATGCTGAATTAGTATCTAAATTTAGCTTTTAAGTTTGAAAAAGATGAGATTGTGAAAATTGAAACCAAGAAAAAAGACTAAAATAAAGGTTTTCTCTCGACAATTTCATGAAATAATATTAGATTGTGTCAATTAAACACCAGTTTAGAAGTCTCTGCGCACTTCAATGTTGTGTATAATTCATAATTTGCATTTGGCCCAAAATCATCAAAACACGTTTTTTGCGCCTCCTGTAAAATTATATATGTGTGAGTTACGTCCTTTTTCCTTTCTACAGTCGATATGTATATCTGGAGCTTCAAATCAAAACTCATAATATCACTGTTTGAAATAAGTACCTATGCCATTTTTTTTTAAATGCATCTCTTCATGTATCAAAAATATTAGGAAAAAACAATTTATTTTAAACACTGTTGAAACCACTGTCAAATATCACTATCGGTGTCTAAATGGTTGTAAACGAAAAATATGATATGGCTAGAAAGAACCAATCAATCGGCGGTCAGTACTTTTTATGGTGTAATAATATATTTCGCATTTTAAGAAAGTACTACTTTTCATTTGAATAATTTGATAAATATTCATGATGATTTATATCTTTTTTTATAATTACGATTTTTTTTTCTCTTTTTGCGATTTTCTCAAATCTCGATATTCGATGAATGTGAGTTATGATACTAGGCTCCTCATATAATATTTATACATATTATGTCAGTCATTCTCGACCTGTTGGGTTCAGTTCTTTTTTTTTAGTATTCCATTTATCTCGGTCTCTAGTTCTTCTTTTACTCACATTAAATTTAACAATCTTATCAATCTATTTGCCAAGTACCTCATGTCTCATTTTTATTTACTTACATCCGTAACTGGCAGCACTGTTGACAATACTTTATGGAAAACAATATGGCGATCAAAAGTTTTCCGTTAAGCATTTTAAAATGTACATCGTAAATTAACTTAACATTCTTGTGTGTCAATTATGCATATATTTACATTAACATATTATGATCTCTTAAAAACAGCAATTTCAAAATTATCGACAATGTTCGTAGCAACGTGGGTTTGTCAATCGTTTTATTCAATATTTCTTTACCGATCTTTGAGTGTTGACGTTAAAATATTTAGGAAAAACATATTTTTTTTGTACTACTTCCACATTTATTTATAAAAAATCAGTTGATAATGCTAGCAATAAACTACAACGGCCATGATCTTTATAAAAAAAATGTGAAAAAAGTTCAAAAAACATGTTTAATTTTTTAAAACGTAATGCCTCCCAACCGACAGTTGACAGTTTACACATAAAAGTAAAACACTTACCTTTTTTTGTTACTCGGTAGATACGTTCCACAAAAACAGTGTAAACAAGTGATGGAAATCATAGAAAACTGAATATTTGTTCATTGGATTAAAAAAACCATGTTAATTGAAAAAAAAACATTGTATTATAGAAAACTCGTGTAAAAAAGTTATCAATAAATTACATAAAATATTTCTATTTGATTATATACTGTGACTTTTATGAGGGACTGGACATAATCGCTTTTATGGCTCTGGTGTGTTAGGATCTGGTGCAAGCCTTGTTTGTTATTGCTGACTTGTGCTGTTGAATTTCTTGTTATTCGGAAATCCGTTATTTGATTCTGTGTTTGTATGTATTTGATGTTATGGACCGAGTTATTTCAAAATCGTGTAAAACAAGTAGAGTTTATTTAGGAAATATCTATACATAACATAATTATTGCTAATTTAACTGCAAAGTGTTTCTCATTTTGTTTTGATGTCACGAAAAGTATTTATAATATTGTAATGCCGTGTCTTCAATGAAAATAGATTGCATTGTAGATGTGTCTTTCCCACCACTGAGTGATACGATTTCTCCAAGAAATGTAGACGTCCATCTCCATTTCAATGACGTATTAACAGGTGTGGGGAATCGGCAGAAACCACAATGTGAGGTTAAATTTCACCATACCACGCATAGATAATTAGTGTACTTGTGATTTAATTTAAAATGTACGCAGTTTGTCTAAAGCGGTTAGAACACGGATGTGCAGAGGATACTACTCTACCGGAGGTTAAACGAAATATAAAACAAAATAAACGGACTTTACAAATCAACCCACCTGCTGATTTCTGAATTTTTCAACAAACATAAAAAATACTATTTCTTTTAGTTGTTATAATAAGAAAAATATTGCAATCACCACCAAAGCCGTATTTACCATTTTACGCGTATTGTCTATGATAGTAGACACTTAATAAGTTCACTTGTCCTAATGTCGCTCAAGTCTAAAATTAAAAAAACGCTTTCATTATACTTCTTATTTCTACTAGTAACTAATTTAGGGAAGAAATTTTAAAATATGAATAAGTTACATTTTATTAGGTTGGAATTTATATAAAAAAAAATTATCTTGCTATAAGAAATATACATACATGTATAACTTATGGAACAGTTTCAACTGTAGATTTAACGAAAATTTACTGTAATCTTATTCTGGGAGTGAGAAGCGAATGCGGCAAGTCTACTTTTTTCGAAAATGATGTGTTGGTGCTAATTTTGGAATTCAGAAAAGGTGCTAAAGACTATCTACATTTCGAAAAGTACAAAGATTCTAAAAAACGCTCTACCTTTCCAAATAAATCTTAAATTTATGCAGTTAGTTCTTATATGCGTAGAAGAAGAATGCAGTAGATTTAGATGTTGCATTATGTTTCTAAAATTTCACGATTATATCGAGTACAATCATTTGAATTATTTTGGAATTATTGCATTATGCCACTTAAATTTCACACAATATAAAAAAATAATTAATAGAAAGTAAATGAAATAGCCATCCAGTTCAAATGTTTATGATAAAATTCATCATTTCCTCAATAAGATTTGTAGGGTCTCTAGACCACGATGATCGGCAATTCAATTCCAAAAGACACGTCATCGACAGCACTTTATTGAAAAAATAATTTCTTAATTATAATATATTATGTTTATCTTGTTTTAAAACGAAATGGTTGACAATCCCTACAGCCGTCAAGAGTATGACGCAAATGCAGTTGCGGGTAGCATACTCAACACCATTAATATCGTACTTCAGTTTACCGTGTGAATCCAATATTTGCACCTGAGTAAAATTATAATTGTTATTGGTTTGAATAAAATTATTTTTCTATCCGAACGGACGATGGGCTGCGCGGGTCCTCTTTTAATCTATGGGCTACTGCCAGCTCAAGCGCATGCGCTCCAGTTATTACTTTAACCGCTATCGATAAATTATTTCGATTTATCAAGTCACGAAACTGTCAAAACACTTATTATAAAACTCTGTTTTTACGCAATTAAAATATAAATACACAAGTGATATTAAAAGTAAAACAGTGATTTCCTATCCCATGTGTCTCCTAAAAATTTGTTTGTGCTTATGTGTAAATTGTTTGATATATTAGTGAGTGGAAAGTTGGGAAATTTATCATTATTGTAATTTTTTAAAAACTACTAGTTCGTAAATTGATTGAAGTCGTAAAAAGTACTGCTCCTTGATTACTTAGTTGTACGGTATTTAATCTTCTACAATGTCCATGTTTTTAAATATCTTTATTGTGAGTTCTATCACCAAGAAGAAGGACACAGTTTGTCGTCCGGTATGTTGTCTATTTATACGTTCCTAATTTAAATATTTTTTCATAAATGTGACGGCGAAACAAAACATAAAAATCTTCATGATAATTCCTGTTCATTCTCTTATTTAAAAGAACACAGTATTGTACATATTTCTTTAATGTTATCATTATGTTTAAAATTAATTCTAGTTTTAGATGTACATGATTGACGTATTATTGCAAAGAATTTTATTGAATTGTACGAAATATTTATAAACACCGAAATATGACACTCTTTATTCACAGCCTAGTCGTAAAGTATTTTTATTTAAAATACATCGCGTGGCATTTGTGACAATACTATTTATTTACAACAAGTTCCAGGCAAAACGGAAAACATGGATCTACTCCTCATCAGCTTATTCCTAGTAAATTATTAAAAAATAGCTTATATATTAATTACTATTCATTGTGTACTCAACTTACTTTTAATAATATTACGAAGAATCTCTATGTAGTGCAATATTATAAGTTGTTTATATTAATTTGTAATTTATGAAAACAGCGCGGAAGAAATATTTTTAATAAAAGTACTTACATAATGTTAGTTTCGACTATAATCCAAAAATAACATATGAGCTATTTTTGCTCTATACAGTGTTGAAATCAAATTCTTCTCACAGAAGTCGACCATTAATAATCTCGCATAATTTTTCGATTTTTCTGCTCACCCCACTTAATGTCTCATATTGTCAGTTAAATCTTATCATTTTTTTAAATTCAAGTCCCACCCCAGATGTCATTTGTGTGCAGGCCTATGATTTGTTTTTTTTTATACAAAGAATGGTGAATGATTTTCGTTTGTTTGCAAACATTCTGTTAACCAATTACCAAAATTTAGCACCCAATGTGGTTCGAAATTTTGAACCCACCAACCTCTGTCATATTTTCGTTTATCATGCTTAAAACTTTTGTAAATCCAATTAAAATCCGTTTTGTTATAAAAAAGTTTGAAGATAAATAGTATAAGCGTTATTGTTTTTTTTTACTTCCCCCACCCCTCCTGGCATTTCGTTATCAAAATTCTTACAACTATTTGAAAATAAAATAAAAACACATTTTGTACATATTCAACATTATTTTTTAATATGTCTGGACCGGTTTCGCTCATTGTGAGCATTTTCAGCTGAACAACATGCTATTTCTATTCCTTATACCCTCCCCAATAAAGTTTGTTAAAATTAATCACCCAATTTTATTTATTATCTATTTATTAATAGTCGATAATGTCCGTATATTTACAGCTAGTTCATCTAATTTATTGTAAAATGTATAACATCAAATCAGTTTTTTTCCGATAGCAAAAAAATATAGTTCCCTATGTTTAGTAATGCTTGATTTATATGTAAAGACATTGCACATTATTCAGATGTTAATAAATTGAATATTTTACTCGAAAAACTTTATTTTTTGTGTTGATTATTTCAATACACGTCACTCATCTTTGGACTAAAACTATTTTACCTTCTATTACAGACATCAGGTTGGAGAAAGCTGAGAAACATAGTCCAGTGGACTCCATTCTTCCAGACATACAAGAAACAGCGATACCCTTGGGTACAGTTAGCCGGTCACCAGGGAAATTTCAAGGCGGGACCCGACCAGGGTACAATACTCAAGAAACTCTGCCCGAAGGAAGAAGTTTGTTTTCAGGTAATAGTAAATCATTCTACAAAGTAACTGCAATATATTAAAGGACAGTGATATAACTAATTGACAAGAAGATCGTTAAATGAATTCCCACTTCACATTTTTCTATGAACAATTATAAACAACAACGTCAAAATTCAAAACTATAATAAAGTAAATATATTTATTGTTTTTAATCGTTGAGATGTCCAGTATCAAATACGGTCAAGTCAGTTTCACTTTATTTATCAGGAGAGCTGCAAGTCTGTTTGAATACATATAATAAAATTTTAATGTAAATTAACTTTAATAACTATGAAAAACCAGTGGCGTAGCCACCTCACAGCAGAGTCATGCAATACATGAGGGTTCAACAAAAAGGAAGGGCTCAAATTTCTGCATACTCGATATTAAAAAAATATGTAGGCCTTATGTGACCGTGACCTTAACATGAGGATTCTAAATTTCTAGCTACGCCACTGCGATAAAACCCTGACAATAAACGTCAACTTATGAAACGTTAAACGTTGACTTTTCATACAAAATACTTAATACGGTATTTATAATTGTGTACATCCCCTAAAATATGACTTGGCCGTGTTTGATACTGGATGCCGCAATTATTTATTTATTATATATATCTCTTACATAAACTTTTCGTGCTTCAGCAAAGCACTATCAAACTCATTTAAAATTGATGCTACTGATATCTTGGGACCCAGGTTAGCAGTTCTCCCCCTACTATGATAGGACCTGGTCTTATGTATCGTCTACTTATGCGTTTTTAGTCTAGCACAGCGTTTCCCATACATTTTTTCGTGATCCGGTTATTTTAATATTTCTCCTTCGTGACCCACTAAATTTTTTATGGCCTATACCAGTGCCTCCCAAATTAGGGGCCGCGGGATTTCTCCGAGGGCCGCCGCAGAACATGTTTTGTATTGAGGGGGCCGCAGATTATTTTTTTTCAGATTCAGGGGGCCGTGGAATGAAAATTATTGGGAAGCACTGGCCTATAATACCGACCTATAGGTAAAATAAAATAGCATATTTATGTCCATACAGTCTTTGTATGTTATAATACAAAATAATTTACTGTGATAAACCTACAATGAAATCAAATGTACCAATAATTTATTAATGAGAGGTGTGCTGCTGTTTCTTGTTAACTAAAACCTCCAGGCTTGGAGAAAAGGATGATAGCTTAATTCTTAGGTCCGCTACACTTACTGACTACAGCACGACTATTTTTGATCATACGCAGCGTTGCGTCGTGTTCGCTTATCACAGAATTATATAGTAAATATACAGATTTATTTTATGAAATTGGCAACCCAGTATTTTGCTTTCTGCGACTCAGTACCGGGTTGCGACCCATCATTTGGGAAACGCTGGTCTAGCAGTTAGATTTTTTTTAAACTAGGCAGTAAATAATATTTGGCTTCAGACTTTTAAACATATTTACTTTGGAAATTTACCCTGCAGACACAAGTAATTAATATTGTGTTATTTGTATCTTCCCTCCCATCGAGCCCAGTGAAAGAACATAACGTCCACACTTATTTTCTCATTTATAATATAAGTAAAGATTTAGTATAAATGTTTGTTATAATTGAAAATCTTGCAACATAGTCAATCAATTCTGAATTATGGCTGAATCCATTGAAAATATGAATATTCATGCTTTGCATACCACTTTGACTGGTTTCTATGGGTTTTTTTTTTTACAAAAACTTATTTGCTGGCTTAAAAACACTTATTATCTCTGCAGTCAATTGACTATAGAGAATAAAATAAAAGAAAAATAAATACAGATGATTGTTTTAATATAAAGAATTTATTTTTATTTTTTACTCTTTAAGCCTTCGAGCCCGAATGACGTACGCAAGACAGATTTTTTTTGTGGTGCTTTAAGGTCTTTGTCATGGTTTTTCCTGTATGTGTGTATGTGAATTTTTTCTCTACAGTTTAAGTGGTCTTTATTATAAAGTAAAATTTTCCGGGTCCGTTGCCGAGCGGTCAAGGTGGTATACCTCGGCTGTGAATGTTGTATTCGTGTCATAACCGAACCCTCGAGGAGTCGTGAAAAAAAAGAGCAGATAGGCTACTATTATTTTCTAACCGCATACTTCTTTCATTCTCTCCTTTTTTCTTTATCTCTGAAAAGCTAAGTTGAGCAGATACTTATAACCAGTGACTATTAAAAAACTCTATTCAGGTGCCCTTATAAAAATCCATATGATTCAAATATTGAGCGAGGACCGTAGCGCAGTGGCCAATGTTGTTGGCTTCTGTGATGGAACTCACAGGTTTGCATCCCAGTACAAACAGCATTTTTTCAATTGATTCATTGATTTCTGTTTGTGATGACTAAACACTCCCTCCCACAACTAACCATATCCTTTCTAGCCTTACTCCCTTTGAAAAAAAAAGAGGTTGAGCAAAACTGAGTAACAAGCTGTTTTTGTGAAAAAAAATCTGTTGATAGGTCATTGGGAATGGACACGAAGGAAAAAAAAATTTTTTTTATAGATAATTTATCTATATATGATGTGACTAGTTCCAAAAAGCAATATGTCAACATTTCAATATTTGCAGCAAAAAATGTTTTATGGGAAAATTATTTGTCGTTAAGTTTTGATTCAACTTTCTTTTGTATTCCATCTTTTAATAAAAACAAAATAACAAAGTTTATTAGCCGGAAAACCATAAAATTAAATAAATGATAGCAAAATAAAATTGTGTGTGATAGAGAATGAATAAATCATTTTTTATTAAAAAGTACTG
The DNA here is from genome assembly GCA_031772345.1 of Himalopsyche anomala. Lineage (NCBI taxonomy): Eukaryota > Metazoa > Arthropoda > Insecta > Trichoptera > Rhyacophilidae > Himalopsyche > Himalopsyche anomala. Next base: position 14,553,965 of record CM062837.1, on the reverse strand, counting down.
CATTTGGTTCACTTACCAATAATGTTGGTGCTGAATGAATTTAATGTTTAAAAACACAGCTACTCTTTAAAGAGTTATCAGTTATTTTTAAATTCTGCAAAATCAATGTTGCATATCGTAGTCAATAACACCATTACATTAAAAAAACCTCATTTTTTAATGTATAACCTTATTGTGTTTTATCACATTTTGCTAAAAAAAGTATTGTTATTTCATATTTAGGTCAGCGGTACAAGGCACTTATTGGCATATTAATAATATACAATTTTAAATTATCTAGCAAAAAAAGCCATGATGCTAAATTTACTCACAGGCTGGAATTCCAGTAAGGGCAGTTTCATTTTTGAATTGATCAATAGCTTTCTTCTCGAAGGAATGGATTCACTTCCACTCATCCGATTCCTCGGTAGGGAGAGCGGTTAGCTAATCACTGATCCTGCCAAGAATGGTTAAGCCACCGAGTAACATGTAGTTATTCGTAAAGGGCCTATACCATAGGTTCCCAACCTTTTTCGGGTGGCGACCCATTTTTATAAAAGCCATGTGACTAGCGACCCCCTCCCCAGGAATTTCAAATCTTCGATTTACCCAATTTTTGCCCAAATCCTCGATTTGCTATATATTGTTAAAATCTAAAAAAGTTGGCGACCCCCCACGTTGGGAACCCGTGGCTTATACACTCCATATAGGCAGCAGACATGGCTTAAAAAAATATATATTGAAACACTAAATTGAGAAAACTGAAATATAATGATTTTGTGAATTAACAAAAGCTGTGAGATAACTATTCCGTTGATAAGTCAATGTGGTAAATATAAACGACCCGTAGATAAAAAACGTCAATTTATTAAGTCCCAGGGATGAGTAAGCAGAACAGCCGTGTGCCAGAGTAGACTGTAGATCAGGCATGGGCAACCTGGGGCCAAATAATCATTCTGTCTCCGAGTCAAGGGCCGGACCAAATTATTAAACATAATAAAGTAATATTAAATTAAATAAAACACGTTGCTACGTCTAATATATTTTTTTATTTATATAATGAACGACATAATATTAATATTATATACTGATTACAAAATTTAGTGTGAAGATTGGCTTTGTACTTGAATTACGAGACTATCAATATTGGCGTTGGTATTGCTTAAGGATAATCGCAAAAAATTTTCGAGATTTTCATCTGTTACCCTCGATCGAATTTTCGATTTGATGTGTTTCATTCTCGAAAAAAACTGTTCACACGTATATGTGCTGCCAAAAAGACATGATTTTTCTTGCAAATGCGCGTAAATTTGTATATTTTTTTCCACCAAATAAAATTTATAAAACCCGTCAAAGCAATAACTGTTATGATTTTAGCACTAAATCCCCCTGAAGCTCAATAAGTTCCATCTGTAAATTTGTTAGCACATTATTTACATCAGCATCCATCGGACAAGCAAATATAGCGAATGTGGTGCCTTTGTTTTAGAAGTCGGCAAACCTCTTATAATTTTTTTCTCTATTACTTCGCCGAGATGAATCAGGGCCGGACGTTGCTCATATATGCTGTAGATATTCACAATCAATCATTTTCATTAACTTATTAAGCAATTACTCAATCAATAAGGTTATACAATGGTCATTATTTTTTGTTTCAGGTGCTGATGAAAGACTGCCTGAGGCCGTTTGTTCCAGAATACAAAGGACACATCACCAGTGATGATGGAGAATGTATCCTTTCAAAATATATATATATACTTGCTTGAATCTCAGTACGAACAGCATTTTTTCAATCAATTTTTTATTTCATTTGTTATATCTTAAAATTCCCCCCAACCATTTCAATTCTAAAATAACGAGGTGTAGCCCTATCCTTTCTATCCCTATTACACTTTTCGAAAAAGAGAGGTTGAGCGACTGAGTAACAAACAGTTCTTGTAGAAAAACTCCCATTGATACCTCTATTAGGAGGTAGTATGCTCCAAATTGGGAGTGGACATGGATAAATAATATTAAAAAAAAGTAAAATTGACCGACATCCCTCATAAATGTCGTGATCTGATCAATGACTTAAATTTGTATAATGAATTACTTTCTTGCTGCACAAATATTTTTCTTGACTTACGTACTTTAACAGCTACCTACCTTCAGCTTCAAGATCTATTGGGTGATTTTGACTCGCCTTGCGTTATGGACTGCAAGGTTGGCGTCAGAACTTACCTGGAGGAGGAGTTAGCTAAGGCGAAGGAGAAACCGAAATTAAGAAAGGTTGGTAATCCGTATTATAACAATAATGTTTTACTTACCATTGGGTAAAACTTGAAAACAAAGTACGCCTATATGGACATATTGGCTCACTATATCGAACATGTGACATTGTTATCATATGTATTACACTTTTTGTCAAAAACATAATTTATAGTAGAAATAAACTACAAAAATTATATACAACATAAAAAGCATTATATTATTTTCACCTATGAGATGTCATTCAACACTTCACACAGCTTTCTTGTTTTATAATTTTTTTATATTTATAACTCTTTCCCGAATTACGGAAGGAAAGAAGGAGTATTTTTGTTGTTGTTTTTAAAACCTGGAGGGTAATGTCTCTGCATCATTATATCAGCCAAGCAACCAATTCCTGCGAAATGACCAGGCTAATTCCTTTGAGTCAGTGTATGCAAGTCCATCCATTTTTAAAACAGACATAAAAATCTGGAGGCCGTTACCGTCCGGTACTATTTTAATTATTATTATCTATTATAAAGTTTTATTTACTTATTCTTCTAGGACATGTACGAAAAGATGATACAGATAGACCCTCAAGCGCCAACAGACGAGGAGCATAGATTGAAAGGTGTGACAAAGCCCCGTTACATGGTGTGGCGGGAGACCATCTCTTCGACTGCGACTCTCGGATTCCGGATCGAGGGTATCAAAAAAGCCGACGGAACTAGCTCGAAAGATTTCAAAACCACCAAATCCATGGACCAGATTAGACAGGCGTTCAAAGATTTCACGAAAGATTTCCCCGACGTTGTTGTGAGTGTGTCTTTCGTTCGTAACTTAGATTGCCATAGTTTTTATTTTATTGATTATATCGGCTTCCTAATGGAGAGAATCAACCGGTCTTTGAATTTTCAATAACACTAACTTAACTAAATACCGTCACTGTTCTGGCAGAAGTTGGTAAGTAACAGATTGATAGTTCTGAGTAAACAACAAATTAAAAATTTCTACTTCTAGAATAAAACCTCTCGCATTGATATTTTATTTTGTATGTACTATCAAAATATAGATGCATTAATGCCAACGTGACAAATAAGAGTTTAAAATTTATAGACAGGGACATTTGCCTGCTTTTTTTTGTAAACTGGTATAATCAATGCACCAACTGAGTTATTCCAGACAAAAAATTAATGTCAAAGAATTTCTATGTCTATGTTTTTTTTACTTTCTGCCAGAAAGGTGACAATATATCTTATTATATTATATTATGACATTTGACAAAAAAGACAAATCTATGTTACAAAAAATTACTGCTTTAGCATGCGTATTTATTTAATCTTTTTCACTTTCAGCAACAATACATACTTCGACTGAAAGAGATCAAAGCGACACTGGAAGAATCTGACTTCTTCCAACTCCACGAGGTCATTGGCAGCTCGCTGCTGTTTGTTCACGACAAACACGGCGCGTCCATTTGGCTCATCGACTTTGCGAAGACCGTCAAACTTCCGGAGAACATCAACATCGATCACGCGTCCAAATGGACGGTCGGAAACCACGAAGACGGCTATATGATCGGCCTCAACAACCTCATCGGCATATTCACGTCCATTCAAGAGGAGAATGACAAAGAGATCTTCGACAGCGTGTACACGATTAACCCTCCGTCGAACCCCCCGAGGGCCGTAGCGAGTACGCCTACGAATATCGTAGACGAGACATGATACGTTTTGACATAGATATTTAAAGAAACGATGGAATCGTTTCACAACGGTAAGTACCCAGTTAACGACGACCGGGTGTGACTCCCGACCCCGCGATATCGCCCCGAAGTGACACAGAATAAATGAAGACTTCACGCGCTATATTAAACAAAATATATTTTACTGCTGATGACAGAGGAGAAAGACGTGACGGGGCTACGTACGCCCGTCAGCATTTATTTTAATGTAAATATTCAATAGTATTAACCCTAAATATAATTTTATCTCTAAGTAACGCTAAATATATATTTCTATGACTTATGTATAAAATACATAAAATATCTATGATTGTATTTCTGTTTATTGTCTGCAAAGTGTGTAAGTGTGAAGTTTATAATTATTGTACGAATGATAGTGATAAATTTATAACGGTCGGCTGCAAACAAATGTCAGTTATGGACCATAACACCAAAGTGTCTTCAAAGTAATGCGATGCTAAGATTTCTCATAACCAATTGAGTTTTGAATGTCAAAGTCGACCTCGTGGAATTCGTTGATGATATTCATGATTGGGCACTCCTATGCACCGATGACTTGATTATATTTGAATGATGCTCGAAAACTGACCATTGTGACAACTTTAGTGCACTATATATTCATTAAATTTATTTAGCAGCTAGTCTCGTCTCTTAGTTTGTAAAGTGCCGGATCAGTTTGATATGTGTCTTTGTAATAGTACAGCTTTTCGTTGATCTGATTGCCTCCATCTGTCTAGTCTGGAGTTGTGCCAACACCATTTGACTTCTCGGGTCAGTCAACTTGAGTGAGGTGCGGCAATTACATCAAATTCTACAGAATTAGCAAAGCAGAAGGTGAGAGTGTATTTGTGACCACAGTGTGACGATAGCTATACATAGTGACCTGCAATTTGGTGAAGTTTTGCGGTCAGCGAACTCTAGCAAATAGTGACTTCAAAACAATCCTGACCATCTCCATTCAGGTTTCAGTAATATCAGTAAGGGGCACAGTTTATTCTGGAATATTCTAGACTGACTCTGTTATTACAACGATTTTGTTTTGTTTATATTTTTACAACAAAGATAAAGTAAATAAATCTAATAAATTGTGATGCGGAAGGCACTCTCACACACAAAAACCTTACTGAGAAATCTTGTAAATAATAGTAACTGCCAATTTCACGCTCGGAATTTTATGCACTAGATTAAGATCAAATCTTCTAATAATGCAGATAATGATGACTGTTATGCTTCCAATGTGCTTCGTTAAAAATACTTATATTATGTTTTATCAAACTTGACCTTTATTTTGTAAGCAACATTGACTACTTACTTTCTTTATCATTGTGTCGTTGGAGATAGCCATTATTGATTTTCAGAAAATTTTATGAGTTACTACTCCAACTACACAGGAGAGTGTAGCAACAAAATTAATTTATTCTGATTTTTGTTTAACAGCTAAAATAACGACATGATTATTTTCGTAACCGTGTGTAATATTTAAATATTATGTGTACATATATGAAGCTAAGTTGTAATGCTAGTGCGGTTGATGTTTCAAGGTTCATTCGTGTAGGGACACTTAAATATTGATTTTTTTTAATGGATTGGTGTGGTAACGGTAAAGTTATCTATGACCTGTTTATCCCTTCCTTTCTGATCCTGAAAACATGACGTAGAAAGAGCAGTTAATTTATTACTAGTCTAATCCAAACCTCGTTCTTTACACTCGTCCTGTACAAAATCAGCTTGAGTGCATGAATAATAAAAAATCCCTCTTGAAAAAGTTCTATTGCGATAAGCTACACACGAGAAACAGACATATGTTAGTTATATAAAATAATGTGTATTTACAGTAAAGTTAAAACTAGGCAGAACGGTATTGTGGATGTTGCAAGCTTTTCGCACTGATGGATGAATCTATGTTTATATAATTAATCGTATTGACAAAATGTGTATTTTGTCCCGAGCGAGTGATGATTCTAGTGGCGTGTGGTTGTCCCAACAAGTTTCTAATGATGTAATCGATAATCCTAACTAGTTGTTAATGTTGATTTGAGAAATATAGACTCTTGATGTAATCGAATCGTAAGAGAATGAAGCATTATTTTTTTATATAAACATACGTATTACTTATATTAAGTATTCTTGTGATTATACATGAGTTATACTATCATTATGAAATAAACGCAAATTTATTACTACAAGTATTGTGCTGTTTTATTCTTTACTTTCCGCACCTTATTTACGATTTAGCGCCACCGCTCGATGCCTTCGAAATCAGCTCAATTCCTCCCAAGCTATAGTGATATCTTATGGATGATCACCGATGGCATTTTAGGATGATTGAATTTATTCAAATGGAAGAAGAAATATCCACACTCCTATAAGACTTCCATGGTGCATGTCAATGTCGGGTCAATCTTTATTTTTTTTTTTTCGATGTTATGAGTTTTTAATGGCGAGAGTTGTATACGCAGACTGTCATCTTCAGTTGCATTGTCAAAGGTTATAGAGATGCCAGTTATAAGAACTGTGTTGCTCAGGGATCAGCTTTATTCTTATGAATGGTGTTCAATGTATAGCTGACCAATATGTTATTGTTGATGCCATTTCTTGTTGGTAATTAAATAGCCTTAAAAAATGTTGGAAATAATAATGAATCTTCAGAGGTTGACGCAGTTTCTCAAAAGTTGGTTGCTATGCGTGTGAACTAAAAAAAAATCAGTATTAAATGAAAAAATTTCTAGTATTTAATCTTTAAATCTATGTTGAAAAACTATTGAATATTATATGAACCTCTGTGATATTTTAGGAAAAAATAAGTTAGGTACATATGATAGATAAGTTAGAAAGTATGCAATCCACCAAAACACTAAGTATAAACGTGGTTGTACTTCCTATAAGTCCAATAGAAAAGTTTTACCATTTTACTACTTGGCTCATAAAATACATTCATTTTCATAACTACCAATATATCACATCCATCCATCTGATTCAGCCCTCGGCGGTGAACTTTTCTTTTCTAATCTCAATTTGCCATGTGGTATTCACTAAAGCCAAATCCTCAAATAGTCTAGTCATATTTTGACACTTTTTGAGATTGCACATGGATCCTTCGACAAGTAAGTAGACTTCCTAATACCCATATTACAAAGACAAATATACCAATTCCTAAAATAGTTAATTTTCTATAAAGTACTGATATTAAAAAATCTAATAGACGTGGATGTGAAATTTCGCAAATTATGTGAGACGTTGGATCCTATGGTATCAATAGGTAAAACATATAAATAAATAATTTGTCATTTTATTTTATTTCATTTCGTAACAATAGTATTTCCTATTAAAATTATACAAATTAATATAATATTTAGATCAGATTCACATCAAAACCATAAATAATTCAAGAATATAAAATTGTTCTTTTGATATATGAATTTTATTAAAATCATTTCCATAAATTTTGAATATAGGCTTTCAATTTATGATGTATATTAATTATGTAGAATCCATCACAACATGGAATCGTGCCGTATGAACACAGCATGATTTGGAATGTCATTTAAAAAAGAATCAGGATTTATAAATATAATTGTAACAAGGGATTTTGAAAATGTCAAGAGTCAAGAGAGATTAGTTGTAAACAATTATTCGCTTTTGATTATTATTCTTAACTAAGAACTCTAAGACACTTAATAATTTTGAGGATACGAATAAAGAATGATTTTGAAGATAAATAAATGTTGATTCAATTCAAATAAAAATGTCTGGAGCATTCGTTTATATAAACCACAGCTGTTTAAAAAGAAATCAATTAAAATTCTCCAAATACATGTAAGTAAAGATTAACTTAATATCACAAATGTTTTCAACTATATTCTATATGAAAGAATGATTATAATATTTTCTAATTCTTATAAAATAAATAAGTTAACGTTTAATTAAAAATAATAAAATACAACCTTTGATGATTAGCGGAGTTGTAAAAGCCTGTAAAAGGTACACGATATCCCAGTGATCTGTCAATTAGATCTACCTGTGAGTGATTGCAGTCATGGTCTGGTTGATTTATTTATTTACTGTTTGATAAATAACAATGTAATAATATTTTCGATTATGGAATGTTGGAGTATTAATTAAATTAAACCAAATTGACATATTAGTTTGTTGTACATAGATATGAAATGGACAATGGAATTTGATGTACAAAATTATATTAACATATAATAACTAAGTCCGCTCACAATGTGAAGCACATAAACAAGTGTTGAGATGTTTCATAAAGCATCTCAACAGAGTTGAATTTTCAAGAACTGTTGTTAAGTTACTCAACCTCTCTTTTACGGAGAGTATAAAAATTGATGAATAAAGTAAGGTAAGAAAGTATTAGTAGCTATTCCAGCCAATCTTCGTTATGATTTTCGAATTGAATTGACGATTGATAATGTAAATATCAGAGACACATGCATTTGAACACATAGCCAAAAGCCAATTGAAAATTAAAAATATTAAAATGTTCATTCAAGGATTTAAACTAAGTTGATCACTAGTTGCTACAGGAACGACAAATTCAAGTATAAAATATCCAAAAATAGCATCATTCACATTATTTAAAAAGGAAAATTTATATATCTTTTGCAACAATCAATATATGTAGTGTTTTCCTTTCCATAATTATTTTTTATCATTTAATAATTTATACAAATATATATATTTACAAAATATAAACAGTGTACATTTTTTTTTTAAATAAAATAAGAATATGTTTTATAAATTTCTAAAAATCTAAATCGATTTCTTTCTCTGATAATAAAAGATATAATTCTATTTATAATAGGATCCAAATATTCAATTTCTTGTTCATTTTGGGTGAATCAGAGTTATTCGAATTTTCAAAAACTATTATTGAAATCGTTGTATTGGAGTGGAACATTGTTGGGTATGTTCAACTTCATTTTTCTTATATTTTTTTTATCGCCTAATTAACTGTATATTTGTTTTTATTTAAAGATAGAATACAATTGAAAAAATAATCTCAACTTAAAACAATTAATAAATTTTGCTTAAAACATAGTTTGCTGCCAATATTGAATTATTGACGTATTACTGTTTGTAATTAGACTTTTCATATGAAGTGGGATAGTTTTAAAAAATGCCAAAAGCTCAATATTTCTGTTTTAAAACAACTTAAAATACTTTGATTGGTGTAAATTTAAATTTGTCTGAACATGTATAGGAAAATCAGTGTATTCCTTGGCAAAAGAGTGATACGTATTCTGATATATATTTGATTTCTTGATTGTACATGCTTGCTAAAATGTACAAAACACATCATAATACACAGACTTCATTAATTATTGGGCATCATATTGGGCTTTGAAACCAAGCTCTTTATATTACGATACTTATTCATATTTTCACTGTGAGTGAAATTGCTGAATGTAGAAAAATGAATCTAAATTATTGTGGTTCAGTATGCAACATTGCCTTAGCGCCAAAAAATAATCTATGTAGGAGGCAGAAAAAACAAATATTTTAAAAATTCATTAATGATATATTAAAGTACAATTGAGCCCTTGGGAAGTGAAGTGAGTCGAGTAGTAAAACGGCAAAACTTTTTTTATTGTACTTTTAAGTACAATCACGTCTTTACTTGGTGTTTTGGTGGATTGTATATTTTTATTTTAGATGTAACTCTATTGCAATGTATATTTTCTGGGGTCACTCCACTTTTACAATACTCAAAGACATGTAGAATATTACAACGCTTCGCTAGCTCGTTTTTTCCTAAAATCCCACTTGTCTCAGTTTAGCTTTCAGGGGTTTAATTAAATTGGTGTAACAAGTTACATACACCAACGGATTGATTAAAATAAACTCCTGGCATTCTATGAATGCACATTCGCTGACAATCAGATATAATACCAAATGTCACATCAGTGTAGACACCTCATAGCAGAGTCATGCAATGTATGAGGGCCCAGCAAAAAGGGAGGACCAAATTTATAGCTACGCCTCTGAAATGGTACCACAAATAAATTTCTGTAAAACTCTCACTAACGCGGTATTGCATACTGAACGATGATATTATTTTACAACAATGAAGATCATTCTGGTAAAATGCATCACTTGCACTTATACTAAACAATATAGTAACTAGTAAATGATGTAATGTATAATATTCATATCTTAAAATTATGTAGCACCATTAGAATTTATTTTCAACTAAGTTTAAAGATTTAATAAATAGTGTGCAGATAGAGTTTTATCAATAAATAATCTAAGCGTATTTTAAACTGCTGTTTTTCATAGAGCAAGCTATCTTATGTATTACCTAACTTAATAAGGCACACAAATAATTTATTACACAACCTGTCAACATTTATTTTTCATAATTATCATAGTAAACTATTTATTGTATTATAATACAGTGATTTCCGTACTCCTTTTTTTGCAGTTAATTCATGCTGTCACGTTTCGTTTTCGTACATTTATTGCAGCTTAAACAGTTTATTTTTAGTAATTTTCATCTGAGATATTTGAAATTTAAGATATCAGAAGAAAAACAGTAATTTAGCAGTGCTGATTAACTACCACTACCAATCTAGAGCTAAGCCTAGGTTAAGCCTAAGCCCACAAGAGTCATGGAAGTCGTTTCTAATAGTAATACTGTGGAAATAAATACGATAGGCAGTGTCAGATGTTTCAAAAATAATTTGTGGAAATCTGCAGGAGGTAAGACTCAAAATAGAATTGATTATTTCAAATGATATCTCTACAGGTGTTGGGCAGTCATCACTGATAAAGTAGTATTACATTATTACTCTCGTTACAGTGACGCCGCCATCTTTGGACGATCAACTTCTAATGGTCAGTTCATAAAATTAAGATTTTTATAAAAACAACTTAAAAATGTTGAAAACCAAACTGATTTTTCCCTTTCAAACACCCAATATCGAGGTTTCACTGTATTTTGTTTGATAGCCAAATAGAATATTTTATTAAGCTTGAGTAAAATGTTCTACAGTGACATCTAAATTTAAGAAAAGTTGTTAGGTGACTTATTTACTATAATTCGTGTAATTGGTAAAATGTAGCTAAATAGGATTTTTAAAAACATGCTGGTTGATTAAAACATTCCTTATTATTCTATTTGACTAGTATTTAATTGTATATAATGAACGGGGAGCTAGTGGCGACCTCTTTTTTTTCAATAAATAAATTCATCTCAGCCGAAACGCACCATTTATTTTAGTATACACAGTAAAAGAGTATACCATTATTTTTTTAACATTATAAAATCCTTAATGTAAAAGTCATCAAAAATCACTCCACTCCTCCTTGCTCATTATATACAGCAAACTTTTAGTGGGATAGTATATGATGGAATCTCTTTATCAACTGAGATGTGTAATGGAATGGAATGGAATTTGTTGTAAAGAGAAATAATTTATCGTCAGACCAACAAAACAAATCCAATGTAATAATTATTGACTCAGATTAAGAATCTAGGAAAAACAGTATTTTATCAAACGTAGCAAAATTCAATACGTTTGTTCAAAAAATTGCAAATGATTATACCTAGTTCGCAACAGACAATGACAGCAGTGAATAACTCCTATATTAAAAAGTGAATACAGTTATGCATGTATTACATACGTATCTGTTTCTCATTGTGTTTTTATATTAAATATTGAAAATAATGATTAATATGTAAAAAAAAAAACTTTTATGCAAATTTGAAGAGTAAGTTTAATTTTTCATGTATATTTTTTTATACTTTGATTTTTGGAACCATTTTATCAAATTATATGAAAGTATGGTTTTTTTTACTTAATATATAATCATTTTTATTATAAGCGTCAATTTCTGGAACCAATGTATTGTGTAAAAAAAGGAATGGGTGTATAGTTGTTTTCTCAATAATTGGTGTCATTATCACAGAATTTTCTGACTTTTTCATAGTTTGGTATTTAAAACCAACTACTGTATTGCTCTTTACAAATATAACAAAAAATTAAATATGTCCCCAGAGATATTGTCTCATTTTTAACAAGCCTTATTTAACCAAAAATGAAAGGCACATTACAGTATTTATAAACTTATTTATCTTACTATATGTCTGTCTGTAATACACTGCATACTCACGCAGACACGCACACACGAAAACACCAACTGACTCTCTGTCTGTGCATAGAGAAATTGTTGACAGTTGGTATTGCCACATTATAATTTAATACTCTAGTTCAGGGGTGGGGAACCTTTTCATTTCTAAAGGCCACATTCATTTATCTCATTCAACATAAGGCCGCAGTAAAGAAAACGTTGACCCCTCCCTTTTTTTTCGACTGTCGAACATAAAATGGGTTGATTACGCTCTTTTTCCAAACACTTGCGTATAATTTTTTGATCAAAGTGAATATTTTGATCATGTCAAAATCAGAGTAGCCAAGAAGCCGCAGGTTCCCCTCCACTGCTTTAGTCAATAATAATCATAGCTTTATATATGAATTTTTTAATTTTTTTAAAAGAAGTTGTACGTTTATGTGTTACTAAAATTTTGTCTTCTCATTTCCTCCACTGAAATATCTGAAAGGCTCTCGTGACGGGTTCTGGATGGCTGCATTCTCCCTTCTCTTATACTAGGTGGGAAGATAGGACGGCGAGCTCTAGGGCTTGGAGTGCCTCTTAGCGATAATCGCCGTGCTCCGGCATCCATTCTTCGCCTACCTAACAATCCAGCACTCGAAGGCTCCATTGCGGTAGGAGTATACGGTGGCGGTGGAAGAAAAAGAGAACCTCTTCGCGGTTGAATAACACTTCCTGATACCAACGGAGATAATGTCGGAGTGAACGATGATGTCGGTATTGGGTTTGTTGAAGTGTTTGGGTGGAGTGAAAAGCGACGCCTTGATACAGCAGGTGGAAGTGCAGCCGCTGGTGTCATGGATGTACGCCTTGCTCCGTCGTACGTAATTATTGCAGGGTGAACGGAGAATCGTCGTCGCTGGTGAGCAGCAGGTTCCGGTGGTGTAGCTGGAGGAAAGAGTGTGAGCAGCGATGGAAGTCTCGGAGGTGTCAAACTTGCAGTTCCTAATTTACGCCTTGGAGCATCATCTGGAGCTCCGCCGGAATGCAAAGCCGTTAAAGCTCTGATCAAATCTGCGATTGTTGTTTTCTCAAGTAATTCAGCATTTTCTGGAGGTAAGGATATCCTTGAAGCTCGTCCTCCTTTAGTGTCAGCCAAGTATTTGTAAGCCGGTGCGGCGCTAACTCGTCCACGAGCAGTTCTTCGAAGATATTCAGCCGGTGTCATATTTTCTGTATTGACTATAGAATTTTTATTCTTTGAAAGATCCAAATTCTTGGTATTTTGTCTTTTAAATGGATTCAATTTGGATAATAAAGTCTTGGACGAGTTTTTGTCTACCCTCGTCTCACTTGTAACACCGACTGTTGGAATATTTGGTGCAGACATTTTGCCAAACTGTCGTGCTTTTATCATCTCTTTAATCTTATTTGAGGCCGCAGGACTGGACCACGTCCATTCACTATTACTATAGAATCTATCTCGTTGGGACGGAATAGATACTTTGACTTCACTTACTGCTCTAGCTCTTGGTACTCTGGGCGGATCAGCGTAAAGCCTTTCGCCTCCCATACTCCAGCCTGAATCATCTCGTTCACTCGCTAAGATTTCGTCATCGCTGAAACCGTGAATGCCGCCACTTCCAGGGAAATCGTCATCTTCATTACGGAGACTTCCGAGTGCATCTACAACTCTCGCGAGAAGTTCAGCCGGCTGTACAATGGCGCTGGCTGCAAATGTCTTGTTTCTGTCGATGGCGAGGAGATCGGTGTCTGATTGAACTCTTTGCAGCTCGTTCAACCTTGGAGGGAAGGCTTCGGAATTCGCTCTGCGACGGACAAACTCTGGTGATTGTTCTGCTGACTCGGCCTCTGGAGTTCCTTTCTTGGCAAAGCTGAGTGATGGGCAACTTGAACTGCGATGGACTCTGGGAGCCGGGATTTCATCGTGGTATACAGGCTGTAAAAGATTTTTGTATTTTAATATACTCAATTCAAATAATTATGTATCTTATGTAAAATAGTATATAAAAATCTGTATCTCAAAAAAATATTACACAAATCTTTTACTTAAAATAAAAATTCAACAGGGATGAAAAATATGAGATGTTATCAATAATATTGACTAATGAAAAAACCTTGTAGAAGGAAATAAATAGTTATTATTTATTGCTAATATATTGCTTAAGTATTGAGCAAAAACAATTAAGATAACATATCTGTCCGACAACAAGAATGATTAATCATTTTCATTTCAAACAAAGCAAAAATTATATCTCTTAATGTGTATTACCTTGAATCTCATCATGTAGATTTCATTCAGCATCCTTCGAAGATACCCTACATCTTTGGTGACACCATTCCAGATTTTGGAATGCGTCTCCTTCAGGTTTAGGGCAAACTTGTGCTCAAGCTGGATCATCCTCTTGGAACGCAGTCCTCTTGTGATAAATCCAAACACCATGACAAGGTAGCCGAGTCCAAACGTGATCCAGAAGATCAGGAATATCTTATACATGGTGAAGTAAACACCGTAGCCCTTGTCAGTTATTCCTGAAAGTTGAGATTATTAAAAAAATATAAAAATAACCAAAAACATGAAATGAAAAATTGTTTTTTTTTTAATTTACATACCTGCATAGAAATGAAAAAAAAAAGCTTTCTTTAAATGTCATAAAATACTCCCAATATGAACCCAAAATAGGACAATGCAACAGGACTGGTTGATATTCAGTCCCTCAATTTCTTTTCTTTTCAAGAACGTAGGAATAAAAGGATGTGGGTAGAGAAACTAATAGTTAGCTAATCATACTCATTACCATATCAAACTTCAGAGTAAGAAAATTTTCCATGCTTGGCAAACGATAATAAATTTGTAATGAAGTTTAGATAAAGCTAAAGAGAGGCACTTTAAGTACCCACTTTAATGATATAATAATATAAAATGAGCCCCTGGGAGGTGATGTGAGCCAAGTGGTATTTTTGGAAAAAATTAGTTACAGAGCATTATAATATTTTACATATCTTAAAGTATCGTAAAAGTGAAGTGACCTCAGAAATACACACTGCAACACTGTTATCTTTCATCATTAAAAAAAAAGTGATGATAATGTGGTAACCAGTATATATTTTACAATCCTTACCTGCAACGTAATCACCAAATCCTATTGTAGTCAAGGTGACAAAGGCATAGTATACTGCAAGGGCGTAATCCCAGCCCTCGAAGATCACAAAAAGGCAGGCCGGCATAAATATGAAGAAGAGGAAGCCAGGTATCAAGTACATCGATATCTGGCCGACGAGACCAAACCTACGCACCTGGTACTCGATGTTGGACCCTGATGATGGATTCTTGGACTTGTATCTTTGGTAAAGACCTCTGAACTGAAAAGTAACGTTAAAATGTTCACAACTTACAATGGGATGTGTGGTTGCTTTGTTGTAATTCATATTGTCACATTTCTGGCAGAAATTGATGAGTAACAAAACTGAGAAAAATGAGTTAAGAATACAAAAAGATTCTATGATATAAATTAATTTTTAGGAATAACTCCGTTGGTGCATTTATTATACTAGTTTGGCAAAAAAAACCTTTATTTGTGTAGGAAATTATTATTAATGCTGGTTTAAAGGCGGGCAATCGTCCCTGTCTATTCATTTTAAACTCTTATTTGTGTCAGATCAGCATTAATGCATCTTTATTTTGATTTTATAAAATATCGATGCTAGGGGCTGAAATCAGCTGAAATCAGCTAAAATTTTGAACTCTCAAAAATGAAAACTCGTATGGAATTTCCTATAACATGGATATCTATGGTGTGTTCTTGTACTATAGTTCGGACTGTACAGTATGTCACAGAAGACACAATTTTATTGTATTATTGAATTCGTGTACATTGTATAAAAACAATTTCTCTTTTAAAAGTATATCAAGGATTCATTCTTCATAAATATTTTAGAACAATTCAAAAGACAGGAAAATCATAAAGTTATAAATCAATCAAGGATTTTTTATTATATTTATCACACACTTCAGAGATAAAGAAATAAATAAAGATCTCTTCACATCATTTACAGAGATTGTTGTAGAAAGAATTAAAACATCATGGAGATTGCTTTTTTATCACCATAGTTCTTGGAATATTGTTATCGACATAAGATTTTTAAATTTCTGTCCATAATCTTCAGAAGTATTTAAAATCAGCTTTTCAATATAATTAATGACCCGACTACTATGTGAAAAAACGATAATAGCTATTAGATATATGGATATGTCACACATAAAGTAGGAAATCTCAGCAATCTAAATATTAACATCCAATTTTGGTTGAAACCTACATCATTACAATTCACATTAACTTAATGGTAAGTGTAAGGCCTACTGTGGCCCAGTTGGTTAGAGATTGCTCTACCGACCACGCAGGTCTGGATTCGATTCCCGGTAAGATCACAGTGAATTTGAGAACTATTCAATTCAAAGTTGTGATCGAAGATTGGGTGTTTGTGATGTCAAATCACATTATTTCTTCTCCTCCCATCCTTGAGATACCTCTATTAAGAGGCCATATGCTCCACATTGGGAGCGGACATGGATAAAAAATTATATAAACTCACAGACGAGTGCTAGACAGAATAGAAATGATGTTATAGCGTAGGTTATGTTATTTAACCGACAAGTGTCAAAGTAGTAATTACATAACAGCTTAGGTTAGGATAGGTTAGATATGTTGAATAGAAAAAGGGTGAGACTGACAACAAGATATTGAAATTTTTGAGATTTAGTGAAACGTCAGATGAAAGTAACACAACTTCTGTGTGCTTGCGCACGCAAAGCAGTGGTGAGTGACAGGCAGCTCTATAAGTGAATGCGTCACTATTTTGAAGTTATAAGCATTTTAACTTCTTACTACATTGACTTAGTGCATACTTTTACTAGTAACAGTCACACATTTCCCCTGATTCACAGTTCCTGTGTAACTCAACTGTGGGTTACATGTGGGTTAGACGAGCTTTAGTGGATTGCCACTATAACATAGTATATATGTGGGGTCAGCGACATAAATATAGTTTATTGTTTCTAAATTCTCAAGTTTCTCATAGATTATATCTTGAGAAATTAAAATCAAAACTTTTTCTCAAGAACTTGCCTAGATAACAATCGGTATCTATGCACTTTGTAATATTTTTGAGCTACAGCTATTTTTCATCAAGATATCCCTACTTCTATGATTAGAAGAATAGCTATTTCATAATCAATTGTTAATATGTTTTTTTGATTATGATAAAAAATAGTGATAGAATACCCATGTGCAGTTTCTTATAAAAAATAAAATTTCTGTAATAGCTATTGTTTATAATATAAAATATTTAAATAAAAGATTATTCGAAACTAGATAACTGCGCACATTTTTTATACAATTGTAATCTAAAATATTAAGCCTTTATCGAATCATTTAATTTTCAGTGGGTTGGTTGGAAATATCACAGGCAATGTACATTGAAATTATCAATTATTTATAAGAATTTATAAACAAAAAATATATTTTTTATCTTGGTTAGACTAACATGTTTTTAAAATAACTTGCAATTAGAACAAAAGGCCAAAATTTTACCGTTCATATCTCAATAACGGCAACTCTAAACTAATAAATATCGACCATTATATCGTGTCCGCCGAGCGAATTCGGTACTATGTATAATAATCAATATAGGGCTAGTAGGTGTCACACGTATGCTCATTGCTCACACATGGCATAAGCGTCATGAAAGTTTCTTTGTGAGTTATACTGTGATATCGATAAATTCGATTAAGGCATTAGGTGTATGTCAAATGATCCAAAGACAATTTGCGCAGGAGCGCTTGTCAGGCGAATGTCGCGGCGGCCATGACAGGTAAAATAGTATGAAAACATTCCTCACGTGACACTAGCGTCTTAGCTAAACGGCCAACTTATAACAGTCCAACATTAATAATAATTTGAAACAGGATATTAAATAATTCGAACATTGTATTCACTGCTAAAATTAACTTACCGTATCGCCAAAGTATTCACCCAAGTTAGCAAAGAGTATACCGTTGATGGGAATGCCAAAGAGACCATAGAATATCATCAAGATTCTTCCAAGGGTGTTTGTTGGTGCTAAATTTCCATAACCTAAAACATTGAAATAAGTTATTATACCTAAGAATGAAAGTCACAAAGTTCTTGAATTGTCTTGTTATATCTTATTTAGTCCTATGTAGTACGTAAGATTAAGCATTTAAATATTGTCAGGAAGTCGATTGTTAAATATTTTAGAGTTTTTTGTTTACCTATTGTGCTGACAACAGTGTAGGAGAAGAAGAAGGAATGGTAGAAGTCCCAGACAGGAGCGGGTTCATCTTCGTCAGTAACGTTGTTTACCGTCCTCCCGCAGAACTCTGTCAACTTCATCAAGATGTCTATCTGAGCATCGGGACTCGTTGGGAAGTAGTTTTCGTGGATTAGTTCTGATAATTAAGAAAAAACACAATACATTGTTAAGAATCATTTTTACATTAGAACAGTTGGAACATTGAATCAAATGAATTTTAAATGTACGATTTCAAAGGTAAGAATTTATTTCGAGATTGTCACCATTTAGCCGAGAAGCAGTCCTGTTGTGTGTATTTCATATTATTCAGTTGAAATGTCAGAAACACCTCATGGTACTTGCTGCTTCACAAAGAGTTGAAAATACCTACTATCCCCGAGTTTATTCGTGAGATCTCTCAAAAGTTTCACAGTGAAGGAGGCAAACATTATAACCCAACGATTTCATACTTCTCGATTTACATATATTTTTGTAAAATAATTATATAATAAACAAATGAAGTGTGGTATTGTATATTGTAACAGTCCCATGAGTGTTTGTGATATTTTTTCCCTCGAATTGTTTTTCAGCAATTGCGACATAAGAAATGTCACCTTGGTCGATAGCTGTAATGCCAGTTTTTTTTCATTAAAATAAGGGATATATAATTAAATAAAAACTTGAAACTATAGTATGGTATGGGATTTCAGGACCCCAGGATTGAAAAATTGTGTATCCAGAAATTCCGGGATTGGATACCCTAGTCGCGGCGTAGGTGCATTTAGAATTGGTGAAAGTAAACGAACGAAAACAGGATTAAAAAAGCCAATATGAAAAATAAATTGCACTTCCATATATATATATGTGTGACAGTGAAACAAATATAAAATAATTAAATTTTTGAAATAATTATTGATCTATAACAGCGATTTCCAACTGGGGAGGCGCCAGTGAAGTTTCTAGGCTTTGTGCTGCCCCCAGGCAGAGGTCTATTATAGCACCCATTTGTTTTCATTATTTCCCATTATTCTAGGAATACATTTACAAATATAGAAATTCGAATTCTCTAATCACCTACGTACTGAAACAAATGTTTTGACACTTATTCCGTTTTGCTTTCAGGTAATTCATAATATAATATATGTGTACCTTATGGACAAAGATCCTCACGAATAAATATGATCCAAAACCCCACATTATTGTTCAATAATGATGAAAAAATACCTATTACCTTCACTTCACATCATAAATAATAATTTAAATTTAAAATGCACTTACATTATATAAGTATCAATTCCTAATTTGGTATTTTTTTTTAGACATTGAGGCATCATATCGAATTTGTGTCAAAAATATTTAGTCATTTAAAAAATCTGTGAATCTACTCGCCTATGCCCTCGAGACATCCCTGGGAGGCGCGAACGGTTCAAAATATTTATTTACCCTTTAAAACGTGGTTTTATTTCTATATGAAATAAAGGATGGAGAGGCGCGAAGTTTTTTTTTCTTCAAAGGGAGGCGCAGTAACATAAAAGTTAAAAACTACTGATCTATAAGGCTTGTTTCAATTTTTTTTATTAATTGAAAATAATGCATAATATAACATATGTCGTCACCTTTCTGGCAGAAGTTGGTAAGGAACAAAACTGCCATAAAATAAGTTAAGTATACAGAGATTCTTTGATATAAATACTTTACCTGCAGTGGCGGATTATCCCATAAGCGCAAGATGCACGCGCTTGAGGCCTCCAAATCTCAGGGGCCTCAAAAATAGCATATATTATGTAAACCATTAAATTTTGATTTTAATTTTCAATATTAATTATTATTATACGAAGAGTTCTGCAGCACTTTTATATTATTCTAAGAACAGACAACCTCCAAATTTTATTGCGCCTGGGGCCTCTTAAGTGCTTAATCCGCCACTGTTTACCTGGAATAACTCAGTTGGTGTATTAATTATACCAGTCTGTCAAAAAGGCATTTATTTGTATAGGCAATTATTATTAACGCTGGCTTAAAGGCAGGTAATTGTACCTGTCTATTATTTTTAAACTCTTATAAGTGTCAGATCGGTATTGATGCATCCATATTTTGACATTATAATTAAGTACGTAACGTAAAATATCGATGTTAGAGGCTTTGTTCTAACAACTGAAATGTTTCATTTGCTGTTTACTCAGAACTATCAATTTGTTAGTTACCAACGTTTGCCAGAACAGTGCCGATATACAATATATTTTGCTACCACATGTTTATAGAAATTGGCATGGTACTTTACGTGAATGGTGTCACATGCCTCTTACCTATTGGTTTACACCTAAGAGACAGGTGTCTATTCAGTGGCTGACTTTGATTGATTAAAAATAATATATAAATATCTGTAAAATAAAACCATTTGAGGTATTTTACGTTCCAAGGAAAGATATCATATGACATTTGAAAGTTGATTATTGTTGTGACATTACATGTAATTTATTAATCTCCTTTACAACTCGTTAAGAATAATAAAAACTGGGGCAAGTATACCTACTATGTATGTATAAAGCGAAGGAATATTTTTTCGCGTTTTTTTAATGGCAACACTTAATTAATTAATCCTAAGTGATAAAATTTAGGTCATCGTAAAACATCTCTTTTGACGTTTTATTAACTCTATGAATAATATTTTACATGCAGCGGCGGATTAAGCACTTTGGAGGCCCCAGGCGCAATAAATTTTGGAGGCCCTGCTTTTCGAATAACATAAAAGTGCTGCAAACCTCTTCGTAGAATAATAATGAATATTGAAAACTGAAATTAAAATGTAAGGTTTCATATAATATATGCTATCTTTGAGGCCTCCAAGATTTGGAGGCCCTAAGCGTGCGCCTCTTGCGCTTATGGTGTAATCCGCCACTGTTTACATGCATTAAAAATCAATACATTAAAATTTTAATTATTTTCGAAACAAAATTATATTAATTTACTGTGCATATAAAAGGCAGATATTCCTCTTTTTGAATGTTTTATTTTAACATGATGAAATGTAATAGAAACTATACCTATTTCATTCATATATTCCAGGGGTGGGAAACCTTTTTATTTCTGAAGGCCACATTCATTTATCCGATTCAACATAAGGCCGTAGTAAAAAAAAACGTTGACCCCCCCTTTTTTTCGACTGTCGAACATATAATATTTTTTGATCAAAGTAAATATTTTGATCAAGTCAAAAGGCCGCATCAGAGTAGCCAAAAAGCCGCAGGTTCCCCTCCACTGGACTAGTCATTAATCGTTTTCATCGCTAAAATGTCTAATGTGTTAGGACCTAATGAAGCTTTTTGTTTGTTATTACTGTCTTGTGTGGTTGCATTTCTTGATATTAAGATATCCGTTTCTGTTTTTGTGTCTGGTAATCGCGTTATAACAAATAATTCGTATAAAAATATAGTATTTGTTCTTTAAATAAGCAAACCGTGTTATTTATAAATCGTGGTAAAAAGAGTATATTTCACCAATATCGGAATCTTTAATCAAGTCATCGTATTAATTGTCCGGCCGCGAATGTTCCTCTACTTCCAACGCTTTTGGACAAACAGTCATTTAGTATTTTTTTCTCCTATATATTATTTGTTATTTTTATTGAACCGTGCTATTTAAAAATTGTGTAAAAAAAAACCGGATAAAAACGAATTAGGTGTATTGTCTGTAATGGCATTCAAAACTAGAAACATGTTTTTTTGTCAATTGTTGTTCAACTGTTGTTTTAACTTTTCCGGTTCTAAGCTCAAGAAATGCGATCCCAATACCCACATTTTCTTAAATATCTATTTTAATATGGGTGATACAATGTTTATAATTAAGGTTTTCTTATATCATAGTTTTTTGGATCTTTTGTAGTTTATATAAATACGCGATAACCGGATAACACGATAAGCGATCGTTCGTAAGATAGCTGGGCTAAACTCGTCAGTTGCAATTTCATATGTGTGCTGGGATGGCGTATTTTTTTTGGCAACTTAAAATATCATTATTTATTAAAAAAAAACCACGGAATTTTATAAAAAAATGTATGAGGAATGATGCAGAGAGATATTTTAAAGCCCTTAGACTATTTATTTATTTGAAATTCATAAGAATAAGGCCAATAATGAGGAAACCACTGGGGTCCCTGAACGACCCCAATCGGATGAGAAGTATTTTTCTAGTCTCCGAGCCGCGAGAGTTAATGTAGCAATACACCTACTGTAATGCACGCCACTGTTATCACGAATGGGAGTGGCCAGATTTGCGAAAAAAGATCACAGTAGCCTTCTGTTATCAGTATCAATAACAACAATAATAATCATGTAGCATTTTTCGAGTTCAATGCTACGATTAATCCTGAGTGACTATCAATGTTCAAATAAATCAATCAATGACTTTGCTACTAACTTTTTGCATAATGAATGATTGGCTGGATGCCTTAAATAGTCTAAGTATTATTAAAACACCTTAAGATATTTGGAGCAAAAATGTATTTTTTTTTTCTCAATGAATTCGGCGGTTACTTAGTAGAGATTGATTTTTTAATAAAAAAAATAATTTTATAACATTTTTTGTTCTTGCGAATGTGTTACTAATTGAGCACCTTAGATTCAAAACCTACCTAACTTCAAAAACCAAAATTGTTGGCAAAGTGCAAAAAGCTGCTGTGGGCTTTTTGGATTTTGAGTACGTTTTGAGACTAAACACATTTTTGTAAATACGTTTTCTCTGTATTTAGAGAGGTTTTGAAATCGGAAATTTATTGATTGTGTAGACATTGAAATAGAGAACAAGTTAGCATCAAAATTTGAAAAAAATAAAAAATGGTCTTTAGGTAAGTTTTGAAATTGAGGTCCTCAATTATGACACAAGTTTGACCTCTTTGAGAAGCATCTTAAAATAAATTAAAAAAGTATTGAGAATAAACAGTTTAGTCCATAGTTTCTTAACCTTTTTAGGTCCGTGGCCTCTTTTGAGTGTCATATTTTTCTGTTGCCCCCATATCTATTTTGTAATATTTAAGTACACATATGTTTTATAAGGAATTTGGGATTTCCGAAAATGAAAGACGGCATACCTTTTTTTTAGCTCTTCCGAGAATTTCGAATTCAAAATCCTAGGAATTTGCAGATTCCCCAAAATGAATGCCGTGAGAGAATTTTTTTTACTTCTTCTCAGTCGCTTAACGGATTTCGCAAAATTTTCCCGTGGTCCCCCAAAACTGTACTGTGGTTCCCCTGATTTTTTTTTCACCTTATTTCAATGGATTTCTACCAAGTTAACACCAATTTAATATATTACAAATGTTTATTTTTCATATTAATTATTTTGTTTATGAATTACACCAACGAAACGTAAAATTGGTTTCAGTAATAAAGGGAATGTGCCCATCCGTATGCATTTGAAATGTGAAATTGAAAATAAGTATACATAAATCGTCCACAATTCACAAAACAAACATAAATCTTGCAACAAATTTGTCATCAAAAAATCAATTTGAATCTGACGGACCACATATTATTTGCATACAATGATTTTAATAGGACCCAAAGGGTACTGTATCTTGCACAATTGTATCGGTACTCAGTTGTGATCCGAAATTGGTGCTGACATTGGCACGTTGCTTTGAATGAATAGGGCACGTGCCTAAGCAAAAATTCGGACATGTTTATGACTAGGAGATACGTGGAATTAATACAGTTACAAACATAATACCGCGAAGAGTGTCGCATGATGATGGAAAAGGTAGTGACGTAACTACGCTAACGTTGACGAGTCAATGTGGTACTAAGGCCTGCTTCCGGTTTTTGTGTTTTAAGGTTTTTTGATTACATGAACCCCTATTGGCAGTGCCGACGTGAGGTTATTTGGCGTCCTAGGCAACGTTTATTGACGCGCCTAGGGCATCTAATCCCGGACTCTTTTTGTGATTGACAACTTTGCCATTGATAATTTTCCATAAAATCGTGTAGAATTTCTGGACTGGAAACTTTTGCTCGACGACTTTGAAATATTGGGAATTTACTGATTTTCTAAAATTGTAATCATTTTAATTTAAAAAATTATGAGCAATAGGTTATTACCTGGGTGGCGTATGACGGTGGCAGACATTCGCGTGTGGTGATGTAAGTGTCATGCGGGAGAGCGCTAGTCGACTGAGTAAGACAGAGCGAATATAATGCAGTATTGCCAGTGGTGTAGTGGTAAATAAATAGGTACCAGGTCAGTAATTGATGTCTTCCCTTTTTTAATATTCGTCCGAAGTTAAAAAACCACAAGTTTTAAAAATTAAATCAATTAAGAAAAACGATTTTGAATATATGTATGTACTTGAAAATTAAGTTAAAAGTCAAAAAGGTGGCAGAGTGCCTTCCTCATTTTCGGGTGCCAGGTCGGCGACCTGGCCCCACTACACCACTGATTATAGCATTGCTATGGCACGTGCCGGTGTCGTGCCTCTAATTGGCAGAGTTAGAGTGAGACAACTGCAATTCCATCGAAATACAATAATTCGAAAATCTGGATAACATCCCATCAAAGACATGCAATATTTTATTTGACACAGCAAAATTTCGCTACTCCACTCATTAGTTCAAAGTATAGCAGTATTTATCGTTACCAAATCATAATCTCCATAAGCGTCTTCATTTCAAATGATTGACAAAACACATTAATTGTGATTTAAGCACTTGTTTACGAGACATTTTGTATTAACATTGATAATTTTATCACAATGGTGGATACAATAACCATTGAAACGCCGGCCTTAGAAGTATGCAATTCTAAGATAAGTGTCCAAGTTAATGTCTTGTTTAAAACAAATGTGAGCTATCAATTGATGTTATTCACATGCAGCTTGACGGATCACCTCTACAGATAATCGATTAATTTCTAATGCATCGCCAGCGGTTAGAAGTAATGCATTTATTTACTGCATGTTTATGCAGTTTTCGCCCTGAATTCAATGCGCCGGGCGTCACTGTGTAATGAATTATGCATATGCAATTAATCACGTGTGAACTGTTATATTGAGAATATACTTTGGGATTGTGGTCGTTGCTTGAGTGGCCATCGGTTGCGGTGCTCATGGGCTTGAATCTCGGTACGGACAGATTACCTTTACAATCGAATAATGGATTTCTATTCGACGACATGGGTGTTTTTGGTGTTTTAAATTCCCTCTAACCCAGCCAAACTCAACCTGCGGCCCAATCACCTCCTATGTGCGGCCCAAAATAATAATATTTTATTTGTTGTTCATTGCTATATTTTACTTTGAAAAATACATAAATACATATATATTTACATAAAATAAAATAGTTTTATTTTGACATCATAATACATACATATGTATGTCTTATAGTATGTGTTATATTTAACGTTTACTATAAATATTTTGCGGCCCACGTAGAGAAGCAAAAATCGGAATGCGGCCCGGAGGAAAAAAAAGGTTGAGTATGGCTGCTCTAACCCATCCAATCTCTGAAACGAAGGCGTAGCAAAAACCATAAGCTTTCCACCAGTCATACTCTAACCACAGATACTAGACCTTTACTTATAGAATCTTTTTGTTTATCTTAAGGCAGATATGCACAACCTATTTCTTCTAGTGAGCCGTAGGTATACTAAATCCTTTTTTATACAGGGGATACGTTCCATGTAAGACAGCTTTGAAAAAAATCGAATATAAAAGATGAAATGAATGAATGATACGTTCCACTACATTTGAATGTGTTTTTTCGATATCGTGTTAAAATTAAACCGTGCAAAAAGAGGATTATGTGTACGTGTTTTATTTATATATTATTCAATAATCAATGTGATCCTTGTTAATTTTAAGCTAATTCCTTAAAATTTGATTTAATATTAATATTATTAAGCCATACAATTGAATCCCAATTTTCACCAGTAAGCCTATTGATATAAAACGATAAATTCAATGATTTACTCGAAAAAAATATGTATTTTATTTTAATTTAAGGAAAAACATTCGAGGGCCACAAACAATTCAAAAACGTGCCGCAGATTGTCTATCACTGTCTTAAGGGATTAATTTTCTAAACACAAGTGCAAGCCATTGAGTCTTGGACAGTTACTCTTAGGTTATTCCAATCAATGAAAAAAACTGTAGATGCCTTTAACGTTTGTTACATCACTGGATACTGCCTTATAAAATTAACGGATGAGAAAGTAGTGATGGGTGGGGGAGGGAAACTTATAGTCAGTAGCGGATTAAGCACAAGATAGGCGCAATAAACTTTAGTGGCCCTGTTTTTTGGATAACATAAGGACGTCCAAAAAATTCATGTAAACTATATGAAAATCTGAACAAAATATACATATATGGGTAATACAATATAAACTATTTTTGAGGCCCTTAAAATTCAGAGGCCCCAAGCGAGCGCCTCATGCGCTTATAGGATAATCCGCCACTGGTTATAGTCCTATTCTATCTTTGCTCTTTTAATCCTACTCTCTCCAAAGAAGAGAGGTTGAGCAACTGAATAACAGTCATTTCTCATCTCATTTCTGCCGGGATAAAATAAATTATAAGTCCAGTTATATGCTTAACGTAGCTAAACAATTTTTTTTTCTATAATAGTAAGGAAGTGCTTAATTTGAATTGTGTCACTGTCTCTTTTAATTCCTAAATTATCCGGAAGTAATGTATAACCTTAAAACTATTATAGCATTCAGGTTTGTTTTGAATAAAGGAAAACCTTGCTCTGTTCGCATCAGTTGGATCAATAATAGATCGATCATAAGGTCAAAGTTAAAGCTTATTGAATGTTTAACAAACGATAAAATTGTATCGAGCAAAAGGTCATTGGCTGATCAAATATATTTGTAGAATCATTCATGATCATCACTGGATAATAAGAAAGAATACATCTCCGTAAGCTTGAATCCCATTACGGAAACTTTCGGACACCAATAAATATGGTGAACAGACAAATAATTTTTAAATTGTTTTCTCCGATTATTCTGACTCCGACTCCACAGCTCTGCCAAAAATAGGTTTAATCGGAATTGACGTGATTTATATCAGTGCTTCCCAATCTGTAGGTCGTATGATTTCTCGCGGGGCAGCGAAATTCAGTAGAAAGTACAAATATCTATATACATATTTAAGTCTGTGGAATCGGTGCTTCCCATATTGGGGGCCGCAATGGGAATGCGGGATCGAGAAATTGGATTCCAGGGAAAAGTAGCAAATCGAGGATTTCGAATTCGTCGGTGAGCTAAAAAAAACGGAGTTACGGAGACAATTGAGGAGGGCCGCGGATTATTTTTTTAGATTTAGGGAGCCGTGGAACGAAAAAGGTTGGGAAGCACTGATTTATATTATTTAAAAATACACAAAATAAAGCTGAACTTTTTCTCACAAGATACAGCGTGTTAAAATCTATCTATCTGTATTTATAAATCAAAACAGTCAGTTTTTGACTTAACGCCTTTTCCCCAGTAGTGGGCTGCCAATATGATAACAAGGGGCTCGCTTAATCTCAAAGCGATTCTCTGTGTTCTGGGGATGGAGTGATTTTTTATCACTCCAATGCAATGCTTAAATAAGCAATCGATTGTTACTTAATATAATTATAATATTTAAGATTATGCAATTTACCATCAACTTATCAATGTCAATGGCTATGAATGTATAATACTATTGTATATACTGAAGCTATCGTAGATAATATTATATGTAAGTGAATAGTTGCAGTTATGTATTAATTTGATCTGAAAATATTGTTTTCTCTTAAATTAACAAGGGGCTCGCGCGAACCTTTACGAGCCCCTTCAAGCCCACGCCTGGTTCTGCTAGTATATCGACGTATATAATAACCATAAAAATAGTGAGTTATGTGGTAGATTATTTTGGCAATCATGCGTTTTGATTGCCTCCTATGCAGACTAATCAAAAAAATGAATTACAACGTATATGTCGTGCGATTGACCGAATAATTATTCCTAAAAAGTGTGCCACTATTGATTCGTTAATTAATGAACTCGAACGGTCGTGTTAATTAAAATGATTGCACGATTAATTTAACAAATCGTGTCAAAATCACTGCGACAACGTGTTAGTATCCCACGCATTCATTCTTCGAGTGACAAAACTCGCTCTGGGATCTTATACCCTTGAAATCGGACATTGAAATGTCATGCGAGAATTTCGTGCATGCAGCAAGTAACAAAAATCGATTAGGGGTGAGTAAACGGTCTACAAAGACATCTATGACATAATTATAACGGCAAGGCAATGTTCAAGGCAATGTTCCCTCTAATTTTCGGAAGGTTATGTGCGCAAAAGATATTGGCTGTGCAACTTTGACAAGAAATAAAAAGATGTGTGCGCCCCATAACGGTATTTAGACGTACTAAACAAAAAGGTTGATTTTTAATAATGACAATAATTAACAACACTATTTAATGTCAATTAATTTATTCTGGTGGTGGTACAGCTGATGTAACTTTTGTGCGCTCTGTTGTAATGTATGTGCGCGCGCTCGGCGAGTTGTGTGCGTGCGCAGCTTAGAGGGAATACTGGTCCAATGTGTCCAGTACTCACCGTTGTTGGCTTTCGTGGAGGATTTGAAGGCTCCGAATCATAGTCGTACAGTGTTTTTCAATGTTTGTTATGTCTAAAATTTCCCTCCCACCATTCCAATCTTAAAATAACGAAATATAGCAAAAGTGATTAATCGACCACTAATTCTATCCCAGCCCTATTCTTTTTATACTTAACTCTCTTTAAAATAATGAGAAACTGAGTAACAAGAAGTTCTCGTATAAAAATGTCGGTTGAGATACCTTGATTGGAAGACATGCTACTCAGTTGCTCAATGTCTCTTAGAGAGTAGGGAAAGAAGGATATGGCTAGGACAGGACTAGTGGTTAGCTTATCGCTCTCATTATGTCCTGTTTTAAGATAGGATGGGTGGGAGGGGGGATTCAAGACATCACATAAATTCGAGTAGAAACTCATAAAGCGATTTAAAAATCAATCTATAAAAACTGTACGTACTGAGTTTCCAACCCGTGACCTTTCATGTTCTAAGCCAGTGTCTGTCAAACTTTTTTATTTCGCGGCACACCAATGAATAAGATTTTTTTCGAAGCACACCAAATAAAAATGCTTTAAAAAAGGAAATGTACCTTTAAAAGGGAAATGTGTAGAGTCAACTACTATATGCGAACGTGGCAAATATTTATTTGTAAACGTAGATGTTGAATTTATTTGAAATTGAAGGAAAATTTTAATTAACGTTTTAGAGGCGTCCTCCTCCGCAGCACACCGGAGACTTCTTGCGGCACACAGTTTGGCAGACACTGTTCTAAGCCAACAGCGCTAACACTCGACCACGCAGCCTGCAACGTATTTAAAGTAAACTAATTTAGGCATATTCTAATGAAATTGCCGAACTGTATACATTTAACATAATGTTAATTTTATTAGACCAAATTCGTGGTAAACGATTTTCAATTTCCGTAACCCGAGATCGATTATATGTAATTATTTGCGGAAAATGTTCGTTGCTTCAGAGTAAATTATTGGTAAATTTGACGGTCGGACCAATTAGCACTTCAAATGGCGAGCACGCTTTCGAGGCGTCGTGACGGTTTCATTAATTTTCGGCTGCCGTAAAAACAGTCGACAACTGACGTGAAAACTATTTCTGTGAAATGCATAAATGAAACGAAAAGAACACGTATAGTTTTCATCTCTTCTGTGAGGCATGACTTAAGAAAAGTTAATTGCTATATACATAGTTATCACTTTTCAGCATCACCAGAATTTTTATTATGCTGATAAATAACTGTTTATTTTTAATTTGGCAGCTTGGAATTTCAAATGTAATATTGTTTTTATTATTATTTAATTAAAAGTCATAATATTTTGACTAAAGACGCCACGGAAACAGATAATACGAAATGAAATATGTGATAAGTGAGCCCACATATTGATCATTGGAATGCGTAAAAAAAATGGTTATTTTGAAAATATTTTGTTTTGTGTTTCCCTACAACGTATTTCCTGACGAGGAATAACGAATAAAAATGTAGTCAATTTTTAAAAATTATTTTTTAAGTTTTAAGTTTTTTTTTGTCATGCTACTATATTGAAGCAAAATTTTAAATAATGAAACTGTTTTTCTGTATTTTATTTGAATTATTCTTTTTTTGTTTATCTTCAAATTCTGCCTTTAACCGAGTTTTGGGAAATATTGTTATCCGAAGACCGGTTTTTTCAAATGTAGGTTTTTGTATAAACCCTACTAGGCACCTTTGGACCAATGCTAACATTTTGACATTTTTCTAGTATCCTTCTTGTTCCTCTGAACTGATAATAATATCTTAATTTTATTAGTTTTATTGATTGCTGCTTTCTTTCTACTTTCTATTTAGTTTTGGCATGGTTTTCCCGGTCTTACTCCCGTGACAAAACGGTAATTTCGGATGGGAATAAGCCCCCTGGCAGAATTGGGTAATAAATAAAATTAACAATATAGGTCATATTTATATTTTTAAGTGATACTTGTGTATCTTTCCAAGCAATCGTTAACACTTATTTAAACAGCCCGAGATATATAATATAACTTATTCTATCCACAAATAAAAGGTTATTACGAATTTTATGATGAGTATTATTAGTCTATGACTAAGTCTAGTAAATGAGTAAAACCAGTGGTGTATAGGTATACTCGAATCCGACACAAAATATTCACTGAAAAATTCGGCAAAACGCACCAACGACGACAAATATCATCAAGTAAATATTTTCCAATATTTCCGGAAAAACTCTCAGTTTTTTTTTGCATCTCTAGTTGTAACACCTCGGATTGTAGAAAGTTTTCCGTAAACCACAGGTTTATTAAATCTGTAAAAAAATCATAATGTTCATGATGAGCAAAACTGTTTTGTTTTGTAAAATAATGTATTTATTTCCACGAAGTATTGACAGTGCAGAGCTAAAAAGTGAATTATTATTTTACACTCCAATTGTTATAAAACCACAAAAAGTCATTGTGTTTTAGACGTAGTAGAGAATTGCTACTCTAAAATATCAATTAATTTCCCACATTATTATTTATTCTCGGAAATATTTTTGCGTAATATGCAAATGTTTTGTTTATAAGGTCGAATTGAAATATATTTAATTCGAAGCGTGCACAGAGATTCAATTAATAAAAATTATAGAGTATCAATAGCATTGTAGGTTGTTGTAATTTTAATACGCCAACGCAATTCATGAAAAAAAATGAATCAATTTTTATGTTATGACATTGATAATGTAAATAATGTTAATCTCCAGAGAAAGTAACGTTTGTAAATAAATTATTAATTAAAAATATTGATCTAAGCAAGATAACGATCTTTCGTCAACTGGCAGGTGTTGATGTATCAACGAGTGCAGTGGTGTATTCCGGCTCAAGGGCTACATAAAAAAAAAAACAAAATTAACACATTCGCATCGGGGCATTTTTGCGAAATTTGTCACTTGAAACACTTTGTTGCATGATACTTTTTTTGCAGACCGACGAAAAGACTCTTATACGAGTCGTCCGTAGCCAATGAGTTAAGTCGTGCCGCAACTTAAATAGTATTTTAAAATAAATTCCCCAAAAAATCAAATAGGTCTGCTCTATCTACATGATGAAGCTTCAATGAGTTGAGATATACTCGATCTCCGTATGACACCGCATTGTTTTAAGACAGACCTGAAAACTGCTTTATTAGCAGCTATCCAACGAAAGCGATCACAAACATGTATGCCTTTGAATATTAATTTATTTATTATTTCGAATCAGAAGGACAGTACATGGCATTACAGCTGACGCCAATTCACCACGCACTCGACAAATATAATTTAAATAAAAAAACAATACCTACACATATAAATATTTTGGACATACAAAATCAAAAAATAAAAAAGTAAAACTTGACAAATATTGTTCATGAAAATGTCCACTTCTCTAGATAAAAAATCGATTGAAAAAATGTGTTTGAAAGTGTTGTCTTGTGATTGGGATATTTTTTAAATAAGATAGTCGAGCAAGAATAAATTAACCTGCGGTGCTATTCCCGCCTAATCTAGATACATAATATTTATTTTGGACAGTCTGAAATACTCACGAGTTGAGTATTTCGTACCGTCCAAAATATTGCGCTCTTGAATAGCATCGCTGATCATAATTACTCGGTTACACAACCGTCACTTGTTCAATAATTCAATTAATAAAATTTATTAAGCGTGTTATTATCTAATCTTAAAAAATATTTGCCCTCTGAAGTATATATTACGGGTTCATAAACACAGCTTTTGTTTCCTGTTAATGTTTGCTTTGCATTTGATTCAGTATTTTTTTCCTTCGCGCTCTGCTGCTGAAATGGGAAAAATTAAATTATCTAATACTTAGCGTACCACGAAAAGATTTATTGCAGAACGAATAGAGCCATAAACTGTAAAACAATGTATAATATGAAGTACTCAATCAGTTTAATGGCGGACGAAACATTTAAGTTGTATTTTTTCAGATATATAGGTTTTTTTTAATTACGTTATTCTTCGCTAAAGAAACAGTGAGATAAAAAGGGAAACGTCAAAAATAAATGCGCCAAAGTATTACTTAACTTACATTATAAAACACCTTACATTTCGACACTCCAAAATCGGTACTTAACGGAAGAGTGGTTTAACGAGATAAAATCTTGGTGTAAGTCGAAATTTTGATCGCTTTGGACCGAACTATATTTGCTTGACCATGAACAGTCCGATTTTGGTAATAAATGATCAAAATCTCGACGTACACCAAGCTTCTGTCTTTTAAAACCATTCTCATAAAAAGCTTCGATTTTGAAGTTACAATACTTAACGTAGGAAGTGGCGATTTATTGTGGCGTAAGTGGAAAGTTAGAAAAATAATAATATACTAAAAATCTTTCTTTTTTAAAACTATGTATAACGTAAACTGACTAGTTCGATTATCCCAAAACTAGTAGTTTTGATTTATTTCAATGTTGCTTTCAGCTAGTGATATCGAGATTAATTCAGGGCTGTGAAGTTGTGAAAAATGAGCGGCTCGAAGTTTTTATGAAAAATATATTTACTTAATGATGTCCATTCAAACAAAATAGTCCAAAGTGTTGACATTGCATGCTTAGCTGATTTAAGATGATCTGATGGAATACATATATTATAATATATAAGTTAAAATAAAATTATTTTAAAGCTGGAGTTGGAGTCGGAGTCGGCGTTGTCTTTTGTTTACGCGACTCCACAGCCCTGCAGGGCCGGTGTCCTTATACAGGCGAAATAGGCAACCGCCTGGGGTGCAAACCATTAGGGGCGCGTAAATGAAGTATTATATTTAAATTATTTTTATTTACTCCAATATTAATAAACAATAATCAATTTTATATTATTTTTATGTTTGTATTTTTTCGTAATAATTATGTATCTTTTCTATATGATTTAAAAAAGAGAGGTTGAGCGACTGAGTAACAAACAGTTCACGTAGAAAAACTTCTGACACATACATCCATTAGGAGGCCATTTGCTTCACATTGGGAGCAGACATGGATATATATATAATATTTCTAATGATTTCGAATTGTTTTTTTTATTATTTCGAAAAAAAATGGGACGGTTTGTTAAAAAGGGGGCGCGCCAACAACCGTTGCCTAGGGCGCCAAATAACCTCGCACCGGCACTGCAGCCCTGGATTAAACTTTTATAATAATGCTGCAAAAAAAAATGAGCAACTGATTATTTGGTCTATAACTAAATTATTTGGCTGTTAGTAAGTATTAAAGTTATAGAAACAAAGTAAATGCTGATTTATTGTTAAAGATCATACGTTTTTCTACTGCGCCCTCTTACAATGAAAAGCATTTTAAATGAAGTTGTTTTAAAACTACTTGTTGATCAGACACTCTTATATTTCTTTTTTGGAAAAATAAATGCAAGGGCTAAAAAAGTATTAAAGTTAACCAACAACTATTGCTATGCCTCACTTTTAGAATCGGATTAGTGCTTAAAAATATAAACTTAAAAGACATCCGTGCGCTTATATACGAATTAATTAGTAAATTTACAAAAGTGTCCAAACCTGAAGGATTCGAACACGTAAACACAGCAATCGAATACCTCAACGTTGATTAGTTACAGACCTGGCAACATTATCAGATTTTTAATTTGATATTTGATTAAGTTTTTATTGATGCTTAATATCTTGAAAGGATACTATTTAATCTTCCATTAGTTAGATTCCATAGATTAGAAATCATTTTTAGGGAACTAATTAAATGAGATAATGTCTTTAATTTTTTATCAATCGCTAGACATCATTTTTTTTCAATCTATTATATTAAAGATATGAAAAAAACTTTTCTAAGAAAAACATGCCATGTTAGTGGTCCGCGAGATTCAATATTGGGAGTTTCTTAGTCTGTGATGTCGGAATGGTTGGCGACCGCTTAAGGAAAGAATAACAGGGTTAGAATAGTATTTGTTAAGCAGATCTCTTTGCCTCGACTCCTATTTAGGAGTGACTAGTGGATGGTTAGGAATATGGCTTATACAAAAACCACCTTTTGATTAAAGCCGGTTATTTCAAATTCTAATATTTGTCTTAAATCTCATTTAACCACAATATATTTGTTATAAAACGGTTATTGTCTTATAAAAATAAGTCACCCAAATAGTTATCAAGGTCTACAAAATCAAGGTTGACCTCTTGCATGTAATGAGAATTACTGAGGCATTATTTTGGTAAAAGCTATTAGATTACCGCTAAGTGTTTCCATAAAATGATTGCAATATAAATAAAACAAGTCAACGTTTTTTTTTGTTTCCACCTAAACCTTGCAAAAAGTACATTCATTCACACTATTGTGTGCGAAGCGAATAAGGTGTTAGCCTAATTTTCATATTAAGGTTGTTTTTTTAAGTGCACTGGATCGGTTATTATTCCGCATACGAAAACTCCGCACACCGATTATTTCACACACAGAAACTTACGCACACATAAAACTGTGTACACATATTTTTTTATAAACTATTTTAATGTTAACAATTAGATGGTTGGATTTTGAAAGGCTTTTAGCTTCCTCGTAACATTAATCATTAAAAATAGTAGACGACTAACAATTCGTAGAAACTAATCAAGAGTTAAATAAGGCCGCCAAATATTTGTTTATTTTGTGAGGAAGTATCTGGTGCGGAAAATTCCGTTTACTCTTACACATTTAATTGAGCCCCTCAGAAATAAAGTGATCCAAGCGGTTTTTTACCTACGATATGTTGTAAAGTATTGTTCAAGTGAAGCGGACCTGTGAGCTCATTAAATACACACTTTAAAAGTGTTATATCCCTAAAATATAAATATGCAATCCAAAAAAACACTAAAAACTTAATTGTACTTAAAAATAAAATAGAAAAGTTTTACCATTTTACTACTTGGCTCACTTCACTTCTCGGCTGCAATGTTCCCTTTAAGATGAGGGTTTATCTGCGCGGATAATTCAAAGGCCGAGCGGGCCAATTCAATAAATGCGCGGCATAATTTGTCATACTTCATATAAAATAGTATTTTTTTATTATTTTAATAAGTGTATTAAATAAAACATGAGAAATAACAGAACTCAATATATATGTATATATGTTTAATAAAATAAAGTTAAGAAAATAACTAGAATGATAAAATAATCAGGCGCTCATAAAGTTAACATATTTTATAAACTTATTCGTAATTTTCTAGTTTTTCCACGTCGTTACTTACTAATCTTCATATCCTCCATTTCGATCAATTTTCTTGTCTGATCATAGATAAGAATTTAATTCTAGTGAAATTAATTAAATGTTCATTTTTTAAATTTATTTCTGGTTATAAGTAATGGTTATTCCAATCCAAAATAATATTATTTGAATATGGAGTACGAGTCAAACCGAAATGAGTGCGCGGGGGTTATCAAGCTGCTGCGAGGACGCGCGCGCAGTCTCAGGGGTTCAATTATTGTAAAACTTAGTTATCGAATAAATGCAGAATTTTGCGGTTATTTCCTTTTATTTTGTGATAATAATATTTAGATTTTTATTATTTGACTTAATACGTGAGAATCTCTGTTCAAAATTATTTTATCTGTATTTATTCATAACAATAAAAATATATCAATGGGAAACCGCTACAGTTTTCACGTGTATTAGTATTTGAGCCCTGTATTACGTTTAATTTTTTTTTTGATTACCGTGCGTACTTGTAAAGAAATTTAAACTGATAAAAATAGATGACAAGATAACGGTGACATATTGCAGATTTTAAAATGTTTTATTTTATCATTAAATATTATCTGTATTCTGTGTAAATATTGTTATTATTTATTTCGTTCATTTTCATTTTACGATTCCGTGTGACAAAAGATAAAGAGTAACCTCAAACCTGTCAATATTAAATACACATAATCCTCTATATGAACGGTTTTGTAAGTGTATAGTCCAATATAATGAGACCAAAAATTACCTTTCTCACCGTTATACTGGCAGAAGGCGTTAATCATTTGAAAAGTATGGCCTCATACGTGCGGCGAATTGTTGTGTTGGCTATTATTTATTAGAGATGAATCATATTAACTTGACTGTGGCAGAACTCAGAACTAAAATTGTCGCCCTAGGACGCGTTGACTATGGCAACGTTAATGATGCGATGGTGGTGCCCTCCCTGGCAGTCAAGTTACGTTGGTACATCTTTACCAATCTCATGTTTTTAATAAAATTGTCTATATTTATCCATATATCTATGATTTTTGCAAGGCTGTGGAGCTGTGTAAAAGAAAGACGACTCAGACTTCAAAGAATTTTTCAATCATTTCAATTTAATTTATATGTATATATGTATGTATACTATCAGATCATCTTGAGTCAGCCTAGCATGCAGTGTCAACACACACATGTTTGAATACACATCATTAAATAT
The DNA here is from genome assembly GCA_031772345.1 of Himalopsyche anomala. Lineage (NCBI taxonomy): Eukaryota > Metazoa > Arthropoda > Insecta > Trichoptera > Rhyacophilidae > Himalopsyche > Himalopsyche anomala. Next base: position 14,516,627 of record CM062837.1, on the reverse strand, counting down.
ATATTTTTTAAATGGGTCTGATTCGTAAGATTTTTCCGACTCCGACTCCGGACAAAACCCCGACTCCGACTCCACTACCCTAGATTATATTAGCTGTTATAAATCACCGAAGAACGAAATAGACAAGAAGGCATGACAAACAACGTTGGACAATTTTTTTAAGCCAGGCCCTTCCTTATCAGCGAAAAATGATGATGACAGTGATCTGCAGGTTACCATTTCTTTATCGTCTTCAGATTAAAGCCATTTTTAAAAAAAAAAATGTATGTACACATACATACACATATTTTATGTAACATGAAGTTGTTTCATTTTTGTTTCATGTATTTTTGATTTAAATGAAATAAAAAGATAAAATGCATTTTGAATGATAAACCATGTTACATATTTAAAAAATTTGGAACCGATCCCATTGAATTTGTATGAATTTATATTAGAACAAATGATTCCTTATACGGCTTTTTGCTTTGCGGCCAAGTTTCGTGGAACGTATCTAGGCCGTAAAGCGAGGTATGAGTGTATTGGTAGTCGCTAAATTTTTAATGTTTATTGCAGATCAACAAAACAATTTTGTAAAAGATTAATGTTTGTGACACAAATCGATAGACGTACAATACTGAGCGTAAAATTACATTTCGGTGCGATTCCCTCCCAGGAATCAACTTAAGTAGATCTGGACATGTCTACAGATGACATTAAAAAAAAATACCACCTGATCTATTCTATATTCTTCCCAGACTGACTAATAAACAATAGAAAATTATTTTATATTTTTGTTATATCAATGGTAAAAATAATCGAAATATACAAAAAAAAACTATTTTAATAAAAAAAATAGCTCACTACTCAAAAGGTTAATTTTCCAGTTGGTTAACAATGCTAGGTGTGTGAAGGCATCTCAGTGACTTTGGTTGAAGAAGAAGAGATACACAAATATTCACATATTCAGTCTCCACCGAAACAATCAATTGGAAGTCCGATCTGGTAATCTTTGACGTGTCCTAAGCCAAGGTCCCACTTGTTCTGTCCTTTATTTTATCGAGTAATCAAATAATAATAATATCATGTGAGATGATTTGTTTATATTAAACAAGATAAAATCGATCAAACCGTCTACGCGATAATCTTATGAAATAGATATACAATTATTGTATCTAAATTGTCTGAGATTTTTATTTACATTTGGTGCCCAAGTCAGGGTCTCAAAACATTTTGGTCCAAGGACCACGCTGATTGTTTTGAAAAGACTGGTGGGCTACCCCTAATACACATTTTCAATATATACATTGTTATTTAGTCCGAAAATAGTACTATGTACGTGTAATTTAGTACATTCGTCTTCAAAGAAAATAACATTCTCGGAATTAGTACGCTCGCCATTCTTCATATATAGCATATCTCAACTGAAGTTGCTCTCAGGGCCGGCGCTACCATACAGGCGAAATAGGCAATCGCCTAGGGCGCGAATCAGTATGGGGCGCATAAATTGACTAATCAAATATTTTTTTTATAATTTAATAACAAATAATAGTACGTTTTTTGATGTTTGTATCTGTTCATTATAATTACGTATCGTATTCTATATACTTCAAAAAGGAGAGGTAGCAAACAGTTCTCGTAAAAAGCTTCTGTTGATATACCTCCGTTAGAAGGCTTTATGGTCCACATTGAGATCGGACATGCATATAAAAAAAATATTCCACAGTTTGTTTAAAAGGAGGCGCGCCAATAACTGCTGCCTAGGGCGTCAAATAACTTCGCACCGGTACTGGTTGCTCTACGAAGACTGCTTGTTACTATATCGCTCATCCCTCTTTTTCAAAGATAGTAAGGATTGAAGGGTAAGACTAAGACGGGAGTAGTGATAAGATAGCCACAGGGATTATGAAAAATAAATTGACGAAACTGTCTACACTGGCACTCGAGCCCGTGAATTCCGCAACCGCAACCAACGACGTTGAACATTCGACTACAGGCCCAGAATTCTTTAAAACCAGTATTGGTTTTATTATTAAGAAAGTTTCTTCGTGGCACAATAGCAAAAAACAGATTTTTAAATCTCATTAATGATTATTATTGACTATAATAAATTCTATTTTATAACTTCAAAAGTTTAAATGTATGTGAGTTAGTAAAACTTGCCGCCTGTGTGGTCGAGTGGTCAACGTTGTTGGCTACAGCTACGGAGGTCAGGGGTTCGAATCCCAGTACGGGCAGTTTTATAAATTGAATTTTCAATCGATTTATGAATTTCTGTTCTAAGGCATGGATGTATCTGATGTCTTAAATTCTCCCCTCCCACCCACCCATCCTATCCTATGAACGGGTCGTATAGAGAGCGATTAGCTTACCATTAGTCTTGTCCTAGCTGTTTCCTTATATTCCTACACTCTTTGGAAAAAGAGAGGTTGAGCAACTGAGTAACAACCAGTTCTCGTAGAAACACTTCTGTTGAGATAAACTCCATTAGGAGTATATATGCTCTATATTGGGAGCGGACATGGTAAAAAAAACTATAAAATTTGATCGTTATTTTGTATTGTGAAAAAAATATTACGGATCGGTTTTGGCCCGCGGGCCGTAGCTTGGAGAGCCCCGGTCTAAAAAAAATCACATGTTTTTTTACATAGTTCAGTGAAATAGATAGAATCGTAATTGAAAAAAATTAATAAGTAGATTTAATCGTTTCCTACTAAAAGTGTGTTGCACAATATTTTGATAGAAAAATCTCGATAGTAACAATAGTGATAATTGACGTTTTAATAACGCAGGGCTGTGGAGTCGTGAAAAAAACATCGACTCCGACTCCGGAATTATCGGCTGTAGACATAGGCTCTTCTACAATACAATTACCTATGCTTAAAACCAAAATAAGGTGTGTAAAGGTCAAAATACGCTGGCAGCTGGGTTGGCCGTATAATGCTGCCGTGTGTGCGCCCAATATGAGTTTTATATAGGGAAAAAACGGGGATCGCCGAGTTGCAGCTATCGGCTGCGGCAACTAAATATTTCTCGTGTATATTGACCCTTAGAAATCCTTTTCTTTTTACAAAAAAAAACACTACCCGATGGCTTTTAAAACGAGAAAAACTTAGTACACGCTTTGTTGTATAAAATTTTCTTTCGTTTTAAAGCATACATTTTAGAATTAATTTTTCGCCTGCTGTGGTCTAGTTGGTTAGAGCTTGTTGTGCCGATTAGGTGGAGCTGGGTTCAATTCCTGGTGAGATCAATGTCAAATTGAGATTTTTTCAATTTAAATTACAGACCTAAGACGTGGGTGTTTGTGGTGTAAATTCTCCTCGAGTTGATCTCATATGATCTTTCAACCTTAAAATATTTGAGGCGTTGGTTTTAGCTGTAGTGCCAAATATTTAAAGCGTTTTAGTCGGGCAAACAAATTGTTGCCACGCTCAATATAAACTTTTAATTTATCAAACATTTGGGATCTTGGTAACGATTTTTTTTCTCTTTGAATTGATCTGGAGAGATTTAAAATTTCCGGCGCATTGTCGATTTTTTATTATTTGTAATGCTATTTTTGATTTAAATAATGGAATTTTAAGGAGAAACCTACTGTCAGGTACAATAGTTCATACCCTGGAATAAGATTAAATATAGTAGTTTATTGAAACAATGATGAATTATTTAATTAGGGCCAGAGTTACGAGGGCTCTACAGGTTAACTCATCCGGGTTTTCTACCAAGCATTCTCTTCCCTTCTACATAAAATTGGGCTTAGATCGACAGAAGATTCATCTCTAAAAAAGTGACGTCTGACTTAGCTTAGACATGTGCTACGGATCCCTCAGGTAAACCTGATTTATGTCTGTCTTTTTTAGAAACTGAATAGATTCCGTCATCACGAGATTCTTTTCATGACCATTCACATGATGTACTCGTGTGACGTGTATGTAGAATGTAACATTTTTGGGCGGAAGTAAAGATATTTAGGGGAACAGAGAAATTTGGAATTGCAGTGTTCTAGTATGGAGCGGACACGATTGAATAATTAATAACACCTGGATAAAAAACACTGCTATGAAATTTAGTTTGATCTTATTTGATTTGGTTTTTAGTAACTTACTCTGTATCTCAATTCTCTCTCTCCTTTCTTCTAATCGCCTCTCCATCTCTAAAGGACCCTCGATGTGGTAAAAGATGCTTGCACCCAACAGCAAATATGTAATGTGAAGGCATAGCATGGCCGACCACTGCTTCTTGGACATCATCTTGACAAATTTTTCCAATAGCACTCCGTAGGAAATTGGTCAGATTTCACTCAACGAATAAAAACACGAAAAAACTCAACCGAACCGGTAAGAGACGTATAATTCACGCAATTGTTTTCACGTTATAGCAACAATGTATGTAGTCCACGAATTAAAATTGATTTTTCTAACGAGTTTATTATCACAAATCGATCGCCTCACGATGCTGATTGATTTATTTGTATTTAAACAAACCTCAATGTTCCTTTAATAGATTGTTTTCATTAAATATAAGACTAAAGTCACTAACCGGTATTGTTATTAACATTTTTTTTGAATACACAAACATATAAAACATTAATTGTTTCTTGATGATTTCAAAAAATGTCCAATATTATTCGAAAATAATTAAGAATATTGTAAAAATCTTACGTAAAACAACATTGTATTGAATGTTATCCAAATCACTTTAAAATTAATATATTATCTGAAGAGGCAGAATAATATTTATCACAGTTTTTATTGTCTGTCCAATTGACTAATAATTTAATTAAACCATTTATTATTATAATATCGTTTTTTAGTTTAGTTTATCTTTCAATAAATTGTTTTAATTTATTTTATATTGACAGTTATTATTTATTTTTTAATATATTATACATAGCTCAATTTAACCGTTTTAAAATGTTAATAAATATAATATCATCATATCTCGTGTTCGAGAAGTTAAATGTTACACTTTTTCACACTGTCCTTTTCACTTTGACTTGGGAGGTCCTTTTGAAGTAAGAACATAATAAGGAAGTCAAGATTCAAAGTCTTCTGGACCCTAAGATGTCCACAGCTTCTTGGTTTAAGGCTTCTTTTTACCAGCTGACACAGCATTCTTTATCATTGATAATATACATTCGTGTAAAAAAGCACTCACTTTTGATAACGAGAAATTCTTTAAGAACACGACGTGTTTGTCTCGTCCACTCGACAACGCGACGTTTCCTCCGTACTCTTGTTTATTTACTGCTTTATTGAAGTGTTTGATAACAATTAAATATTGGCTTGAATCGATTGATATCGTGCATCTATTATCAGTTAAAAATCAAAGGCGACAGTTTTAAGTGTGTGTGATATAAGCGATTCAGGCAGTGGCGTATTTGGACAGATTGGGAATCTTAACACGTTAGATCCCGAAGCCGTGTTTTGACGTGATAAGCTAGCCAAGCGGCGAGCCCCGGAACCTGCATAGATTGTGAAATATTAAGATATCTAAAAAAGAAACTATGCTTAATTCAAAAGTAAAATACCTCTGTTACGTCTATTGGTAGTAAATATATTTTTATTTCAAAGCATCAGTACTTAGAATAACTAAATAAAATACTTTTATTCTCTATTACAGACTTTAAAACAGTGATGCACAATCTTTACCTTTTAGCGGGCCGCATAAAAGAAATTATCGTGGGTTCGGGCCGCAAAGAAAAAAATATTTAAAGTACGCTAAATCCATTATTATACAGAACATATCCCGTAACATGCCATCCTAAAAAATCACGTTCCCTGCCATGATGACATCTCAGTTTCACTGTTTATTGACAGTATATAAACCTAAGTTAGCAGCTAAAAATGTATATATGCTAGAATACCTAAAATGATAAATACTTATTGACAATATTAAGAGAAATATTGAATGACTTAATGGCTCAACTATTTACGATTGCATCATGGGCATGGAGGTGTTAAATAGCCCTAAAAGTGAATTTAGATAAATAAGTAATAGGTTCCATTATATTATTTTGACCGTGTTATTTCAAAAGCTTGAATATAAATAAGCCATGCAAAAAAGGATTATGAGTACTTGCTTATTAAAAATCGTTTCATTGTGAAATATTTATGTTTCATTTATATGCAATTCATAAGTTAATGCATTCTTGGTTTTTGTTAATTTTTAACTATTTTTAATTTGACATAATATTGTACCGATTTATTCTCTTTCATTAAAGAAAAAGCTTGCTTACATTTATTAAATAAATGTTTTACTTGAAAAAAATATATTTGAGAAAAAATATTAAAGGGCCGCTACAAAATTCAAAAAGGGCCGCGGTTTGCGCATCACTGCTTTAGAAGAAGCTAAATGAAGCTATAACTTAATATTTTTAAAGTATGACACAAACTTTTAAATATCAAATCTTTAATATAATATTTTTGTTTTATTTCGCTGATACTTTCAAGTAGCGATATGTTTATAATATATTATATTTGCATCCACCTTAATTAAGTATCAGAAAATTCTGTTTTGATGAGTTCCATTAAAAAATTCATATATTTCATATAAGAATGGTTATAAATTAGAACTGAGGTCAGCTTTATATCGAGTGGCACGTAAAAAAACATTATTTAATTTTTGAATATTTTCTTTGAAAACAATAACAGTTTGCTCATTCGCTATTTAATATCTTTATATTACATGACTTCACTACGCCACTGTTATTCAGTGTATCTTTTTGATAACATGACTAACTACGTCACGTTGCAGGAACATTATTACTCGCTAATTTTTAAATCAAATAACCAATCCCGCTGGTAGTTATCTGTTTTCAAGATGGACTTAAGCAACTTTAACGAGGCGATGAGACTTTTCCAATAATTTATTGAAAAATCACGATTTGTTAAAAAAAAAAAAAACCGACGTGGCATCGCTTAAAGGGGTCTATCTCTGCGGCTGAAATTTTATAATAAATCAGTGAAACGCAACCTATTTAGATAGATGAACCAATCTATTTATTGTTTTAGTTTTGAGGATTATAATATACCCTCTCCAGACTCCCGAGTCTAGACTATTTTTTACACGATTTTTAAATAACACTGTCTACTTAAAATAGCACATATAATAAGTATTCTTACAAGAATTATTTGTTCTAACACGATCCCCAGAAACAAAAACACTAAAGAGGATAACGGACTTCCTAATAACAATCAATTCAACAATGCAAGACAGTAATAACGAACAAAAGGCTTAACAATTCCAGGGTCCACATACAGCATCTAGGACGTGGTCAGCAATTTGCTAACAATGAAAGCGATTTATGTCCATGCCATCATAAAATGCACCATATATTTAATCAAGTGTAATTTAGTGAATTGTATTATTTTTGTTCTTATAATATTCTTATGTAATTATTCTCTATTGGGTCTATTTTTACACGATTTTCTATAAAAAATGGTTAGAATTCATTCAATAACATTTTTTTATAACACCGAAACGTATCTACCATGCAAGTAAAAGGTTGAGTATACACTATAATATATCAGGGCTGTGGTGTAAAAAAAGACGACTCCGACTCCTGATTTTTTTTTCAATAATTTAATTTTAACTTATACTTATAAATACATATGTATTCCATCATATCATCTTTAGTCAACCAAGCATGCAATGTCAACACAATGGACTAGTGTGGTTTGAATACAAATCATTTTTTTAATTTTTCAAACCGCTCATTTTCACGACTCCGACTCCACAGCCCTGCTGTATATAAACATATTTTTTTATTAAATAACTGCATAATAGATACTCTAGTACTGATCTAGTCCGCTTTAGGTGCTTATAATAAGTTAGAAAATTAAATTAAATATAATTTCTTCATTGTTTGGGGAACTAATACTTATTTAGGTTGAATGAAAACACTAGTTTAAAAATGTACACTTTAACTGCAAACAGTATGATACATATTTTTAATACTTATAAAAATATTAATATGAGTCGATATCGAATGAAATCTCGCTGGTAAATTAAAATTTACAAATATTCTTGGGAAACTTTGTATTTGGTCTGTGGGTCGTAGGATATTTTATTTTGGATCGCGAGCCACGGGTTGTGTATCACTGATATAAATAGACATATGTTATGTTGTTTTTTCCTTTCACGTGATGTGCATATTTGAACTAACAAATGACGAAAATCAATTTGCAGTAAAAACGTATTCACGCCTTAGATTCGTTGAAAATTCTAGCGTGATTCTAATTTATTCTACATTGTAAAGTAAATATATTTTTGAACTGATTAAAATCAAAGCGATGTAAGTCAGTTTTTTTTAAACTTGATTTCAGAATTAATATCTATACATGTCACATGCTACATGTGCGGATTGCAATACTAGCATCCCGGTATTATAATCCGGATTTGAAAGCTGTAACAGTGACATCTAAGAAACTATTTGATAAATATTTTTGTACACAACATTTGTGTAATTGATAAAATCTAGCTAGATTAGGGTGGCCACAAAAATCGAGACGCAGCAACGATTTTTTTTTTATCATGTCCATTCCCAATGTGGAGCATACGGCCTCCTAATGGAGGAAACTCAACAGAAGTTTTTCTATGAGAATTTTTTGTTACTCAGTCGCTCAACCTCTCTTTTTCAAAGAGAGTAATAGGGTAATCCATCAATCATCCTGCAATGGAAAGAAGGTTTAAGTTCAAGAAGAATTTACAAAATTGCTTGGTTCCTTATCATAAAATACAGTGGAACCTCTCATACCGAGCACCTCTTATAACGAGTAATTCACATAACGAGCAAAACAGATTGTAAAAAAGTGCTTTCTTAACGAGCGATATTTCGCATAACGAGTGACGCAGAGTTTTGGAAAGATCACTTTCACATCGTTGCTTGCCTAAAGATGATTGACAAGGCGTCGGAAGGGGTTACCAAGAGAACCCTCACTTCAGCTTGGAAGAAGCTTTGCCAAAGATCGTTGTCGAATGTGATTTTGGGGGGTTTGAAACAGTACCTGTGAAGTCTACAGTCAGCGAGATTGCATCTTTGGCCAATACCATGGGACTGGAAGTGGATAACAACGATATTGATGAGCTTGTGAAAGAGTACAGTCAAGAGCTGACCATCAAAAAGCTTATGGAGTTGCATTGTTTTTCACAGCAATAAGTTATGGAGGAGAGTTTATTAGTGGAGGAGGAGAAAGTAGCAAAGAAACAATCTTCTGGCGCAATAAGAGAAAAGCTGAAAGCATGTGAAACTGTTGCATTGTGCATTAAGAAGCATCAACTAGGCGATTTTTTATCGTTTTTTGCAAATCGAAATCGCATTTCAGGTTGTTACGCTCCTTAAAAATTTAAAAGTATGTATTTTTACTTGAATACACGTTAAAAATATAAAAAAATGCTTTTTTTCCGGTATGGAACGCATTATTGTATTTTACATTGTTTTATATGGGAAAAATTGTTTCGCATAACGAGTAAGATTCTGGAACGAATTAAACTCGTTATGAGAGGTTCCACTGTACGTAAGCCGTTATCGGCTTTGATCCAAAAATACTCATATAAGTCTTCCGATGATGAAAACTCTTGAGCCGATCATGACATGGAGTTGAATATATGGATTTTTAAGTGACGGTGGTGATGAATGAACGATCTACCATATCGTATTACTTAACCGTTTGAATACCGCGCAAATAAATCATTAATATGTCCCAGAGATACTGCGTGTTTGTAAGAAAAATAATTTTGCCTAATATACACTCGAATTCGATATTTTAAAAACCTATATTGACTCAATATAGATGGCACCAATGTTCCCTCTAAGCCAAAAGGTTAGTTGCGCGGAAATTTCAAAGGCTGCGCAGTGGATGCGCGTAGGTTGCGCGGACCGATCAAATATTAACTGACCAACTGTCATGTAGTGCGCGCCAACCTGGAATGAGTGCGCGGGGGCTTCCCAACTGCCGCGCGGCCACGCACGCGCGCAGCTTAGAGGGAACGTTGGATGGCACTACACATATTCATCAAAATATTGTTTAAATTATATAAGATTACCGAGTATTTGATTTTTTTAAATGCTTGGACATCCGTGTTGGCTTGCATATGTTCCGGACACCTGTGTCCGCTTAGGATCCAAATGGTTAAGTTGTTTTTAATAAATTCGTAAATGTATATTTTCTCCACTGTTTATTAAAAAAAAAAAAAGGAACTGAAACATCTTTGATACTTTTTTCGAAAGTAAACAATAATTTTGTATAAACTCAAAAGTTAAAACCTGGTCTAACATGGATTTGCGGAACAAGACGATTTCGTTTAACCATACAACCGTGTTATACAAGGCCCTAGTGTAATTACAAGCGATATCAATCAATAATTGTATCAACTACTCGCTCTTAGAAAAGAATGTGTGGTCACCCTTGATAAATATAATCGCACATGTTATGATGTTGACTATGAAGCTAATATCATATAAAATAATCAGCTGCACTAAAACAGCCGTCGCCAACCGGTGGTCTGTGATGGTTCATGAAATTTTTTTGTCGTCCAAGAATCCACAAACCTGTTTCAAAGTAGCACTAATTAAAAATTAATATCACAGATAATTTGTTGAAATTAAACAAACGGCTGCATGGTCGAGTGTCGACGTCATTGACTTAGAACACGGGAGTAACGGGTTCAAATATCAGTACGAACAGTTTTTAAGGATTGCTTTCTCATTCGATTCATGGATTTCTGTCTTGAATTCCCTCCCACTCATCTTATCTTAAATCCTTAACCACTAGTCCTGTTTTTGTTCTATCCTTCTGTCCCTATTCTCTTTGAAAAAAAAAGTTGAGCAACTGAGTAGCAAATGGTTCATGTTGGAAAAAAAGAACATCGAAATATCTCCATTAGGAGGCTATATGCTCCACACTGGGAGCGGAAATGGATTTTTAAAAAGCTGATATTTAACGGTAAAAACAGTTTTATATATTTTTTATATATATTTATATTTGTAAAATTTGGTTTCTCCGTCATCATTTGTTGTGTATAACAAACAAATGATGTTTGGCGAGTAGAGTCTACACATTTATGACCCAAGTCAACCATTTTGCACCGTGAACAAGTGTGCTTGAAAAATAGGAATAAAAGGCATAAAACAGTGTGACTAGCTTCTTAAATCTTGTTTATATTAAGTATCCTGTGTATAATCAATAGATAGTCTAAGAATCCGTTGCATTAGACGAGTTTATTAACTCTAGTGAAGAATCTAGATTATAATGATCCCCCAATAAATAAGCATTTTTTTTATTGCCGTAAAATACATCTTGTTTTTTTTTAATATCAACTCTAAAAAATCAAAATAATGTAACCCACAGTTTTTTTATTTATAATCAGAAGAATTATCTTTATATACAACTTAAGGTTTTATCAAAAGGATGTAAGCTGCCAACTGCGAATTAGTATCTAAAGTATGCTTTTAAGTTTGAAAAAAAAGAAGCTATGAAAATTTCGACCAAGAAAAAGGAAATAAGAAAAGGTTTTTCTTAAGCAATGTATTGAATTAATATTAGATTAAGTCAATGAAACACCAGTTTATTAGCCTTCGTGCACTTCAATGATTCATATTTTGACTTTGGCCCAAAATATATATATTTTTTATTTTATATGAACATTGTAAAATATTGACAAACCATTAATTAATAACTTTTAGAGTGAAGAAAAAACAGAATATGATTAAATATTCAAAATAATAATTATTTAAAATTGACAAGGAAGTCAACTGAATAAGCTTCGACAAACTCTACTTTAATACTTAAAACATATCATTTGTCGAAACTCACCCACGCCTACGTGGAATATATCGACAACCAAAGCAATATTGTAGAAAAAAAATGTTAAAGCCCTCCCCAGTGGCATCCTTATTGGCAGGCTGGTTTTACACCTTGGTAGAACAAACAATTCATGTCGACGAATTCTCAAAAGATGATCAGGAAAATTTAGTTTCACATTCACAAGAATGTTTGGAATTCTCATTTTGGCTTCGTATAAGCCGAAAGAAATATATTTCCTTTTTGAACGTTCAAACTATTAACCACTTGAGTACCAAGCGGACACAGGTGTCCGGAACATAGGCAAGCTAACACGGATATCCAAGACATTAAAAAAAACAAATACTTGGTATTCTAATAGAATATAAGCAATATTTTGATGAATATGTGTAGTGATATCTATACTGGTCAATATAGGTTTTTAAAATACCGAATTCGAGTGTATATTAGGTAAAAATATTTTTCTCAAAAACACGCAGTATCTCTGGGACATATTAATGATTTATTTGCGCGGTATTCAAACGGTTAATTAATAATGAAAAAATGTGTTTTGTGCCTTCTGTATGGGTTTCGTCATTTTGAACATTCCACAGTCGATATCTTAGTGGCCCACGGTATTTAAAATAGTAAGTTTAGTTGTCACTGAGGTCCAAAAGGATACCGACCACTGCATTAAAATCAACTACAATTTATTGAATGCAACAGTTTCAAGCGTGCATATAAATAATGAACGAAGACAGCCTTAATTGAGTCACAAAGATATAAAATATATTTATTAGTTCATTGCACACAGGTCAGAATTATATCATTTGATTTGCCCACAATAAAATTAATGGCGCAAGACCTATGAACTATTTATTATCAGAGAAGCGATTACTTTGATGCATTCAGCGGTAACTTTTAGAAGTTAATGTCTTATTATAAAATTAAGAGTGAGTGAAATGGTCACCACCAGGCATGCCCAAACCTTAAGGCGGAAACATACTGCCGACACCCGACGACACGTAAGCGTATTGGATGAGATGATAGCTACATATTTGCCATTGTATTGTATGGAACAGGAACGCACTGCCGTCGCGTCGCGTTGGATGTTGGCAGTGCGTTCCTGTTCCATACAATACAAAATACAATGGCAAATACACATGTAGCTATTGATCTCATCCAACACAATAATAAAACTAATTTTATTATTAACTGTTTATTTATTATAAATACAAAAATATCGTATTATTACTAAAGTTAAAAATATTTATGTGTGGCCCATCAGACACACGCAATATTTTATTTGGCCCACCGAGTGAATTCAGTTGTGCATCCCTGGTCTATAGTGACATCTATGAATACGAAAAAATGTTACATGGCATATTTGCAAACATTCGTATTACTGATAAAATATTTTTTTAAAAAGATTCATGTTGATTAACGCAATCCTTATTATACTATTTCACTAATAGTTTATTGTATATAATAAACAAGGAGTCAGTGGCGTGCTTATAAAACAGTGTTTTTTTTTTATTTCATTACATTAATTCTCAAACAAAATAACTTATTTATTTTTGAAAGTTTTATTGATCGTTAACAAATTTAATAGATTGGTGTTAATATATGTTTTTTTGTTTTTATTGGACATTGAAATCTAATTATCTTTTAAAATAGTATCTGTCAAATCGAGGATTGATAAATTTAAAAAAAATAATGATGGTATTAATTATTATTTTATTTATAGCGCCTATTATATTGTAAAAAAATAATAAAGTGCGTTTTGGTCGAGATAAATTTATTTATTGGATAAAAATATGAAGTCACTGCTTAAGAACGCCACTGGCTAAGTGTTAATTTTTTTCATGTAACTATTAACGGAATACCACAATAAGGAATTCTTAACTCAATTGGGATGATTAGAAAATCCTATTAAGCTAGATTTTATCAACTACACGAATGTTTGTAAATAAGTCACTAGACAATTTGTCTTGATTATAGATGTCGCTGTAGACCGTTGCACTCACCCTTAATATATGTTCTGTCTGGAGTTCTGTCAAGGAAATCTGGATCTAAGCTAAGCTTTCAAGTCTGAAAAATGAAAATTGCGAGCAGGAAAAAGGAAGTTTTTCTTAGACAGTTTATAAAATTATTATTAGATTAAGTAAATAAAACATGAGTTTCTTAGTTTTCATGCACTTCAAGATTGTGTATACATATTTCATATTTTGACAATGTTCCAAAATCATCAGAAAACGTTTTTTGTGCCTCCTGTAAAAAATATTTTGCCTTTCTACCAGGGCTGTGGAGTCGGAGTCGGAGTCGTGAAAACTAAACGGATCAATTTTTTTTTGAAACATATATTTAATGATGTGTATTAAAAAAAATAGTTCAAAGTGTTGACATTGCATGCTTGGCAGACTAAAGATGATCTGATGGAATTTGTATATATAATATAAGTTAAAATGAAATTATTGAAAAAAATCCTCGGATTCGGAGTCGTCTTTTTTTACACGACTCCACAGCCCTGCCCTGATTTCTACAGTCGATATGTATTTGTTTTCACAATAGGCATTTTTAATAATGCCGCTATAAATATGAAATAAAAAATAAATGTATATTTGCAATATTTTAGTTATTTTGTTGTTTTCAAATTAAATTAGCAGCGCGAAATTAAAAGCATTAATGACCACGAAAAATGTGTAAATTGTGTAAATGTATTAAAAATTGTTGTTTTGTTTATAATCGAATTGAAACGAATTGAAAATTTAGAATTATTTGTTGCGTAAAACAGTTTTTACTCTAAGCGCGTATATCAAATAAACATTCTTTTACAATTTCGCGGATATTATCGCATCGATATTTTAAATTTAATATTCAACGCATAAATTCAAAAGAATTAAGATAAACAATGAACATTTTTCCTCCTGGCAAACTTTTCACATAAAATAACTGCACAGGAAAAGGAAATAGTATAATTTTAGAGTCATTTTCCAAACACAGAACTGGACGGATCAAATCTCTTAACCTGGGCGACTTAATGTCACACACCCAAGCATTTCTCCAATTAGAACAAAAAAAAAATATAAGAAAACCTGCACTTGGTCAAATATTCCAACAGCCAAATTTTAACTGATCTTTTAAAAAGACTCAAGAAAGCATGAATTCTACTTGTCTATTTAACCAATTGAATGGATGGATGGTCTGTATCGTAGTCATATGCTCCGAATAAGGAGCGAATATGGTTTCCTATCAATACCATTGAACGTTTCACACATTTTTTCTGGGATAAATTCCCGATCCATATTAAGATGTGATAGACTTTCCTGGTTCATAGATACGCGGAAAAGCAAGATTCCATATAAGCAAAAATATCCTTTTTCTTAATCTGTCTTACTGTCTGCCTTCTTTCTGTCACACTCACGTATTTTTCGACCCAAAACTGCAAGGAGATACATTTCTCACGTGTAAATATTTATATTATACGAACATATGAAACAATTTCCCAATACAGTGGTGCACGGTACTTTTTTTTATATACGAACTCCTTAACGCCTCGCCTCACACATATTCTGATTCACGGCCACTCCAAATAGGGAAAATTTAAATAGACATTTTCAATTCGTATATAACATCGAAATATTGCAATAAACATGCCCTTTTTGACGATACACACACATTTCCCGATGCAAAGCTGCACGTTTCTATGCGTGACGTTACTAATTTTCTTGATACAAAAATGAATGATACAGAGAAAATCTAAATAAGCAAATGAATATATTATAAATTGCATTTATCAATAAAATGTAAAACGAGATATGTAATATAATAAACATGTGCCGTTGGTCTCGTTTCACACACACATTCACGCACTTCCCGATTCAATGCTGCACGACGATACATTTTTCTCACTAATTTTCCCGGTGTCATGCTACACAGGTCAGTAAAAATTTCGATAAACAATTATATTTTCGTAACGTTTTACGAAATATCTATAATATATAACGAGCTCATTTTCGCCTGAAACATTATTTTTCATGATTCACAGCTGCACGATGGACTCACAACAGGCCCCTGTTTAACATCACACACACACATTTTTCCACGAGTTTATTTCTCAGCGGTTTAATTTTGGGGGTGAAAAGTTTTTTAAACACAGTGGTACACAGAGTAGGGAAAATTTTAAAAAAATATTTCAACTTAATATGAGAATTATTAACGTCAAAATTGGGGTGGGAATTGTCAATTCATGCCAATATTAATTACACCAGTTTGTCTTCCAAATTGAGATTATAACCCACTTTATTGGTCGTGATTATCGATCTATCTTATAAATCCAAGTTGGAAATGAGACAGATCGGCACCAGCTAACGCGACGTCCGCCGTATGCCGAATCGTACGATAGCGCCCTTGTCCGATACTTATAAACACACGCGAACGAATGCGCGGCCTCGGGGCGCGGCGGTCACTGCCATGCCAAAATGGCTAAGGATCTAATCCAGGCAGTGCTGATCGTACGTGAATGAGCAAGACATATTCCATTGACGTGTATATATGTACTCAATCATAAGTTTGGGTTGTCAACTTTAATTGTGTACCCCCCACCGTTGCTATGTATTCTCTCGTCACTTCAAATCAGATGTAGCCAACATGTTTGATGTTACTATTGAATTACTCTTTTAAAAATTGGCGTACGCTTACCCAGCGATGGCAAACACGTAGCACGTGAAAAGTTTCAACGGCACGCAAAAAAATATTCTTCTTATATTTTTCAAAAGATATACATATATAGCTCGGATAATATATAAAATCATGTTGATGTATTCATTGTGACTAGGGCATCCAATCCTGGACTCTTTTTTGTGATCCTGGGATTTCGGCATTGATAATTTTTCCGATCCCGGGACATTACGATTTTAAGATCCCGGAATTTTTCAAACAAGTTTTTGTCGATTACAAAATCCTACGAACTTACGGAATTATTCTCAAAATAAAACACCGTGAGACCTTTTTTTAGCCCTCACGCAACTCTCTCAAATTTTCTCAATCCCGAAATACCAGGGACTTTGGGATCACAAAATTAGACGGGTTCATATAACGGAAGTCCATCAGTGTAGCACAAGCGATTTTGGGGAAGTCCCAAATGATAAGTGGTGTGAGTACGGCGTATGTATTTATTTCACTTTTCTCAAATATTTTTAAAATATCAACATAAAGTCATTTCAAATAAAAAAATGGCGCGCCGTTTAAATCACAATATATATATATATATATATAGATATATCGATGGATGGGGTGTCACATGTAGTGATGCTAGGTGAAAAAAAATCCATATTTTTGCGGGGTTAAGCTGGAAAAAATTGGGTTAAAATAAACTCTTTGGGAAATTGGGAGAATTGAAAAGTAGTATAATATTAAGCTAATAATTTTATATATTTTTTAGTATTAGTAACACTTATTTAAAAAGCGCGACATGTAATACTTATCCTATTCACACATTAAAGGTTAATATATATGATGATTAATTAAAAGTGCTATTACATATTCTAAAGTAGTCTATGACTTTGACCAATGACAACTAGGTATAGTTGATTCCGAAACGAAATATTTGAAAAAGGTTCTGTTCGACAAAAAATATCATTTAAGTAAGCAAATTATTATTAATATCCTACGTTTTTCCCCCATTTTTCCCTGTTTTTTCCAATCTTTCGGGCTTATTCCAGGTTTATTTCACCAGTTTAAATTTCTCAGGTTTTTTGCATAACTAGTAACATGACCTGGATGAGTGCTGGAGTTTAGCGACTGCAGTAGGAGGGCGGATTATCGAATGGAGTGGAGGAGATTGATTGAGGTGGTCAAGGTTCACCCCAGACTGTAGCGTCAAGAAGATAAAAAAATATAAAAAAAGTATTCGTCAAGAATCGACACTAAACTTAGAGGGTGAGGAATTCCCACAGCTGAATTCTTAAGCTGCAACTTTAATACTAATATAAAGACAAGCTATTGTCCCTGTCTATTAATTTTAAACTCTTATTTAAGGCTGTTATTTGCAATCACAAATCAATGAATGTAATTTAATAGATAAAAATAAATTTTGAAAGTATTTTTAGAAATCAGTCTCAAACATGGCTTGAGAACTTACAGACATATCATTCCAAAGTAATGTAAAACTAAAAATACTTTTTAATTGTACGTTATTTTTCAAAATGAAGTCCAAGTTTAATTTTTTAACCATTTTGGAAATGGCCGTGCTTGACCGTGTAAGACCGGTGTTAATGCATCTATATTTTGATACTATAATTATCTATGCAACATAAAATATCGATGATTTTTCGAGGCTTTTTCCTAAATGCAGACGTTTTTCATTTGTTGTTTAATCTCTGTCTGTTAACTTCTGTCAAAACAGTGACAAGTTTAATAATTTTTAAAAGTAAAATCAGCATATGTCAAATACCTACCAGATTCAACGACTTTTGCCAAAGTTTTGGTATTAGTTAGAATAAATTTAAAAAGCTTCATTTTTTTAATTGAAAAGTGCATCTTGAATGCGGTCTTATTAAATTTGAACTGTTCAAACTAACACATTCGTAGGTTTTGTCATTTAGAACTGGGGCGTGTTTGGGCATTCAAGAGTAAAGATGAATTTGCAATGACAGTTGTAACTAAACTTTTTATATCACTAAGATTGACAGTTATCGAAATTAATTACAGTTATCATAATGTAGTCTTCCAACATGAAACATTTGTTCAAAGTATTTTATCTTTTTTTAAAGAACGTATCTCAATAGAAGATTCTCCTATGAGAACTGTTTGTTAATCAGATGCTTAAACTCGTTTTTTCCTAAGCAAGTCGAAGGGATAAAAATATGTGACTAGGACAAGACTAGTAGTTTACTAAACGCTCTCGCTACAGCCGTAAGGGTTGAAAGGGTGGAAGGGATTTTTTTACATAAAAAACACCCAAGTCTTCGAATAGAAATTAATAAATAGATTGAAAAAAATACTGTTCTTTCTGTGATTCGACCCCGAAAGATCCATCACGGCAGTCAACGACGTTGACCGCTACGCCACGGACGAACCAACATATGCCTGGTTCTCAACATTATTACGGTGGGCTTATTATATATATAATATTTAAATCCTACTATTGGATTTAATTCCAGTCAATAGTAAAAAAATAGTCATACTTCGAAATATATATATATTTTTTTTAATAAAAAAATATTTGACATTACAGCTAATGCCAATGCGCCAAATATTTTGAAATTGAAATATCTTACGATTTCTAGACACACAAAACACAGACGAGCAGAACGGGTTTCCGCATAAGAAAAAATTCTACAACAGAAAAAAGTAATAACAAACAAAACGCTCAATTAGATTCTAGCACATTAAACATGTCAAAAATTTAAAGCCTTGATGTCCAGTACCTCATAAAACGCCCAGTATATAAACAAAAAGCGATGGAAAGCATGTATTTTTTTTAATAAAATAAAATAAAATTTACTTATTATTCTTCATTATTACTTATTTTACACGATTTTCTAAGCCACAGTGTTTTTTTTAAATAAAGATAATCTATGTTATATTTTTTCTATAAATTCTATCACCTTTTTACAGGGTCATTTGTAGAACGTATCTAACACGTATAAAAAATCAGATGAATATTAATAAAGAGACTTAATCCGAAGCCCAATATTTACTCTGATACAACCAGAGCTCGATGTGTCGAGTTATATTGCTCCTCTAATTGAATAAGAGAAAAGCTAAATCATATTATATCATAAAGATAATAGCAGTTTACCACCAGTGCCGTGCCAATTACATATTGAGTTACTATAATATATTGCCAACACAGTAAGGGCATTTGTCGAGTAGGAGATTCCGGTATTATGCGTTATATATACAGACAACCAATTAATTATCGTCGAGATTGAAAGGGAATATTTCTTCAATCTCGGACGACGAGCTTTCTGATACGTCATTCTATGAATCACGTATCGCACAAACCCACAAAAAAACCACAAGTGAAGTTGAAACTAAAGGTTTGACTCCGACACACGTTGTGTCCGGTTCACGTCCCAAAAAGCAAGAAAGAAAAAGATGAAAACTCGTTTCGGGTTTAGAAAAATCAGTGTTGCCAATTATGGTCATAAACAATAAAAACAATCGATTATACTGGATACATGATAATCTTTTTTTAAGCACAATTAATTGAACTAAATCTTTTAAATGTCTGCCAGTTATCATCACAAAAGGGATAGTGGGAGCTTAGGCCTAAAAATCTCGTCACATATCCAATATATATCCAAAAAACGTTAAAAGTGAAAGGATATCCGCAGTCGGTTAATTAACGCGACAACTGGATTAATTAAGGATAGAAACATTGGTGAAATATACTTTTAAATCGACTCTTTTTTACGCGGTCCACTAAAAAGAACAATAATAGTATATTTTTACACGAATTATTTGTTTTAACACGATTACCAGACAAAAAACACAGAAGCTGATAACGGACTTTCTAATGACAAGAAATGCAACGACACAAGACAGTAATAACAAACAAAAGGCAAGAGTGATTAGCCAACCACTATTCCTGTCCTGTCTAATCCTTTATATCCTTACTACTTACTATCTTCAAAAAAAGACGTTGACTGACTGTGTAATAAACAGTTCTCGTATAAAAAAACTCCTAAACTTGAATCGTTCAAATTATGTACACTCCCACAGATTTTGTCACTAACGACCCGGGTTTCGCCTTTCGGCATCTTCAGGCGTTCAAGCGCCTGAAGATGAAAGGTGAAACCCGGGTCGTTAGTGACAAAATCTGTGGGAGTGTACATAATTTGAACGATTCAAATTTAATATTGAAATTCTACCAAGCACCTTCAGTCGAAATCTTAAATTAAAAAAACTTCCGTTGAGATATCTTAATAAAGAGGCCATATGCTCCACATTGGAAGCGAACTTTGGTGTAAAAAAAAGCTTTGTATTTACAGTGCTTTTAAAAGGCTATTTCTCGATAATTCCGGAGGAACTATTTTACAGCCATATAAAAATAATCAGATTTTATCTTGAGGTATAAAAGTGTTTAACTTACCAACTATTTGTTTGCGTCACTGGATTCAATCCACCCAATGAAAACACATTGAAATTATTTAATAATACTAATAAACGCACCGTCAATTCGGTGACCTGGTGAGTGGAGACTTGGGCGATTGGAAGTGAAATTATGATATGCGCGCTATGTTTTACTGATCCCATAATCTGGTATGACAGCTTTGATTATACTGTCGATGATAGAAAGATGTCCTAAACTTTTTTGTTGGATTCTATCTGACAGTTGAATATAGAAAACTTAGAAGGAAATCTATTTTAAGACAGTTTCAAGAGCTGTTCGGCTGATCAATGTATTACCTAGAGCAGTGGTTTCCAACCGTTATGCTACTGCGCTTCCACCATCTTTTATTTGTTTAATATATGTATATACAGTGGAACCCCGATCTACCGTTCTCGCATTGTTCGTTTTCCCGCATGGTTCGTTCATTTTTCATAGTCCCGGCCAAACACCCATAAGAACAATGTAAAATAATCCCGCATTAACCGTTTTCCTCGATCTATCGTTCAAATATTTTGGTCCTGTCAAAAATATTATCCCGATTGACCGTTTTCGTTGAATATTTCTCATAAATAATCTTACCTCGCATTTCGTTTCGCGTTTTTTTCAGTGGAACCCCCATCTTCCGTTCTCACTATCTTCGTCTTTATGCATGGATCGTTTATTTTTTACTCGACCAAGACCACCCCACCCCGTAATAGCAATGTTTAGTAATTCCACGTTAATCATTTCTCGATTTACCGATTTCTTCGATCTATCATCTAAATATTATCGTCCCGTCCCAGTTACTAATCTATCCCGATTGACCATTTTTGTAGAATATTTTTTTCGCTCATAAATAATCTTGCATTTCATCTGGTTGCGTAAATTTTTCTAACTCAAAAGTCAAAACTAAAATACCTAAATGAAAAAAAACTAGAACTCTAGTTGAGAAACTGAAAATAATTAAAGACATTGGAAAAAATTCAGGAGAAAAACGAGTCGACATAGCAAAAAGGAGTTAGTTGACTTAGAAATGTACGCGATTTTGAAAAGTGTTTGTTAAAATTTAAGTCCCAAACTGCAAATAGGCTACTTAGTTTGTATTAAACAAGTTAAAAATACATTTATTTGTTGTTTACAATTTACCGTAAACTTATCAACGTAAATGGCTTATAATGTACTACTGTCGTACTACGTAGATAATATGTAAGTCCGAAATTGCAGTTATATACTAATTTGATCTGACAATATTGTTTTATCTAAAATTAACAAGGGGTTCGCCGGCCTTATTGAAATCACCCCTTGAAACTGGTGACTCATATGACCTACGTGAGGAAGACGTGTTCTACGTAAGAACCAAAATTTGTTGGTTATAGTTTCGGCCACGTATAAATAAATCGGGAGCATATAAGTTAATAGTCATGAGAATTTCAGGATTAATAACTCGGCCCCAAAGAAGAAGAGAAAAATGTTTTTAACTTGAAAACGATCTTCGAACTTCAAGAGAGTGAAATGATAACATTCCTTAAAGAAATTTGGTGGAGTAGTATACCTTTAAAGAAATATCAAAGGGAAATATATATATTTCTTAAAATAGTATCATAGAAATTTCTTATGGCGTAGTTCCAATTGAAACTTATCTGTCCTTATCCGTTATTATGGTTTTTGTTTTTTGCTGCGAGTGCTTCGAATTGTAATACCGCCATTGATGCAGTGTGACAATGTTACCGAAATAATTCGACCACTATACTATGGCGAAATCTCTTTTGAGTATAATTTACGAGGTTGTGTCTTGTTTGATGCAAATCAGAAGGTTGCATTTTATGCCAGTAATGCGTTTTTTACGCGAAAAGCGTTATGAATGACTTTTCGTGCTTGGGACATAAAATTATATGATAACTTTGCTAATTGGTCAATGAAATTCTACATGTTCAACCTTCCACGACTTTCTTGTCAACCTAATCAAGTTGATTTTATAAAAATGATACGCAAAATGGCGTTTTTTTAACCATGTATATCCTTAATGTGGAGCATAATATGGACTATTAATGAATCTCAATCGTTTTTTATTGAGTTACTTAACCTCTCATTTTCGAAAAAAATAGTAATAGAAGGATAGGGGTTGGAAGGACTAGTGGTTATCAAATTGCTCTCGCTTCGGTGGGTGGTATTGAATTTCAAATTTCACATAGATACATCCATGCAGTCGCATAACTAGAAAATAAGAGCACATATGCAAGAGTTATATATAGTGTATAACAAAAAACAGTTTATTTCGCAGGTACAGGCGAAAAAGGTCTTCACCGTTTACTCGATTGGCAGGGAATTAAAATATATATTTATTTTTTAGTATTAATTTAAAACGAGAATGAACAATCAAACCTTTTAGACTAATTGCGTACGCGGCCGCGCGCATTTCGTTCGATTCAACAACACTCGCCAAACGCCTATTCTGACATATCAAAAACGTAAGTAAAGCAGTGGTGAGAGTGTCCTCTCGTCCGAAGAAATAAAATCGATTTCTATTCACTCGCTCACTTAGAATCACTCGCCAGATCGCTCGGCCAAATCCCGTGCGTCGCATTCAGATTGTTTTGTATTCGGCCGAGCTCATTCTCTCGGCTGGCCAACTCGGTTCATCTAAATGAGACTTATATATTACTATTTATATATATTACTTATTATATATTACTGTATATTAGAGGTCTGCACGGGCCTGGCCCTCGGGCGGGTAAGTGCAATTGAGATTCGGGCTCGGGCCGGGCTTGGGTAAGGAATTTATTTCTTCAGAAAAATATTTCAGACTATGTTCGTGTCATAAGTCAGCCGTGATGATTTTAATTATTACCAGTATAACAATTTACGATTATCTATAAGATAATAGTAGTTAGTTGTAAATTTGTAAAACACGAGGAGTATAAATCTGGGCTTCGGATCGGGTTCGGGTAACAAGTCTGGTATTAGACTCGGGCCCGGGCCGGCTCGGGTCTAAATCTTTCGGGCTCGGACCGGGTAATTTTATAAAATTTCGGCCCGTGCAGACCTCTACTGTAAACACACTTTTTCTTTAGTTTGAAGCCATATGCAACCACCCAATTGCAAATGAAAGCACATATGTCTAAAGCCGGCTGTTACATTTGTAAATATATTATTTTCTGCTTATTTATTTTGCAATGAATTTTTGTAAAACCGGAAGAGTTTTTTTACAATCGGGCTGGCATTGCGGTTTTAGGCTGGGTCTTAAAATAATTATATTCATTGATTAAAATGGCGCACCTTTCTATTCAAAGTCACGGCTCGTTGGTCAATTTTATTCTCCTCGCAAAACAGTAAAATCAATTTAATAATATGATTAGGTACAGTGTCAAGAGCAATAAAACACAATATATCGGGAAATTGATTAACCCTATCGTTGTTGGAGTTTACGATAAAATTATGTTAAGTATTGAAGAATTATCATTGCCATTATGTGGTTGGCACTGTCGACAGGTTAAACTTTAACCGGACTTGGCCAACCCGCGGCCCGTGGTTTAACTAACGGGTTCTTCATAATATATTTAAGTAATGAAATCTTACAACGTTTTTTTAAATTACGTGAAAAACAGATATTGTTATAAAAACAGTGAGCCATAGATTCCGAGTACTTATGGCGACATTGTTTATTTTACCAATGTTAGATGGTTAAGTCACGGAAAAATTTGAAGACGATTTTTTTGAGATAAAGCGACGATTCTTAGCTAGAGATTGCAAAATTACCAAGCCTGTGGAGTCGTGTAAAAAAAGACCGTGGCTCCAACTCCGGTATTTATTCCACTCCGATTCAATACAAATATGTAAAATTTCATAATATAAATACGAACCTATCAACCAATATACCAAGTTGCAAACAAATATATTTCGGAGAAGAATAAGAAGACCCCAGGACATATATTGACAGACTAGCAGTATTTATATTTCATATTTTTTAGAATAATTCAAATGTTTCAAGTATGCAAACAAATATATTTCTGAGAAGAAGAAGAAGACCCCGGGATATATATCGACAGCCCTGCAGTATTTAATTTTTAGCATCTTTCTATAAAAAAAATCATAAAAAAGCAGCGACCAATTTTCCCATGGATATTGTGCGTACCACGATTGACTTGACGGCTTATAGGCTTGCGTAAAAGCACGGGACGGCCTTTTTTTAGAAATTGTAGCTTATTATTAACGAAATCGATTTTTAAATAAAATTCTTTTTTTTTTCGTTATTTTCTTGTTTTCCTCGAAAAACTTTGTAAGACTATTTCTGGTAAGACGTACATTACATTACGTATGTATACTTTATGTCGTTCAAAATGATTGATAAATACAAAGTTATATCTAAATTTTGTTTGTTTTTTGTGGCACTTATTATAACTTAATATAATAATAAGTCCTCTGAAAGTTTGAGAAATGAGTTACGGACGAAAATAATGGAAAATTGAAGTACCTAAATTGTCAATTTCTCTTTGAAAAAAGTATGTTTAATACCAAACAGATAAAAATAAATTTAAATATCAAGATCGCAGGAAAAACGAACCAATGTCAGATTTTTTTAAAAATTGTAATAAAATTTCAAAAAATCATTCGCTTATACTTTGTTACGAATGGAGATATTTATAAGATTTATTTGCCATTTTACTTATAAATCAAGTATTCAAAATAAGGTCACATTCATTAAATAGTATGGATATAATTCTATACTGAATATACCCTATGTGCTAAATTCAATGTAAAGTAAGTAACTTATGCAAAGTTCAATTCATAGAATTCAGCCTATGTGCAAATAATCAGGAGAGTATTTATTTCTATAAAAATATCAAGAACTAATACATATTTTTAAAAAAATGTTAGATCAGAAAAATCATAAATAAATTAGTCATATTATGACAAATAGTTTTAAAATTACTGCTTATTTCGTTGTTTATTTAAACAGTTTTTTATTATCTCTGAATGAACTTTTTGCCACATCGGGCAAATTAAATGTGCAGCGACAGTATGCCAAAAAACAACCCTTCTTTTATGTGTTATATCATAAAATATAGGGGACTATGGTTATACCCATACAAATTGTTGCAAACTCAATTTACATGGTAATTTTAAGAAAACAATTTTACCTGCAAATAAAAAAAGTAACACTGCAAATAAAGGTGTAAAGATAATAAAGCTTTTAATATGACATGATATGATAATTAATACCCACAAAATTTTCCGTCGTATTATTAAGCTGCAACATATGATATTTTTCCTTTGAAGCAAAAATTGGCTATTACTAAATTATAAAACCGTAAAAATATTTTATTTTTCCAGGGAATATGTATATTTTAAGCGCTAAATATTAAAACATGGCAGCATTCTAAATTATACATGTGACGTTTAAAAAGCATGTAACCTCTCACATCAAACTGACGTTTCTGTTTTTTGAAAAAATATTCGAAAATGGATTCGAATTCCCAGCAGTTGGCCGAAGATTTATTTTTGCACGCTCCCGTAAATGCTAGAATAATGTAAGTGAATATTTCTTTTGGATTAAAACCGTTAATATTAATATTTCATAATATTGTGCAAGGTCGATGTTGACAGTCCGTGTTATATCCCAGGTTAACGTGATCTTCTTTTGTTTTTAGATCTAAAAAATATGAAGAAACTCCTGATGTACCTACAAATCTTCGAGTGGAAATGCAAACTTTGCGGCTAAGTGGTGATTCTCAAAATTTAATTCTGGAAACTTTACGGCATATCCATGGGCCTGATTTTGAACTCAAGAAAGCTACTGCTTACAAGGTAATTTTCTTAGAACATTCATAATTTATCGTTTCTCTAACGACGAGTAAAAATCGCAAACATGCTTTATACCATACTTCTCTTTTACTGCTCGATAATTGACTGAACAGCGCTAAAAGAAATGCTCTTCTGTAGGAAATTTAATTGTGAATATGAGAATTACAAATAAACCAATTATTTGAATTAAAGAAACCTATATTTACGCAAATTACGAAATATTGGTAAAAAATCTTTGCCATTATTTCAAATATCCTCTATAGATTATTCTTCAATATTAGTAAAATGAGTAAACTTGTGATAAAACATGACACAATATTTCTCACTGAAAAATTTGGTAATTGTAGAGTATAGCTCGTCATGGATTATTACGGCGAAAAAATTCACAAACTAAGCTAAAAACAACGCCACGATAAAAAAGTATTATTAGAGGGATAGATACTCGCGAAAAATCACACATTAAAATGAAGAACACATACAAATAAATAATCCAAAATATGAAATATTGTCACTATACACCGCCATACTTTTTAAATTATCCTTTACTTACACATAGACTAATGCGGCAAAGTATGTTGAAAACAACGCCATGATTTAAAATATTTATTGAAGCATTGATAAATCGCGTTAAAATCACACATTAAAAAGAAGAACACTGATAAATTATACGAAATATGTCGTATAATTTATCAGTGGTCTTCTTTTTAATGGGTGATTTTAACGCACTTATCAAGCCCTCAAAAAATAATTTTAAATCGTGGCGTTGTTTTCAGCTTAGTTTGTGAAGTTTTTCGCCGTAATAATCCATGACGAGCTATACTCTACAATTACCAAAAATTTCATAATGTAGCTGAAAAGTACACCATGATTCTAAATCGGTAATTGTATGTTAAAGCTAGTCATGGATTTTTTTGGTGAAAAACTTAACAAACTAAGCCAAAAACAACGCCACGATTTACAAATCTTTATTGAAGCTTTGATAATTGCTTTAAAAATACACATTATTACGAAGAACACTGATAAATTATGCGGAATACGAAATATTTTTCACTACTATGCCTCCATTATTCGATAATAATAGTCTTCGATATAGATAATATTATTATTAAGATTTATAGATATGCACATATTACTTAATCAAATAGTTTATTATAAAAAAATGGAATGGTTGAAAACCCCTGAAAAGTGTATACATAACCCATTAAGAAACAAGATGTGCATCGTTTTACTTGATCATTTGTTCCATGGCTATACGAGTAGAAAATATTTTTTTACTGTATTGTGATGAATATCCCTGGAATGTTCTTCAATTCCGCCGTTAGTGATTCACAGAATTTTGTAAAATGTACGCTATGGAAGGGACCGCTATACGAAAAGACAACCGCAAACGCTATAGGAAAAAACTCTATAAGTTGACGCTATAGAAGGGTTGACTGTACCGTAGTAACACCAACACCTTGAAGTGTTATTTTAGCGCCATTAAAAATATTCAGAGAAGTGAGCACTACAAATTTTTCATACTCTACTCTGGTTCTACTCCAGGCAAAATCCTGTTGCTCCACTGGTCTCCACTCCGAGCCTCTGATAATACACTTTTTATTGTCTTTAATTGCGCTCTTATCGTAAAACTGTCCTAATTGTAACTGGATGCATGGTATTTTTGACTTGGTGCTAGATTGTGGAATTAGCACTTATAATGGAATGGATGAAGATAGCATACTACTTTTGTATTGGTTACCCGACTATTAACTCTACAAAATGAAAATGCTCTGAATATATTTGATCATATTTTTCCAGGACAAAGGGTCCAACCTTGGCAATCGGTATTGGATGGAAAGAGGAAATCTGATTGTTTCTGGAGGTTGTGACTATTCTAAAAAGAGTAATGAAGCCACAGTTGAAGACAAATTTAGAATGTATGCATTGAAAAAGCTAGAAAAGTGAGTATTTTATTATATGTATAATAGCTTTATTACCGAGCTTCGCTATTACACATGCATGCCACACCCACTTTCTACCAAATCACAAACATGTGACTGTACTGGAATACAGTACCTTATATACAACAGTGTTTGGATTCTATAAATAAAATAAGTAGGTGTACTTCCCGGATTAGCCTTAGTTGTATTGAATTTCTAAACGTAAACATCAGAAACACAAATATTTGCCTATCCTTTATTACGGCGTTATTTTGGTGCTGGCTTATTATGTTAAGTGTATTCCTTTGGACTTGCGTACTTTATGTAACACCCACAAAATTTAGTCCATCCATTTTTTTTATCCATTTCCGCTCCCAATATGGTGCATATAGCCTCTTAATGGAGGTATCTCTACAGAGGTTTTTCTACAAGAACTGCTAGTCGCTCAACCTCTCTTCTTTTTTCTAAGAGAATAGAGATTGATAGGATAGGCTAAGGACAAGACTAGTAGTTGCCTAATCACTATCGTTACACCCTGCTATTTAAGGATTGGAATGGAAGTAGGTGATTTTTTGGATATCACAAACATCCATGCCCTAGAACTGAAATCGTTAAATCAATTAAATCAAAAAATGCCGTTCCTACCGGGATTCGAATCTGTGAGGCCCGGAATGGCTTTGACCACTGTACCATGGACCTGACAATTTATAGTAATGTTCAAAATAGCTCAGTTAAATTAGAAATGATAGCCAGAATAGCATGTGCAAATGTCACATCATTACTGTTCACCGCTTGTAAGGAAAGACACATATATTTTCTGTTTCATAGCACAGAATAAAAATGTACCCATGATCTTTCAGCAGGCGATTTACCATAGAAGCTTATGATGTAGTCTTAGATCTTCTTGTTATATGTTAAGCTATTATGTTATTTTTTTCAGTTATGGGTTCCATAAATCGCACTGTGCTGAAGCTTTGGACTACGCCAATGGTCAAGTTGACAAGGCTTTGGACATATTGTATTGCAAGTATTATGAAATTGACGAAACTGCAGAACCCAATTGCGACTTGTCTGAAAACGAATTGCTAGAACACAAAGTTGACGAAAAGGGAGTTCTTGAATCAATTTACGAAACAGCTTTCAAAGAAAAAGATCAACACACCCTTTGGGAAGTGACATTAAAATTAGACTACCTTTTAAATATTTACACAGATAAAAACGCAAAAATAGTAACGACTAGAAAGGAGAATATTAATTATAATAATAAAAACAATAACTTTAAAACGAAAAAGATAGAAATGTGTAGGAATTTGACGAAAGGAGGATGCAAGTTTGGCAACAAATGTCGGTTTTCTCATCAGATGATTGAACCGGAGCCTGCGGTCTGTGATAATGTAAATACTGATTCTTATAATTACTACTTAGAAGTAAGGTTCCCCCCCAATAGTAAATATCCTTGCGAGAGTCCATTCATATTCTTGAAAACGACAGCTCCGCCTAGTGTAATACCTGAAATGACATGTTTGCATATATGCAGAAGACTTATCGAAGAAGCGAACGTTCTTTCGCAGGACGGTATATCTTCCGTATACTCTATAGTTGAATTGTTACAAAACGAAGACGCCATGACGACATTTTTAAAAACAAACGATAAAAAGTTCATCGAAGGTCATAAACCGCTGTTTCCCATTATTATTGAAGAGGATACGTCTCTTAAAAAGATTTTACCGTCGCATTACGAAAAGGCTTCCAGCAGGGATACAAAGACCGCTTTGGACTTTGAAAATATGCTGAAGGAAGACGATTTGATCGCTAAGAAGTTTATGGAAAAGCAAAGCAATGCGCAGTATAAGAAAATGTTGGATGGACGGAAGAAACTGCCGGCTTGGGGGAAAATGAAGGAGATATTAACAGCTGTCGATTCCAGTCAGGTATTTTTTATGTTTTTTTTTTATTTGAGGCATCCAGAAACACAGCCAAGTCATGTTTTTTTTTTAGTTTAAATGATGAATATAGTTTATATTTATATTAAAATTTTGAACTTATGGTAGAGAAATTTTAGCAATCTTGACTTGTTTTTTATAGAAGCTTAATAGTTGCTTTGTATTTGGTAAATTTCATTGATGCACGTAGACTGTGAAACTCTGGAAACTTTGTAATAAACATGTCAATGTTTTTTAATTTTACAATAAGGTAATTGTGATCAGTGGTGAAACTGGATGCGGTAAGAGTACTCAAGTTCCTCAGTTTATACTGGACGAATGGCTGCTGAACAGAGCCAAGTCGAGATGCGATACTCACATGGAGATTGTCTGCACTCAGCCGCGAAGGATTTCTGCCATCGGAGTGGCGGACAGGGTGGCTGATGAGAGAAATGAAAAGGCTGGCAACACTGTAGGATATCAGGTAACGCTTCCTACTTTTTTAATTTGAAAGTTTGTTTTACCAACTGCAAACTTCATTGTAATTATTGAAAAACTCATTCAAGGAATGTCTCTCGGCCTTTTGGCTGTCGTAGAAAAGTACATCTTTATCTAGCACGCCAGCTATAATTTGCAATTATTATTTTAATTGGTTTTGACGAGATAACTCGTTTCTTTGATGATATATTTCGTCTGTGGTAGTCATCGAGTTAAGAAAATATTATCAAAGTTTCCTATTCTCACCTTCAGACTGACAGTAATTTAATAGGGTGGAGCCAACCGTCTAGTTAAACCTTCGGGGTCCTATGGGGTGCATTAACATTCTTCATATTTCAACCATTCACTAAATACCAATAATGTCCAGTTGATATTTATTGTAATCTACAATGGTACCACAATAAATGCAATGTCTGTGGTCACTTTGTACCCCGTCGCTCCTCTATCCTATTTCTGATGTTTCGGTACTCAAGTGCTTAAATGTTATTTGCCAATGGATATGCATTAAGGTTTTCATTAATTTCAAACATTCTAAGTTATTATTTTTCAATCCTATTCTATTTTTTTAGCTTATCTCATCTGAAATGTTTATACAAAAATTGCTTGTCCTTCAACCTCTCTGTTTTCAAAGAGAGTAGGGATAAAAGGATAGGACTAGAGCAGGACTAGTGGTCAGCTATCGCTGTGCCCGTTTTTAGGTTGGGATTGGAAGGAGGGAAAGTTAAAACGTCACATAGCCATCTCTGACTTCAAACAGAATTCTAAAATCTATTTATAAAAAGTGTCTGTGTTGGTACTTGAACTCGTGACTTCCGTAACCGAAGCCAACTTCGTTGACCGCTCGACCATACAGTCAGCATATTATTTACTTATTGAATATTTATAAAATAATACTTTTACTTAATTTGTAATAATTTAATTTCCAATAGGATGATTTGCAAATTGTTGTGTTGTATCTAAAAATATGTAAATATTTGTCTGCCCCATTCTTCAAACTTATAAGCCTAGAATTATAGTAAAAGATCTTATGATATAGTTGGTCTGAAGATGCTTCATAAAGAGACAAACGTGTCACACCTTCTTACATAACCAAATCATATAACAAATTAGTAAATTTAATATTAAAAATAGATTTACTCTATGTTACTGTTGAATCCATCAAATATACTAATAACAAATGTTTACAATTTAGATTCGCCTTGAAAGTAAAGTGTCGTCGAAGACGCGCCTGATGTTTTGCACAACGGGGATCCTGCTCAGGCGTCTGGAGAGCGATCCCAAACTGGAATCCGTCACGCACGTCGTCGTAGATGAGGTGCACGAGAGATCGGAGGAAAGCGATTTCCTGCTGCTCATCCTGAAAGACCTACTCGCCGCAAGGAAAGATCTCAAAGTTATTTTGATGAGCGCCACTCTGAATGCTAATTTGTTTTCCGACTACTTTGGCGGTGTACCGGTATTGGAAATACCAGGTAAATGTTTGATTATTTATTTTTCACTTTTGCTGGGCCTGTTTCCGAGTGGTCAACGCTCTTTGGCGTTCATTCACTTCAATTACAGTAGACGCAATAGCGAGAAAGGAAAAACTCTTTCTTCCAGTGTGCCAAAAGTTATACTTAATTCCTTAATAATTTCTTCACGTATCTAACAGAAATATTATGATAATTGCAAAATATTAGTTGCGCGCACGATTTTTAAGGCAAGAGCCACTTTTTGAAACGCATCTTCAAATTTGATACAGAATCAATGTCGTCATTAATAAGGTTTTTTATTTAATACAACCCATATTATGATTTTGTACGAGTTCCTTGCCTTTTTTTCTCTAACCTGGTTTCCATTTACGCAGGTTTGTGAAAAGCGTATCTACTGAGTAGGTCGCGGGATAGATGTACGACGATTTTGTTAATTGTAATAGTAATATTGATGTCAAAACAAACATATTAATTTTAGCCAGTCACATTTGAAAGAATCTTTTCGATGGCTTAAAGTTGAACAACACTATCTGCAAAAGTGCAACTTAACAGTATAGTCAAAAAACGTTTTTTTATTATTTCACAAAGCAGACGTCTATTTGAAACCAATTGTTCATATTTTATTATTTATTGTGTATTATACAGGCGATGATAATTTTTTTTAGGTATGGCCTTAAAAAATATTAGACAATGGTAAAATTATGTTGTCAACGTTAAACTTTACTGGTGATTTAAGAAGAAACTAGAAAATATTGACATAACGTTATTTGACACCATGAAACCGATAATAAAAAAATATTAGATCAACAACAACATAAAAATACGTTATTTGACAGTTAACTGTCATTTTGTACTAAGTTTGAAAATTGATCGTAATGTGAATTGTACTTTAGCAGTTGTTTTTATATTCAACAGGAAGAACGTTTCCAGTCGAACAAATGTTTCTTGAAGACATCTTGGAGAAGACAATCTTCGTCATGGAAGAAAATTCAAAATATACTAGGAAAATTAAAAAAGGTTTGTGTAAAAGGATTTAGTCTTATCCATGACGCTACGGTCAACGTCGTTGACTAATGTGACAGATCTACGAGTTTGAGTTAAGCTTTTTTTTTTAAACGATAGTGTATTTAAATCTATCTATCTGCATACATAACAGTTACTCACAACACCCATTTCATGACAGTATACCGACGATATGCTCTATGTAAAATATGAATCATCTTTATGTGAATTTTTTTCCAGGATCGTTTGAAACGCTAGAGATAGAAATGGAGACATGCGACATTCAAGCTGCCAATTCTATGCCAAAGGATAATATAAGAGATGAAAACCTAACCATATCTCAGACCATGGCAAGGTATCAGGGATACAGCAGGATGACCTGCAAGAATCTGTACCTAATGGACAATGAAAAGGTAAAAAACATCACAATACTGGCAGAAGTTGACCAAGAACAAATTAAAAGTTATGAGTAAACAGCAAATAAAAACCTTGATATTTTTCAGGGTGATTAAACCAGAACTCTCAAACATTTGGAATTCGATTGAAATTAATAAAATATGTTACAATTACCAAAGTCAAACAATAATTTTGCACAACTGTTGAAAATTCATTGAAGCATTTCAGACTCTATTAGTGGCCATAGTTTAATTATTCAAATCATTAAAACAGTTGATCTGTTTATTACCAAACGCCGTTAGGAAAACATCCACACTTTTTTTCTCGTAATTGTTAGTCAGTCAGTTTTGTTTTATGAATTTTAAAAATCAGTTTAATTGCACGGATTTTCTTGAACTAACACTTGGTAAAGAAGTGTAAATATGTATATGTATAAGGAATAAATTTATTTATATAGATGGCTGCCACAAACAAGATATCGTCAAATTTTTCGTGCTCAACACGCCAGAGACGAGTTATCTCGTCTATAACTTATTAAATTAACAATTGTAAATTATAACCGGCGTGCAAGGTACAGACTAGGGTATCCAATCCCGGAGCCTTTTTCCAATCGATTGATAAATTTTCAATCCCGGGATTGGGATTAGCTCAACAAGGAATTTGAAATCCTCAATTTGGTATACTTTTTCCCTAGATTATCACAGAAGCTCGTTTTTTTTTTTTAGCTCACCGAGGAATTTGAAATCCACAGTTTGCCAATTTCGTGTCAATTTTCGGGATTTGCTAAAAATTTCTCAATCCCAAAATCCCGTGATTGCAACCATGTCAATCCCGGGATTTCGGGATCAGAAAATTGAACGGGATCCCGAATCCCGTGATTGGATGCCCTAGTACAGATATATTTTTTTCTACGGCAGCCAAAAGGTTAAAAAAATGCCATTGTAGCGATATGGATGAATTTTACTAACGGCTTGATTTTAATGACATTTAAGTTGGAGAAATAGTCACATAAAAGAATACAACAATACACTTGAAGATGCCGAAATGCGAAACCCGGGTCGTTAGTGACCTGAGAAGTGTACGAAATTTGAACGATTCAAATTTGCCTCATTTCTGTTACAAACCAACTTCTGACAATATGATGACGCTGTATTGTTTTAATTTATTTTACACAGGAAGGGCATTAAAACCCATTATTTTGAACTGTGTATTTCAGATCAACTTGGAGCTGATTGAGCATGTCCTCACTTACATTGTGGAAGGCGACCACGGTTGGCCAAAAGAAGGCGCCATTCTAGTTTTCCTTCCTGGCATCTCAGAGATCACCTCTCTTCACGACCAACTGTGTGACAGCACCATATTTAATCCCAGGTAAAATATCATTGTGTTGGGTCTTATGGCGCAGTGGTTAGCGTGGTTGGCTTCCGTGACGAATCTCACGGGTTACCAGTATGAACAGCATCAATTCGATTGATATATCGATTTCTGTTCGAAGGCATTGGTGTTTTGATGACTTAAAATTCCTTCCCACCTTTCCGCTCCTTTAATAACTGGGCGTAGAGAGAGCGATTAGTTTACCACTAGTCCTGTCTCAGCCTTATCCTTCAATCCCTACCACTCTCTTTGGAAAAGAGAGGCTGAGCAACTGAGTAACAAATAGTTATCGTATAAAAAGTTCTGTTGAGATATCTTCATTAGGTCATATGCTCCACATTGGGAGCGGACATGGATAATATATATATATATATATAATTTGCCAGTCGTATACATGGCTGGCAATATTGCAAGTAGACGTGTCAAAAAAATCTATTGTTTTGGTAAAAGACATGTTTAATTTACGAATTGTAATTTATCCTCGTAGAACTGGAAACTATATGCTTGTGCCGTTGCACTCCACCCTCACCAGCGAGGAGCAGTCGGCCGTGTTCTGTAAAACGAAGAAGGGTGTCAGGAAGATAGTTCTCTCGACCAACATTGCTGAAACATCCGTTACCATCGACGACTGCGTCTTTGTTATCGACTCTGGAAAGATGAAAGAGAAGAGGTATTGTAAACTTAAAATAATTATTTCACACAGCAGTACCTTAAGGATATGACACATCACCTCATTTAAATATTTGAGTCGTGAGCTATTCTCAAAGAAATTGGGTTTATTTAATATATTAAATATTTTTATTCATACAAATAATTTTTGTTAAGCCTTTAGGCACGTATATATAATATCGATTCATTCTTTTGATATTTAAAATGGCCGTTTAAAAAAAGTATTTTTTGGTATGCTGTGCACGTCACAAGAGCTTGAAGGGTTAATGGTGAATCGGGGAATAATAAATCTTATTGTGTCAAATTGATTTCGAATTTTAGGAAATTTTAATTATGTTGGAAAAAATATTAACTATATAATACATTAGAGAAGACTTGTCTAGAAGCTTTTACATTCAATTTGGGCCCGTATCTTCATCGAGTTTATCTGTAGATATTTGGCATTATTGACATTGCTTCCAAGAAGAGAAGACAACGCACATGGACTTTTACGCTCAATATTATGTCACAACTGAAATTAATAAGTAGTTGTCTTGTGAAATATTATAAAATAAGAAAAATGCATTAGTTACTGACCATATCAAGTATTTAATTTCAGGTTCGACTCAAATCGCAATATGGAATCATTAGACATGATCTGGGTGTCCAGAGCCAATGCGCTACAAAGGAAAGGTCGAGCCGGAAGAGTTATGCCGGGAGTCTGCATCCACTTGTTCACGGGGCACAGATACGGGAACCACATTCTTGACCAACCGATTCCTGAACTCCACAGAGTTCCACTCGAGCAGTTACTGTTGAGAATTAAAGTTTTGCCACTGTTTGAAGGAATAGATGTGCATAAAGTTTTAGGTATGTTTACTTAGTCGGTTGGTTCTGACAGATTGTCTTTGGTCTTTTGTATGCTTCAGCAGTGCTGGCAAAGATAATTAACTCATACAAATAATTATGTTACTTCAAATCAATATAACTCCTAGAAGTTGGCCTGCATGATCTAACAGTAACTGTATGTCGTACATGGACGAAATCAAAGCGAATGCAAAGTAACTTGGTCCAGTACGAAAATATCAAATGGTCTCCGCCGCTATAGAGCGTCCTATGTGACAAAATGCGCGCCGCGATAAGTTTATTTGATATTTTGATTTGCTCTAAACCGTGTTCGCAGTGACTTCGCCCAGGTAAGATTTAGCGTTAAAGCTTTGACCTTTCAGGCTCGGCAATCAGAAATCAATTTTTAGTTCCTGGGATGTACAATATTCTTTTACGGAGACAACGGTAAAGTTTATATTAATTTTATATTAATATTTATTATAAAATATAATTTATTATAAAACATAATTGTTTTATAATAAATTTTTATTCAATTAACCTTTTAAAAGTCACTGGAATTTCGTTTTTTCAGTTCCAATGAATAACATAATTCGCCTAGCTTAAACCCCTAAAACTTATGACAGTGAGTATAATAATTTTGTACGATAAGTATGTAAAAAATATACTTATTCACAGGTGGAACTCTTGAGCCGCCGTCGCCAGAAAACATCAACTCTGCTCTCGTGAGACTGCAAGACGTAGGAGCGTTGGACAGGGCGCTGGATCTTACTGCACTCGGAGCTCATCTCGCAGCATTACCTGTTGATGTTAGAATCGGAAAGCTAATGCTGTTTGGTGCCATCTTTTGCTGTGTTGATTCAGCGCTCACCATCGCAGCTTGTCTGAGTTACAAGAATCCATTTGTTGCCCCATTCGGGAAGAAGGTACAGCCAAATTTATTTCAGTTATACCTACCCTAGGAACTTATTGCTTCTTCTTTGAAATCTTCTTCGTCGGATACTATCCATAAGATGAAAGAAAGCTAAGCGACAACATATTATGGAGGCTTCATATAGGGCGTGAATATAGTCAAATAGGAATGAAGGATGTGTTATAAGTCTCAATATATTTTTTTGAATCATGCATATAGTCGCCTTATGGAGTTTATTTCAACAAATGTTTTTCAACGAGAACTGCTTTTTTTAGTTGATCAACCTGTATGGATAGAAGGATAGGACTAGGACAGGAATAGTGGTTAGCTAATCGGAATCAAATTTAATATTAATTAGTGGTGATTGATGGACAGTGAGAATCACAGTAAAATATTAAAATAACTTGGTTATAATAATAAATGTAGAGACTAATGCTGTAGTATGTTTTTTACGTCTAGTAATAAATTATTACCCATTTAGGATTGTGCGGTATCCTGTTATTGCCCTGCATAATTTTATCAGGTCTGATGGTGAGATTGGTGCTGTTATTTACACACAAACACAGTCATTGATCAAAACTTTTCTTTGTGTTTTTCCAGGAGCAAGCTGATGCTAAGAAGAAGGCTTTTGCAGTCAGTAACAGTGATCAATTGACTGTCCTCAAGGCCTACAAGGTAATGCGTTGGAAAAAAGTTGGTTTTTTTTAACATAAACTAAATTATTTTTTATCAAAGATTGAAATAATTAACAGATATTAAATTTTTTTAAAACATTTTTTTTATTCATAATTTTTTTTTTTCCATTTGTACTAACTCCCACTTTTATTTAAGATCAGGACCGGTTTCGCTCATGACGAGCATTATCTTAATAAATAAAAGTGGGAATTAGTACAAATGTATATATTTTTTTTTTAATATAATACCTTCCCACCGAGTATTGACAGTGAACACCCTAAAAATTATTGTTAGTTTATTTTGTATTTGATTTTTCCTCCCAAGAAAATTAAGTGTAATAAAGTATATTTTAGTTTTTAAAAATTGGAATCAATACGTCACAATACTCACAATAGAGTAAGCCTGAAGATGATTCTCAAAAAGTAATCAATTTTAATTTTATATAAAACATTAACTTCGGCAAATTACCGCCGTGCTATTGAAAATATATGATTTATTTCATTGATTGAAAATATTCTTTGCAGAAATGGCAAGAAGCTGTAGGCCACAGCCGCTACTCTGGCCAGGTGTTCGCCAATGAAAACTTCCTCTCGAACAAGACCCTATCGATGCTGGGAGACATCAAGCATCAGCTGCTGGATCTTCTCAGTTCCATCGGCTTCATCCCGGCGCTGGGGGGCAACCGGCGAGCTCGGGGGGCTGATAAAGTTGCCAGTGTCACTGGAACTGAGGTTCGGAATTTTTCAATCCTTATATGCATTCGGGGATCACTATCTATGAACATTGAAGGATAAAAAAGAATTTAAGACTGTAGCAATACTTATTTATTATGTCTTCCAAATTTAGACGATTTGATGGATACACCAGCAAATTTCTAGCAGAAAATTTAATTTATTGAAAAAACTTCTTCAATAGGATTTATCATTGGAGAAAAGGGTGGTAATAGAGTATTATTTGTGGCTCTATCAAGCTCACACGCTTCTTGAATATGATGAATGGTTTTTTCACACTGACGGTATCTTGTGTGTGTATTGCAAAATTATTCAAAAATGATATATTCCTGACTAAGTCAAACCATCATACCCAGCACATTTTCGACGCTCTGTGCAAAGTTTCCTTGAGCATTCGTGCGGTGCAATGTTTCGCAACCGTAAAACAGCTTCATCAGAATGCTTGCATGAATAATTGGCACTTCTTGATTCTGGCTGAATACAACCGTGAGTCCCAGAGTGCTCCAGTTATCCCTTGATGGATATCAAACTCTCTATTTAGGTTATCGTATCTTTTGATGTATCGTCCCTTGTACCTGAAGATGTCGACTATTGATATTCTGCCCCGCGCTCTTCAGTAGTCTGAACAAGAGCCGTTGCAGAGCTCTGCAGCCTGTTATATTTTGAATAATCTCAATCAGGTAGTAGACCAACTTGACCAACGAAAGTTTTTTTTATTTCAGCTAAATGTCAACGGGGATAATCAGAAACTTCTCGCTGCAATTCTTTGCGCCGCTTTATATCCAAATGTTGTGAAGGTAAAAAGTTTATTTATTAATTATAAAATAGCTTGTTAAATTATTATCACACTCGATTACGAAAAAAAAAACTTTGAACCCTTCAAGTAGCGAGTTAATTTTTACTAAATTAGGATTTTTTGTATTTTTTTTAACATCGATACACACAAAAATATGAAACATTTTTTTTTTGTTTATTGGTCAATCTGGGTAGAATATTGAATAATATTGTAAATATTTTTCACAAAAAAATCACAAATACTAAATAAACATAAAGTCAGAATTGGACCAAATGGATGCCAAAGATTAAGTTGCATTTTTTTTTCACGACATAGCCCTGATGTTAACACCTCCAGTACAGTCACTCACTTTTGGACTTGAAAGTGCAATAAAATGTTACATATCGTTTTTCTCTTGCAAAAATGACCGAAACCAAGTCACTGCTGTATTAGTTATGGGTCTTAATATGGACTTGTCATGTAACTAGCTACTAGCCATGTTTATGAAAGCATCCAAAGTATTAATATTATTTACAAAGAACAACATTAAAGTTACAAAATTGTTTCTTTTTATTAATGTAAAGGTGCTCACTCCGGAGAAATCGTTCCATCAATCAGCCGGAGGAGCAGTTCCGCGTCAGCCAAGGCCCGAGGAATTACGTTTCAAGACTAAACAAGATGGCTACGTCTGCGTGCATCCCACATCCGTCAACTACACCGTCAGCCACTTTATGAGCCCTTATTTAGTGTACCAAGAAAAGGTGAAGACTTCCAGGATTTTCATCAGGGATTGCTCCATGGTTCCTTTGCTGCCTTTCGTTTTATTCTCAGGTAAATTTCTTGTTTTAATATCTATTAAACAATTGTCAAAATGAAATTAGAACTAATTCAAGGTTGGTCTATTAGCAAGGGCACTGGTGTTCAGAAACATTAAAAATAAAATTCTCAGATTGTATTATTAAATGTAAATCATTAATTAAAAATTTTGATTTTTCCAAATCACATGTGATAACTGATAAACAGCCGCCTGCGTGGTCGAGTAGTTAAAATCGTTGGCTTCGTTTACGGAGGTCACGGGCTCGAATCCCAGTACAGACAGTTTTATAAATTGATTTTTCAATCAATTTGTGAATTTCTGTTCGAAGGCATAGAAGTTTGTGATATCTTAAATAAATCTTATCCTGTTTGCTCATAAATTACAACCTATTACTTACCAAATTCTGACAGAACAGCGACGATATATATCGACCCATAATCGGCAAAAGAGCTTAAGCAATACAATTAGGTAAATTTTGTTTTAAACCAATAATTGTTCAATATCGCTTAGGGCAGTAGTCGGCAAATTGCAGCTCGTGAACCACGTACGGTTCTTTGGCTCCTTGAGTGTGGATCTTCCAAAAACTACCACATACGATGCGGTTAAAACTTTGTGTTCCACGTGCAGAAGACTGTTTTCGGTCTTAAAACTTAGAGTTGGAAGGGGCGATCTCAGTGAAGGCACCTCAATCAGATAGAGGACCTTTTAAGCAAAAGCCAGTTTAGGAGTACCCTAATCAAGTTCATACAAATGTACCACGTTAGAACATAGTTTAAGTTTAAAAAATTTGGCTCCCAAAAGGAATTTCAATCGTTGTATAGTTGATATTTGGCTCAGTTGACTAATGAGTTTGCCGATCAAAAATTTTAGAGCGTTATCTATACCAGTGCTTCCCAACCTTTTTCATTCCACGGCCCCCTAAATCAAAAAAAAATAATCCGCGGCCCTCCTCAATACAAAACATGTTCTGCAACGGCCTCCAATCTGGGAAGCACTGATCTATACTATCGTTGGTTCCACGTGTCCCCCGTTGAGAAACGATGATCTAGAAAACTGAAAGTAGTCAGTATAAAATCATGATAGGCATTAACCATATATTACTATTTACTAACCACATTTAAGGAATTCCTTTTTCAAACTTAATTAAAAAAAAACCTTCTCTAGTAAAATTTATAAATTGTCATTTACGATTTTATGCCTATGACGGGTTGATATATTCAATCAAATTTATATAGAAGTTGTCAAAGCATCATTGGATCACATGCTATCTATACCTACGAATAAAACATGGTTTCCGAACAGTCAAGTGTCAGTGCATCAGTTTTCCATCACACAGTAATAATACAATATCATATACTCGTTACTGTCGACATGCTGATGAATTTCTTTGTAAACATGTTACCAAAACAGTCCTGTGATTGCTGTTTAATATTTCCATTCAAATAAGAGTTGTTACAGCAATTAGTCTACATTCTACTTTTGATGATTTTTTGAACAAATTCAATTTTAATTTTTGCATTGCTGAACATGACATAATTGTACACAAGTAACCTACCAATCTATTATTAGCCTACCTCAATTTTTGAAGGTTGTTTTTACTTGCATCAAATACATAGTTTGTGATTTGAATAAATTGCAACAGCCATTCCCTCTGACCTGTCTTCTTTTTTACTCTTTTTGTAAAGAGACATTAAGCGACTGATGTCACAGAACATCCTAACTCATTTTATGTGAGAAAGTGAAACTTAATTCATCAGCACACAAAGTGGTAATCTTAATATAACCAAGGCTAAGAATTGGCAGCGAAAAACATTGATCTCTCTCTCTCCGTTTGGTTTTTGTTTTTTGTACACTGCTATATCTGCATATGGTGTTAATTTATTGACAAAATAGTATATGTACACCGTGATATGTACTCATGATTCAACATACAAAAAAAATTGTATTATACATATATTGAAACATCAAACAGTTTTTGCTTTGTAAATATTAATTAACTTATATATATTTCGTACGAAACAATCAATAAAGTGGGTGAATTATGCATTAATTATGAATTATCAATTAATGCATTTATTTATGTACACATTCAATGTTCAAAGTAAATAAATATAAACCCTACAGGATGTGCGTGACCATATCGACTATGGAAAGGAAAAAGAACGTAACCCACATGTATAAAATTTTACAGGAGGCGCAAAAAACGTGATGATTTTGGGCCATATGCAAATTATGAATCATACACAACCTTGAAGTGCACGGAAACTTCTAAACTGGTGTTTAATTGACATAATCTAATAATAATTTAAGAAATTGTCTAGGAAAAACCTTTATTTCAGTCTTTTTTCTTGGTTTTAACTTTTTACTAGGTCACCTCTTTCAAACTTAAAAGTTTAATTTAGATACTTATTCGGCATTTGATATAGTAACAGTACTCACCATTGTCTATTGATCGCACTATTCATCTTTTTTCTATCTGAATATCGTTGCCTTCACTCAATTTTGGTTTAAAAAGTTACTGACTGGCTATAATTCAATCGCGAGGACAAAAACAACTACCACCTCGTTAAATCCATCTTGGGTGTCATCATTATCTCATTTTACCCCACATAAATCATTCATCATATTCTTTACTTTAAAACCAAACATGGGTCAACAACATCAATTTAAATATTCTTTTTGTTCTGTTTCAGGATGTCAGCTGAGCGTAGAGCTTCACCGGGGGACGTTCGTAGTCTCCTTGGAAGACGGCTGGATCATGTTCCAAGTCGAATCGCACGAGGTGATGAACTATTTTATCATTTGTTATTCCGACTGCTTGATGATTGCAAGAGTTGTTTTAAGTGGTTGATTGATGAAGTTGAAAAATATTGTTTCAGTTTGCTGCAATAGATTACTTTTACAATAGTAAAATAATAATATCGTATATTGCGGTATTTTATCAGCATTCTTGTTTAATATTAGTCGCTCAACTTCTCCCTTATCACTCGAGTACCGAAACGTCGAAAATAGAATCAGGGAGCGATGGGGTGTAAAGTGACTCCAGACAAATTTGTGTAATATTTGCAATGTATCGTTCTAGATTACAATAAATATCAGCTAGATATTATTGGTATTTAGTGGGCTTGTCGGTTTTCAAAAACCGGTTTTTTGGCTAAATTTGTGACATTCGAAAACCGGTTTTTCAACTTCGTAACCGGTTGTCCCGAATTTTCCATAAACGAGTCTATAAACAAAAGGCCAAAAAATTTGGATCTTTTATTGGATGGCTTAAAGACCATATGCCCCACATCATTACCCAGCGAAAGGGTATTTTCGATCGCAGGAAATTTTGTTACAAAACGATCAGTAGACGCTTTGTGTTTTCTTAAATTATATTTTCTGAAGAGTAACACCAAATGATTTCTTGTTGTGTATTGTTATGTATATAAATAAACAACAAAAGAAATGAATTTTATCTCTCTATTTTAATTGAATTATCCATTTTTTGTAAAACTTCGAAAACCGGATAAAACCGAATGTCAATATTGTTCGAAAACCGGTTTTTGTATAAGCCCTAGTATTTAGCGAATGGTTGAAATACGAAGAATTTTAAATGCGAATGTACCCCATAGGAATCCGAAGGTTAAGATTTACAGATTTAAATGGTGACACATGCTTCACATACAAGATTCCGTACCTCCTAGTGATCGCTGTTGATTGTACTGCCTGTTAATTGTATCTTGTTATTAGGAAATCCATCAATGTTTTTTTGTTTCTGGAAATAGTGTTAAAACAAAAATTCATGTAAAATATAGTATTCATTCTTCTAAGCGGACCGTTTTATTTCAAAACTATGTAAATCGATGTGTAAATGTTTCCATTGGGGGGATTGACAACCTTCAATCACACAAACTTAACGACAAACCCGAAAAGACCAATTGACCAATCCGTTACAGTTCAATTGCGTTGCATTTTTACCTCAATATTATACCTTTTTCATAATATGGGCCCATTAGAGGTGAAGTGAGCCAAGTGGTATTTTAGAGAAAAAATATCAGAAGCGTTGTATGCAAAGTAAACTCATTTAATACACATTACAATAGTGTTATCTCCGTAAAATATAATATGCAATCCACCAAAACACCAAGTAAAAGAAAAAAGTTGTAGCATTTTACTAGTTGGCTCACATCACTTCTAGAGGGCTCATATGTAAGAATATTGTATTAATACTTATTCGTATAAATAAATAACCATTGGCATGTTAGCGATTTTTGCTGTGTAATCAATCGCAATTCA
Source organism: Himalopsyche anomala (assembly GCA_031772345.1). Lineage (NCBI taxonomy): Eukaryota > Metazoa > Arthropoda > Insecta > Trichoptera > Rhyacophilidae > Himalopsyche > Himalopsyche anomala. The sequence goes on along the minus strand of CM062837.1, from coordinate 14,471,694 downwards.
CATAACACTATGTCCTCGCGGGTGTGTCAATCAAATGACCACCTTCCCGACGCATAATTTGCAGTGACAATTATTCACATTACGTTTCTACAATTGCACGGCGCAATCCATACACCATATTCATATTTGTGTAACTGGCGGTTATCGCAAATGTAATTATTAAAATTATAGACATTTCTTTGTCTGTTATTTCACTATCAATGAATGCTAATGATATATTTGCAATACTACAAATTACAAATGTAATTTTTACAGAATTAATGACTTAATAATCTTATTGTGGGTATAATTGGACACTCGTGGTTCAGAATCAACCTGTGTTAACCTTTAGAGGAGTGAATAGGTTTATACAAACCTTACTTCAATTTACTGTCTTTTCTTAACATGACAATATTGTGACTTTTCCCGATGAATATATCTAATTCATACTTAGAGCATATATATGCTTACAGACAGACACTCCTGTGTTGAGTTTAAACTACTTTAATACTCATTTACGGAAAAATGGCGCCAACGTACATGTACGTCCATACTCCTCTAAAGGTTATTTATAATTATAATGAAATAGGTAAAATAGCATAGTTTTATTTTTAATCCATGTCTCTTTTTTTGAAGAGAGTAGTGATAAAAAGGATAAGAGCTGTAGAATATAATTCGGTGACCCTGTTTTTTTGACATGAAGAGGCTAAAAATTCTATATAGAATAAAAATTGAAAACTATTTTTTTTTTGATATCTATACATCAAATTATGGGGCTGGTGGAGCCGAGCTCCAATTTCCCTTTCATCTGGTGTATTTTGATGTTGCTTTTCCCGCGTAGCGTCCTGGATTTACCTGGGCGTAGGCGGGTGCGTGGTCTTTGGTTTTTGTTTTGTTTTTGTGGTGGTATTAGTTCTCATTCGTAGGCATTACGTGTGACACTAGTGGTTGATTCAGTAACCTCGAGCTGCAATTAATTGGGGTTATGCTTATCTGATCAGTTAATATATATTTTTTTTGATCTGTTTTTTTTTTTTTTAGGTAATTATTATTTTTTTTAATCTTTTTCCCTCTTTTTTTTGTTATTTATCCTCGAGAGGAGGATATCCTATTTTTGAGGTCCCTAAGATTTGAAAGCCCCAAACATGTACCTCATGCGCTTTATGGAGTAATCCGACACTGGCGCTAGGACAGATTTAGTTGTTACTAGCTACGACTAGTTATTTAAGGATTGGAAAAGTGGGAGGAGATATTTAGACCTTACAAACTTATTTAGACCTTTAATTTATTTATTATTTAACTATGTTCGCTCCCACTGTGGTGCATATTACAGCAATTGTTGCAATGAGAACTGCTTGTTATTCAACCTGTCTTTTTCATGGAGAGTAAGGAGAGAAGGATGGATCTAGGACCTGACTTTATAAACCCTTCAGACGTGTATGCCTAAAATAGATTTTGAATATCGGCTCATTCATATGCAATGAATAGCAGAATGAAGCGTAAATATAAGTTCTGTGCATATCAAATGGGTTTGAAGAGTTATGCGCTCCTACCACACCCTCTTTTTAAGATCAGACTAAATAAATTAAACAGAATCTGGTCTTCTCTTAGTAAATTTAGTAGAATAATACATATTTGGTAAATGTCGTTGGATTCTGTTACCGTACCTAAATCATCAAATTACAGTAAGAATTTCTTTAAATATTTTTTATTATTTCTCTCGCAGGTTGCCGAGATGCTTAAAACGATTCGCAGCGAGCTGATCAACTTGCTGGAAGAGAAAATCAAAGACCCCTGTCTGAATCTGCTGCACCACGAGAACGGAAACAAGATTATCAAAACGATCGTGCAAGTTGTGTCGAGGGATTAATCAATGTACGATCGCAATTTTGAATCTGCAACACTAATATGAGTCCTGCCAACTTTAGCTTTGATATAACTCATCATTAGAAAATTGTCATGCTGAACAATTTTTTTTAACACGGTTGTCTCCAAGTCACATCACGCAAGCACAGTGAATCTAGCCAGCTGCAGTGGTATTGTGTACAGAATCTCAGTGTGAATATTCATTGTTATCCTTCGACCAATAAGTTTGATGACCCCTCCTTTAACGCATGTTTACTACTGGCTGATGGTTTGTTGATTTAAACTCTATTCTAGGCGTCTCCCTGTATATTAACGTGACTATTTTATTCGATTGGGTTTTTATTATTATGTAAAATAATCAACATAAATCAATTATCAAAATGCAATAAAATAATCATTTATGTTAGGCATTACAACTAATAATTATTGCCAACACTCCAGATTTTTTAAGTCACTCTACATCAGGGTTTCCCAACCCATAGTACGCAAAAAAATAGTAATGGCGGACATGCTGGAATGAATGATTTACAAATATAAAAAAATGTAATAAAATACAATCATTTCCATATGGTAGTACAATTTAGCGTTATGTACTACCAAGTGGTACGCGAGTCTAAATAGATTGGGAAACCTTGTTCTAGATCATCTCGGGAAGTCAAAAATCATAAAAACACGCATGCCTGAGATCTAATATTATAACTCCTTGCACCGCAACTTAATTCTTCAGTAATCATCAATTTTGACGCAATTTTACTGTTAGTAATATAAAAATTAATCAATCAAGCTCACATATGCAATATATTGATAAGTCAAGATACAGAATTCATTTATCATAATATTGTTTTGTACACAATTTAAAGTTGTAATATTGCTGTATTTTTTTTTGATATTTCAATATATTCAATGATTTGTAAGGTAATATTAACCACAATGCATACTGTTTGCATTGAGTTATGAATATATTCACACCATGTGCAGAAATATGACCACATGTTTTACTCGTAATTTCTCAAGAGGTTAACTTACCAGGTCCTGAACCTTGAAACCATCAAATCACTAGGGTGAAGAATTTGCTGCTGGACTGCATTAGCCAATAAAACACAAAGTAAAAGTACAGTAGAACCCCCAATTATACTACCCCGAAATATACGCTGGCTTGAAATATTCGCCGCAAATCCCCCAAGTATACGGTCGCATTCCATTGCTATGTTCATGCTGCTGTCCCGTCTGGGCGGCTACAGCAGGGGAGCTCAACTCAATCTATATTTTTTTAATTTTATGTGCATACTATTTACTTATGGTAAAAAACTACAACTGATTTTGAAAACTTTTTTGGTTTTATTTATACATATGCGCGCCGCTAGAAAAGAAATACATATGTAGTTTTTTTTAACTTGTTTAATTTCTTTTATATTTTACACTGTCTTAATGTAATAATCTAGCATAATTTTATTGAAATAGTACATACATCGAATTATATCGAGTACTTAATTTAGGATTAAAATAAAAAAAAATACAAATAAGCATACATCATTCACTGTCAGAAAATATTCGGTTCCAATGATGGATTTAAAAGATCCGTAGAATGGCCAGGAGCATTATCAATAAGTAATAATATTTTGAAAGCAATATTTTTTTCTAAAAGTGAATATTTCCATTTCTGGAACAAAGCAGTTAAAAAACCAATCGCGAAATAAAATTTCCGTAATCCAAGCTTTTTTATTTGCCCTCCGTAAACGGGCAAATTAGACTTATCGATTTCTTTCATTGCTCGTGGGTTTAAAAAATGATTGACAACCATTGGTTTCGTTATATAACTGCCCGATGCATTACCGCAAATGAGAACAGTTATTCTGTCTTTGGCAAATTTGAATCCAGGTGCAGATTTAACAGTTTTGGAAATAAATGTGGGTTTTGGAATTTTTTTCCAATTAAGGCCTGTTTCGTCAGCATTGAATACTTGGTCGGGTGTGTAGCCTTCATCATCAATATATTTTTTAAATTTCTGTGTAAATTTTTCTGCATCTTTGCCGCTCATTTTAATGCTGCGCATTGATAAATCGGTTAAACCAGCCATTACTTGCTTTAAATTCGAAATAATTTTTGAGAGCTAAATTTGAATTATCAGTCTCTCCTTGTTTCAAATATGCATACATTTTTAATGCTTTGTGTTTTATAATTCGAACACTCAGAGAAATATGTCTTTTATTACAATCTTCTATCAATATTTTCAAACATTTTTCCATTTTTATTTATTCGAGTGTTTTTAACATATGAAACTTGTTTTATACTATCAGATGAACCGATAGACACCCACTGTCTTATTTTACATTCATTTCTTTAATCGATCGAATTGTAGATTCATTTATATTAAATTCTTTGCAAATAACATAAGCTCTTACGCCTCTGCTAAGTTTTTCTAAAATGGTATATTTTTCTACGATAGAAATGCGTTTTCTTTTTTTTTTAATTCCTTTTTTTTTTGCATGACTGAAAAAATATTTTAATATAATAATGAATCACGCAGTCAGTAAAGTTTTTTAAAGATTTAAAATTAATTTGATGTTTTAGATAAAGCAAAAAGTTTTTAGTAATATGTATTTACCTGAAAGTGCAAAAGATTGACGACACCGCAAAACTTCGCATACAGTCAAATGTTGGCTAGCGTCTGTGTATTCAACACATGCCAGCGTCTGACTGCGTGCGGGATTTCTCGCGCGCTTTGCATTTTATCACTTAGTAACTAAATATTTCGTCATTATTTTTTTTTTTGCAAAAATGAAGGGAAATCTTAGTTTCGCATTTTCTGCGGAAAAGCCCAAATCCCTAATTTTGTATGAGATTCACACCCCCAATTATACTATCCCTAATTATACGGTCCCGACGATCGTATAAATGGGGGTTTTACTGTATACCCATCGATTTTTTCTTCGAAACAATCTTTGAATATTTTTATATAATAGAATTTAATCAATCACTGCTTAAATGATGAATTTTCAAATTTTCCAACATTTTTGAATGAATGATTTATAAATGTATTTATTAACCCTTTGAGTAGTGAGTTATTTTGTACCAAATTATGTTTTTTCGTATATTTTTACTATTGCTTCACACAAAAATATAAAATCTTTTTTTTTTTTTTTCGAATCAATCTAGCTAGAATATTATATTCCTGAAGTAATAATACCATTTTTTTTGAATTTTTAAAACGTTTACTTAAGCGTGTAAATTAAACTATTACTTTAAAATAATTTCCTAGAAGCTATTACTTCCAATTCGGGCCTAGATTCAGTAAGGAAATTGAACCAAAATGGAATTTTTCTTTTTTTTCATTCGCAACAATTAATAAAAATATTTTGACTGTCAAAAATCACTGTCTGCAGTATCCATATCTAAAGAAAAAACAAAAATTGAATAAAAAAAATATGCGATAATAGATGACAAAATACCTCGCCGTACTGGTATGGCGATACTACTCAAAGGGTTAAAGTTTATGGCCATGAGGATGATTCAGCTGTTAATTGATTTTATTTCAAGCTTGTTCAGAAAAACAAGTATCTCTCAAACTGTTGTCAATATGTAAATATGTACCTATCAGAAAAATATTATTATTGAAAAATCAAGACAAAGCAGGAATCTGTAGAGAAGTCTAGAATGAATATCAAATATATTGAAATTAGTGAAGAGTTATACCAGACCTATCTATGGTTGAACTATATAATGTATTTTTGTACATGTCTGTTAAAAATAAAAATATTTATTTTAATTATAATTTGTGTGTTTTAATTGAGTTCGACTATCATGCAATATTTTGCCAACCCTGCGGTAACACCATATTTGCTATGGACACAAGATGTAAAGGTGAGACATATGTGAGACCATAGTATGTTAATATTTAAGATTACGACTGAAGGTGCTTTGGGGAAGTGTCAATATTAATTTTAAATCATTCAAATTTTGTACATTTTAGCACATTTGCCTGATTTATTATTTTTGATTCTTTGTTCAAATACAAAATGCGCAATTTATGTTCATTGTATTTACGATGCCCTTTGTCCCCCAAAACCCCCCTTAAATAATATTTTCTCTGCGGCCCTCTTAGAACATGCTGTGGACCTCAAGGAGGCCACGTGGACCCTGGTTGAGAAACCTGGCTCTAGAGTACGTTAGGTAATCTGGAGTAATTTTTCTTAAGAAAGCTACCTTTGCTTCTGATCACCTCAATTGCAAAATTAACTATGGAGTGATAGAGAAACATGTAATGCACAAACATTCACTGATTAGCACAATAAATAACAGGTTATTTTAATACGAGTTATTACTAACGTCTGACAGTTAAGATTATGAAGGAATTTAAAATATTATTGTTTTCTTATACTAATATTTGACACAATTATGTTTATGATAGAGAGTTGACACATTATAATAATAAATACATATTATACATTGTAGTGCAATTAAAGGTTCATATTTCTGAATAGAAAATTTCAGGTATTTGAATTACATTACCTACTGCATATGAGGAGTGTCTGTCTACATTTGCTGAATCAAATAATATTTAACTGAACCTTTTTCATTTCTTTAAAATTTTATTTTCTTTTTTATTGAATTATAAAAAATAACATTAAAATAAAATTTGAATCATACAAATTTTAAACATTTTAAAATCTTCCCCTTTCGGCAACTTTGATCATTTAAGGGTGCGATTCAAATTTGATATTGAAATTTTATCAAACACCTTCAGCAGAAATTAAAAATTATGACATTACTATAGTTTTTAAATTGATTATTATTGACCCTTGATTAAAAAAAAAATAGCGACACAATCGGGTAAATTGCGTTTTAATCCAATAATTGTTCAATATCGCCAAAGACAGTGTTTCTCAACGGGGGGCCGTGGAGATTTTTTTTAGGGAAGCTACAGTACAATTTGGGGGGGGCACGGGCAAATTATCAAATCAAGGTGTCATTGTTTCATTTGGAGAAATCCATAAATTCCTGGGATATAAGATTCGAAATTCTTGGAAGAGCTAAAAAAAAGTCTCGTGTCTTCATTTTGGGAAATTCCTTATAAAACTTATACATAAATATTACAAAACAGTTATGGGGGGGCACGATAAAATATGATGCCCAAAAAGGTTGAAAAACTTTAGAGCGTTATCTCATTCGTCTGATCTTTTTTAAGGTCTGTGGATTTTAGTTTTTTGATTTGTAATCGTTTGTTCCACGTAGACCCCGGTTGAGAAACACTGATCTAAAGAGTTGAGATCAGTCATCCACTTTGATTGTAATATCAGGATAGGCATTGACCATATTTTACTATTTACTCACCGTACTTATGGAATTCCTTTTTCAAACATAATTTAAAAAAATTATAAATTGCCTATTACTGGCAAACTATTCCAATCATTGCCCTATCTTTATATTATTACTTTCTTTGAAAAAAGGTAGGTTGAGCAACTGATTAACGAGCAGTTCTCATAAAAAACTTATGTTGAGATACCTCAATTAGGAGGCCATATGCTCCACATTGGGAGAGGGCAAAGATATTTAAAAATGGGAAAAATTGTTAAAAAGAGGGCGCGCCAATAACCGTTGTCCGGGGCGCCAAACAGCCTCGCGCTGGCACTGCAAATCATCCATATTGGGAACGGACATGGATAAGAAAAAACGTCAGTAAAAAGCTTGACAAGAAGTACCCTTTTTTAAAAAAAAACAAACCCTGCTTATTACTATATGAAGTTACGAAAAAAATAAACCTAAAAGGGGGCCACAATATGTAAAAATAGCTTGAAAACTATAGTGTAACACGCACGTTAAAACATCACCATTTAAAATAAGATAAATATCTGCTGTTGACTAATGTACTCCTGAATCGGGTCACTGCATTTAATTGACAATGTAACTTAATGAAAGTGTCATTATTTGCAATTGCATTTACGTCATTGAATATTCAGCAAGCACCTTCAGATTGCAGTGATGTAGTGGGGCCGAGCGCGCTGTGTTGATGTTTCAGAACTTTATTTCCATGGCACAATAATATAAACTTACATTTGATAACATTGTCATTCCGCTTCTTTGAGAAGCATCATCAGACATAACATCGCAAGGTTTACGGATAACCTAAAAAGTGATTTTAATTCTTAAGTTATAAATTATTACATAAAATACGGAGTTTTAGTCCTTTTGTACTGGACGCAAGGAGGGGGTAAGAAACAAATAATATAGTATAATACTTCCTCTTTCTGGAGCCTCCAAATTTAGTTGCACTTGGGGCCTCCCAAGTGACTAATCCGTCACTGCTGCAAAGGGCTAAAAATAATTGACACTATTTTATTTTTACCTACACCACTGCCGATTGACTTTATTAAAACGAACATTAATAATTTCACATACCTTTTTTGGTAGAACAGATATTAAAACTGGAATATACAGTGGCATAGCTGTTGTATGACGGTAGTCCGATGTTTTACTATTCATATTCAGTGGCGTAGCTAGAAATTTAGGGCCCTCGTGCAAACGTCACACTAACCCAGTCGTGGGGAACCTGCGGCCTTTTGGCTACTCTGGTGCGGCCTTCTGGCCAATTCCGTATTTTTTTGTAAATTCATAAATTCCTGACATGTTCTGACCGTAAATTCCTGTTTCCGGCCAAAGATTCCCTAGTCAATGTTTAATGCGGCCTTATATCGAATCAGAAAAATGAATGCGGCCTTTAGAGAGAAAAGGTTCCCCAACCCTACACTAACCCCTCCCCTCATGCGATTTTGAAATTTGGGTACTCCTTTTGGCTGGCCCCTCAAGCATCGCATGACAGCTATAGGTTGGCTACGCCGCTGTACGTATTTATAACATGGGAATCTTTTCCAAATTTGGTAATCAATCAGTAGAACGTTCAACTTACAAGGTGATAAAAAATCTACGGCATTTTAGGTAAACTCTGGCATAGATCATTTAAAAAAGAAGAAGTAGAATTAAAAGCATTTTTAAAAATCCGACAAATAAAATGTAATCCTTAATTTCTAACTTATGTACACCGTTATAGCTGGCATATCCAAAATAACATAAAAGGATTCTAATAATTCTTTAAAAAAATAAGGATAAATTCCAAAACAAACGCGAAAATTAGAAGTCGAAGTTGTAGAAGATTGTAAGCGTGACATTAAAAAAAACATATTCGTAATTTTAACTACCAATTAAAAAGATTTACCTTTTTTACTAATTGCTTGAATGTTAACTCTCTGAGATAAGCATCATAACGGCCAGTATTAAATTTTATTTATGGCTAATATTATAACTGAGGATACTATTTGCAAACCCCGCACATTCCAAATTTTTTTAAACTTGAAATATTTATGTAATTCAGTAGATAAAGATATATTTTTATTTAGAAATCAGTCTCAAACATGTTTTGATGACATACAAAATATTATTCCAAAGTAATGTAAAACTAAAAATATTGTTTTTTAAAATGAAATTCAAGTTTCATTTTTTAACCATTTTGAATTACATTACCGGTTTTACCGATACGGGGATACCGGTATTCATGCTGTTTTTTTTTTAAATAAAGAAATATCGGTTCTTTACATAATAAAATACTGGTATTTCGGTATTAAAAATAAAACAAAATCGAATATTGTATTTATAATATTTTAAATATATTATATTTAAAATCTGCTCAAAGTTGTATCAATGTTAACATGTTGCAGAATTGAGGAGCCTCTAAATCAGCCATACTTTTTTTCCCCCGGGCCGCATTACGATTTTGCTTCTCTAAGTGGGCCACAACATATTTATAGTAAACTCTAAATATAACACATATATGTATTATGATGTCAAAATAAAACTATTTTATTTTATGTAAATATATACATATGTATACATTTATGTATTCATGTTTTTTTCATAGTAAAAAATAACAATGAACAACAAATAAAAAATACGTAAAAAGTACACAAAATATTAAATCGTTTACTTAAAAAATAATGTGAATTTTGATATTGAGTCAAACTATTAACTATCTTTTAAAATATTTGGTGACTATAATTATTTTGGACCGCACATAAGAGCTGCTTGGGCCGCAGGTTGAGTATGGCTGCTCTAAATGATTTATTATTATTTTAAGAAACTGCAAGTTAAGAAAGAAAATCATTTATTAAAATCACCCGTTTATAATCATTAAATATTATATGAAGTATTGAAATGTCCAGTTTGAGTTACTCGCCTAGTATTGCAATATTAATAAACCGTTTTGTGTATTATTAAAAGTTTTCTAATAACTGTATTGAAACGTTCTTCCGGTATTTTAATTCCTAATTATAACAATGGCTTTTCATGTGTCGAACGCTAACAGGTTATCTTTATTATTTTTAATTTTCTTGTAAATCATTTGTTAGATTTGAGGCGTCTAATTACAAAAAGCGATAAAAACACATTTCGTCAAAATCGAGCAAAAAATGTGCATAAACTAAGCGACAAACTTTTCATGTTCCAAAACTCAATAAAAACCTGCAACAAAAAAATATCGTAAATGTTAATTAGCGATATATTCATGGAACGATATATTATAAATCTGGTATTTAATCTGAAATATACGCACAATTTTATTTTGCTTATCCTTATTTAATTGTATGGTTTATCAGCTATGATTAAAAATTAAAGAATCTCAATTTTGCATGGATCGTAAAACACTGTTTACGGTAAATATTGAAATGTGTACGTATCGCTTTTTGTAACTATACACATTCAATTTATTTGTGAATAATTGAACAACTGTATCGTTTGAACAATACAGCAATTTAAATTAATGAATCGTATGTCTTGTATGTAATCGTATGCCGCCTGTGTGGTCGAGTGGTCAACATCGTTGGCTACCACTACGGAGGGCACGGGTTCGAATCCCGGTACGGGCAGTTTTATAAATTGATTTTTCAATCGATTTATGAATTTCTGTTCAAAGGCATGGATGTATGTGATGTCTTGAATTCCCCCCTCCTGCCCATCCTATCCTATGAACGGGGCGTATAGAGAGCGATTAGCTAACCACTAGTCCTGTCCTTGCCCTTTCCTTCTATTCCTACTCTCTTTGGAAAAAGAGAGGTTGAGCAACTGAGTAACAAGCAGTTCTCGTAGAAAAAAATCTGTTGAGATAAACTCCATTAGGAGTCCATATGCTCCATATTGGGAGCGGACATGGAATAAAAAATAAAAAAAAATGTTATCAATATATTCAAGCCTTGCACACATTTTCAACAATCTTTGTGCCAGATGTCAAACCATATTTTATATTAACTATGTGAATGCATGAAAGCTGTATGACTTAACAACTTTCTATGGAAATTGACTCTCAGCTTTTTAAAAAAGTAATTTTATTTATCAATTACCACGCGTACAACTAAATACACAGTCTGTCAAATCAAAAGGAATTAAGCGATTTTTATTGAAATTCATCATTTAATTTTGAAAATATAAATCATTGACAATTTTTGTTTGAAAAGTGTAAGTTTTCAATTTAAGTGTTTTTTTATGATAACTGTTCGATTATTTTTATTTAAATCCTTGTCCGCTCCTAATGTGGAGCATATTGCTTTCTAATATGTTATATCAACAGAAGTTTTACACGAAAACTGCTTGTTACTCAATCTCTCTATTTTAGAAGAGAGTAGAGGTAGTAAGTATAGGACAGAATTAGCGGTTAGATAAATGACAAAAATCCATGCATTAAAACAGAAATTGATACATTGAATAAAAAATGCTGTTCGTACTAGAACTTGACCCCTGAGATCTGTTATAGAAGTCAACGACGTTGAACACAGCATCACGAAAATAAAACAAAAACTAGTTTATCAAGTTTAACTTCCTATTATGGTGTCCAATCCCGGGATCCCGTTCAATTTTGCGATCCCGAAATATCGGGATTGGTATGGTCGCGATCCCGGGATTTCGGGATCGAGAAATTTGAAGCAAATCCCGAAAATGTATAGTATTTTGAATTTGGAAGAGTTAAAAAAAAACGAGGCACAAAAACTTTTCTCAAATTATACACGATTTCACGTTGAGCGCCCTATCCCGGGATTGAAAATTATCAATCCCGAAATTCCTGGGATCACAAAAAGGCTCCGGGATTAGATACCCTACGTCTTATATTATTTATTTTGTATAAACTCAAAATTGCTAAAAATGAGTTAACAGTTTTGTCTGACTATGTACATAGGTCAATAAAAACACTCTTGTGTTTCCTTAATTTGATAAACTTTTATTTCAATACACTTCTACAATTTTTCCGGTTGCCATTTGTATTGGTTGATAGCTTTTATATGTTTCTGTGTTGTTTCAAATAAGCACACATATTTTTTCTATTTTCTCATAAGCCATTGTTATCAAATACAAAAACGCTACACTGGTTATGTTACTTAATGTACAAATTTATTAAGTAAAATTATTTTACGGGACCGATTTTAAAACTACTCCACTGGTAAGTTGTCCGAACGCACGAAGACAAGTTGAAATAGGCTGTGTCACTTAGGTTAGCGATCGCCAACCTTTCAGGCCTCACGGACCACTACATTTTTTGTAAAAATATACAAAATAACAACTTTAAGTATACAAATTTACATTAAAGGCGTGATATTTGCCACTGCATATTTAAAATGAACTAAAGAATTATGAATTAATTGTGGGCGCATTGGTCAATGTCGTTGGCTTCTGTGGCGGATCTCATGGGTTCGAGTCCCATTATGAACATTTTTTTAATCCATGTCCGCTCCCGATGTGGATCATATGGCCACCTAATGGAGGTATCTTAACAGAAGTTTTTTTTTACGAGAACTGTTTGTTAGTCGGTCGCTCAACCTCCCTTTTTTTCAAATAGATTAATAGGGATAGAAGGACAAGGCTAGGACAGCACTAGTGGTTAACTAATCGCTTTCGCTACGCCCAAAACACCAATGTCGTCGAACAGAAACCGATCGAAAAATGCTGTTCGTACTGGGGCTCGAACCCGTGAGATCCGGCACGGTAGCCCATAGCGCTAACCGCTGCGCCATAGGACCCGATAGGTTTTCGATAAATTTGTATTCAAATGCATGGGTGTTTGTGATGACTAAAAAATCCGCCACCCTTTCTATAAGAATACGGGGCGCAGCGAAAACGATTTTCTTTACTCTATGTCCACTCTCATTGTGGAGATAGGGTTAGAAAGATAGGACTAGGACAGGACTAGTAGTTGGTAATCGCTATCGCACCGCACGGTTTAGTTTTAGTGAACAGGAATTCAAATTAACACCCAGAGAAATCAATCTATAAAAACTGTACTTGATTCGAGCCCGTGGCCTGTTCTTTAAGTTAACGACGTTGACGCTCGACCACGCAGCGGATATTGATCAGTTAAACATGTATCCTGGCGTAGCCCTATTCTTATATCCCTACTTACTTCCGTAGAAAAAGAGAGCTTGAACAACTGAGTAACAAAAGGTTCTCGTAGAAAAAAAACTGCAGTTAAGATATCTTCATAAGATAACCTTATGATTCACATTGGATGCGGACATGGACAAAAAATAAGTTTTGTCTGCAACGTTTGGCAGTGATGTTCCTACTAAAACTTTACGGACAAACACAATTTTGATGGCACGCAAAGTTGGCGACATCTGATTCAGGTAACTGGTAAGATCGTAATGATTGTAAAATACCGGTTGTATTTTATCCATCAATAAATTATGCCAATACTTTGTATTTGATTTACCTACACAATCAGCGATGGGCTACCAATACGTTAACGCGTGGCTCGCTTAATCTCAGAGCAATACGTGATGTTCCGGCAAAGGAGCTGATACACAATAATCATCAAAAGAATCAAATGTAATTTAATACATAAACATTGTGTAACAATACGCATTTTTTTCTTTTAACCATCTCCGCTCCCAGTGTGGAGCATATAGTCTCTTTTAGATTCTATCTCAACAAAAATGTTTCGATGAGAACTGTTAATTACTCAGTTGCTAAACCTCTCTTTTTCCAATCTACATTATTATAGACCATTTAACAACCTAATGATATTTAACGATGTTCTGTCTTAATTATTAATATACAGAATCACTCACTCTTTTTTACACCGTAGATACGTTCCACAAAAAACGTGTGTACTAAAAACGTTGTAAAAAAGAGATAGAATTCATAGAAAATTGAAGATGGATAGAATAAATAAGTAATTCTATTCAACGATTCTTAATTATATACGGTTATTTTTATGAGGGACTGGACATAAATCGCTTTAATCGCTAGAAATCGTCTAATGTTTAATTATCTAATTAAGCATTTTGTTTGTTATTTATTACTGTCGTGTGTTTTTGAACTTTTTGTTAATAGAAAATCCGTTATGTGCTTCTATGTTTTTCGTTTCTGGGAATCAGAACAAATAATTCGTGTAAAATATACATTATTTGTTCTTTTTATTGAACCGTGTTATTTTTAAATCGTGTAAAACAAGATTTGAATGTACAAGTTTAAAAGCTTGTTTATATCCGAATACTTCTAGGTGAATGTTTCAATAGCAGTGACATAGCATAAAATTTTAGTGCCACTTGTAATTACATCTTTAAATATTTCTTTTAGCACTTATTTACTTTGACTTGTCAATTTTCGTAGACGCGTCTCGCGATTTCAATTACTAACAAACGTGTCATCTTTATGATCTTTAATTTTGATATTATCTATCTACCTTTGTATGCTTTGAACCTTTGAAACTTTAAGTTGAAATAAATTTCTTTGGCTCAGTTAAAATTGCAGAAAAAAACAATATAATATACAGGTATTTAATTCTTCAAGCTGTCTCATCGATGGCATTACTAAAACGTGGGCCTACTTTTCAACATTACATCAAACAAGTTCAATCAATCGTGAAAAACATTCAACTCTTCAAAGCCCACACCATATCCCATGGGCTCCGGCGAGTCTCAAGGACTTTCTTAAGCTAAAATAACTTTGAAACTACGCAATCAAATCTAACGAAACTTTTGCGATTGTTAATAATTAAAAAAAAAACATATTTATTAAATGGTATACGACAGTATTGCCAGCTATACTCTTTATGGAGAGTTTAACATTTTTTTAGTTTAGCGCAACACCTTGAAGGATCTCAAGGTTATATAATTATCTGCTGCTGCTATTGAAATCAAAATATTTTTAGTAATTTTGTCCGACACCACACTTGGTGGATTATCTAAATTAAAATTTCAAAGTGAACTTGACGACGACCCGTAACGTGAAGACACATTTGCTGGACTCAACCTACAATATTATTATACTGTTTCTTTGAACAGTTATCTCGTTGTGTAGAAACATGATTTTAATATTCAACGTGTTGGTAATATGTATATTTTCCAGGCAGGGCCGGCCTGTGTGCGAGGCACCTGCGGCGGTTAAATTTCATGCATTTAATTCGGGAGCGATCCACCAATCTGCGCCCCACTGATCATTCTTAGAGCCGGCGCCTGTGTGCGCCGCACTCTTAGCACACGCTTAGAGCCGGCCCTGTGTCCAGGATATATGCGCTTTTTATTGTAGTAACAACACCGCTGCTAACGATTCCAGTCAGTTTATAATGTACAAAATCACGAATAACTAATGAAAGTCGTCCGTTACAAATATTTCACGAGACAGATGGCGGGAAAATCTTGCGGAGAAGCTTGTCTATGACCAACGCGACAATTCCTGTTATAACATCAAATTGTTTAACCCTGTATTTTGTCATATAAGATCCAAAATCGTGGTCTTTTTAAGATTACGATAAAATATTTATATGACCTTAAAATACCAGATTTTAAGCTTTGAGTACATACATTGGATGTCTAATACCATTAGCGATACTGATTAAAGATGTTGCCGAGCTAAGGTTGACAAGAGTCCAGGTTTCAGGCTTTTTGTCCCGGCATCCTGAAGAGACCTTCAGGGTAGCTAAATGATTGTTTGTGTATTCATTTAGTTTTAATAAAATTACCAAATACGATTGTGGATGGTGTAGAAGGAGATAATTTATTACAAGGCAATAAATGAGGTAACATTATGTAAAGATAAACATGCAAGGGCTTTATTTATGTCAAGAATAAACATACACCCTAGCCCAGTGATCGGCAAACTTTCAAGCGAAAAGAGCCAAACTGTAAAGAAAACACGAAAGGTATTGGAGAGCCATAGATATTCAATATAGATTGTTTGTGTAAAAAAACGTGATACGCTTTAGCATTGATGTCTGAAGAGCCGCAAATGATTATGCAAAGAGCTGCATGCGGTTCGCGAACCGCGGATTGGCGACCCCTGTTCTAATCAATTCAGTAAACAGTAGAACTCTGCATAACCGGAAAGAATGAATACGATGAACAACTATTTTGGTTAGTTATTAACTCAAATATCAAAACCATAGCAAAACTATTTTTTTTCTGTTTTGATTTCATCAGAATTTAAGAAAAACATATTTAACTCCTTAGTTAAGACAAAAGCCACAAAGAAGTATAAAAAAATAAGCCACTAGTTTGTGTCAATTCTATTTTTCTTTTATATATCAGGATTTATCAGAACGAGCATTATCGATTGATAAAAATGCTCTTGATGAGCGAAACCCGTCTTGTAACTTTTTCTAAAATATGATGCCATCCCACCAGTTTGACAGTGAAAACCTTCGGACACAAAGGAATTAATAGTAAACACTTCATAACACACGCATAAGTATGTTACATGTAAAAATATTATTTTCCGAGATTTTCTAGACGTTGTGTAGCCCTGTTGATACTCATTAAGAATGGCGGATAACTGGATAGCAGTATAACACTAAAATTGAACTTACTTCAGCTATGTACGTAAAGTGACGTAAACAAGTCAAGTGTTAAAAATATTCGTTCATTAAGTTACGTAACAAAAAAAAGCGAATTATTCATCATTGAGCAAAACAGCGTGACGATATCCACTTCCAAGGACTCAAGTACTCTTCCTCTCGAAGCCATTATTTACAAGATAACTGTGCGAGTTACCTGTACTTAGTTGTTTCAATCCAAGTTGGCCCAGGGCTGTATTTGGATAAACCAAGAGACCAAGTAAAGGGAGGCACTAGATTTTTTCATTCTTACATGTAAAATTAACCATACATATAAAGTACTTTTGCTTATTACAAACGTGTAGCCAAATATGTAAAATAAAAACGTCTGTGTAAGTCTTATTTCTTGATCGCAATTTTCACAGGCCCTTCCTTTGTTCAAATTTATTTTGGCTTATAACACCTTTTGATAGAACGTTTAGTAGTAAACATTTTAATTATCGAAAAAAACTATTTTGAACAAACTGTATATTACGTCCTTTCACCTTTCTAAAATCATTTAAAAATGTTCGAGAATCTATATTGTGCCTATACAGTCCATACTCTTTTTATGCGATTTCGAAGTTATGCGGTTTTTTAGAAATGCAAATTTTTAAAAAATGTACTATATTTTACGATAGATAAAAATGTTAAATATTGCATCTAGAGCACGTATCACGAATAGAGAATGAATCGTAAATACAACCGACATTTGGAAAAAACATACGATTTTGGACTGTTAAAATCATGTTGCATCTGCTGTTAAACAATTAAAATTATCGAAAAAAGAAAGTCTGAACAAACTTTGATCACTAATTTCAAAAAAGAGTGATTTCGAACCACATGCAAAACTCACGTGGCATTTTCATACAATGACATTAATTTTACCTAAAATGTTTCTAAAGTGAAACCAACAAATTTTGTTTTTACCCTAATTTTCCTATACTTTTTATGTGATTTAGGGTATATTTTAACTCGCTGTTTCAAAGTTATGCGAATTTTAAAATTTATGGAACTTATTCCCACTTTTTCAATGTAAGTCAAGTTTTTTTATGCGAATTTTAGTATTTATTAACTCACTGTTTCAAAGTTATGCGGATTTTAAAATTCATGGAACGCATCCCCACTTTTTGTGTGGAAGTTAAGTCTTTTTTTATGCGACTTTTTTTATGTTATATTTCGTGGAACGCATCTACCGCATAAAAACAAGATTGACTGTACTTTCAACTCGTATTTCTTTCTTCCAGTTTATTTTTGTAATATTTACATAAAATTAATATATAATATTATCTAGTACTTTTTACACTATATTTACTATGTGGGGCACAAAGCTCTACTGCGGCCCTGCATTTTGCCGAATAAAAAGAAATCTTCGTGACTGTTCAGTTTCACTCTGACAGTTGGCGAGAAGTG
Source organism: Himalopsyche anomala (assembly GCA_031772345.1). Taxonomy (NCBI): domain Eukaryota; kingdom Metazoa; phylum Arthropoda; class Insecta; order Trichoptera; family Rhyacophilidae; genus Himalopsyche; species Himalopsyche anomala. The sequence goes on along the minus strand of CM062837.1, from coordinate 14,453,594 downwards.
ATGTTCCAAACATATTTGAATTATAATTTATGTGAATTAGTTTGGTTTGATTGGACCATTGTCTTATTGTTGGAATGCAGTTTTTGATTAATCGGTGTTAACAGCAATAAAAAAGGTATTTTTGCATTTACCTTAATTAATTATAAACATGTACATATAATCGATGATAGCTAGATTGAAACTTAATTAAACAATTTCAATAATTTTCATTAAAAATAAAATATATAACCATTTAACAGAGCAAACTACAATACCGGTTTCGTTTAATTATTAGAAACTTTCAACTGTATTATGTTTCTATAATTATCATCAATTTAGTATAACACTGTATTTTTTTAAATTCCTTTTTACTCGGCAGATACGTTCCACAAAAACCGTTTAAAAAGTGATAAAATTCACAGAAAATTGGTTCCCTATACATATTTAAAAAATCGTGTTATTTAAAAAAAGAACAACATTGTGGTATAGAAAATCGTGTAAAAAAGACAATAACAATGATGACCCAACAAGTAAATTACACAAAATGTTATTCATAATATGTATTTTAATTATAAAAAATAATACTATTCATCGCTACTTTATTATACACGGGGACTAGACATAAATTGCTTTCAACGCTAGAAATGTCTGACACGTCTAATGTGTAAGGATCTAATGAAGCCTTTTGTTATTTTTTATTACTGCCCTGTGCTGTTAAATTTCTTGGTATTAGGAAGTCTGTTATCAGCTTTTGTGTTGTTTGTGGCTAAGATTTTTTAGATCATATTTGATCTTATTAATTATTTGATCATATTTGAATTATTATTCATGTTAAAATACAGTATTTGTTCATTTTTGTGAACCGTGCTATTTTTCAATCGTGTAAAAAAGTGTAAGATTGTAATTAATGTCAAATGGTACTTCTATAAAAAAAGTTAGGTATTACTTTATTTTTACAATAAATTGAGTTAAATAAACTATCAGTGTTATTCATTGAATAATTGGTGTTAAATACATCAAAAAAAATAAAACCGATCTTTTGAACTAATTCTAGATTTTTAATAAGCACCAGTACCAGTTTCGCTCAACACAACCGTTTAACAATAAGGTTCTTATCTTTATTAAAACATGTGTAACAATATACTTATGATACAATGAACACCTTTAACCTGTAACATGCCATCCTAAAAAATCACGTTCCCTGCCATGATGGCATCTCAGTTTCACTGTTTATTGACAGTATTAAAACCTAAGTTAGAAGCTTAAAAATAATTTTTAAAATGTATATATGCTAGAATACCTAAAATGATAAATACTTATTGACAATATTAAGAGAAATATTGAATGATTTAATGGCTCAACTATTTACGATTGCATCATGAATATGGAGGAGTTAAAAATGTTAAATAAATGTATATTTTACTGTTCTAAATAAATTAACTTAGCAGACTGGGAATATTTGTTTTAAATGTTATTAATTAATAATATTAAAACTAACAAATCAACATATGCAATTGAAAAAACACAACGATTTATACAAATTTCAATAGTCGTTCAATTCGAGGTTTATCGGAAACCTGAGACTTTGAAAACTAAGCTCAATTTCATGATTACCAAAACTATATTGTCAAAATTGTCCTATAATTACCCATTTGCCCATTATTTGGATGCAATTTCTGTAGCCCGTTTCAGTTCAGTACATTAAATAAATGGACTTAATGGACTTAAAAACGCAATCTACAAAAGTATAATTTTATAGGAAAGCCAAAAAACGTTTTAATTTAACTTATTGTGTAAATAGTTGCGTTTATCTTGCTAATGGGGATGTTTACTAGTATGGCATTAAAAAAAATCTAGAGTAAAAGTATGTAGTTAACGATAATCTTCGCTGACAAAGAAACTAGAAAATATTGACTTAACGCTGTTTGACTATCATGTAGCTAAGAATTTATAATAACGTTTTCAACATAAAAACAACTTTATTTCAGATAATTTTTTTTGACTTTTATCGCTGTATTATATATGTTTTTAACATTCAATTAAACTAATTTGTGTTGGCTCTAACGACTCAGCGGTTAGTGTTGTTGGCTTCCGTACCGGATATAACGGGTTCGAGTCCCAGTATTCGATTTTTGAAGACATGGGTGATTGTTATACTATCTAAAAATTGCCTCCCATCCTTCCTTTCATAATCTGGACGAAGCGTAAGCGATTAGTTAACCACTAGTCTTGTTCTAACCTTATCCTTCTATCCCTACTACTCTCTTTGGAAAAGATAAGTCAAGCGACTGAGTAACAAACAATTCTTGAAGTATTTTATTTACGGAAGATTCTGTGTACGGTGGAATCTGTGTTCAGAATAATCACTCTACGAAGTATTCTGGTTCGGAGAATTCGTGTTCGGAGTATTCTGTTCGGAAGAATTACCAAATCGCTCAAAGGACAATCGACCTAACAGAGATTTTTCGCGTTTTTTAATTTCCCGTTTTTTGAATTCTCCAGTAACCATTTCATAAGTGGAAAAATAACCTAAGTCAACTTTTCACTCACACCACAGTTATGGTCCGTTTTTATGTAATGTTATAAATGAATTTCGTGGGATTGGACATTAATGAATTATTGGCAAGCTTGATAGATCTCTCAAAACCTTCCAATTTGAAAGATTGAAAACCAAAAACCTTTCTTGTTTTTGAAATGATGTAAAACATGCTTAATTAAAAACTAATTTAATCAAAACTTTACTTTTTGACTTGGGCCGTTTGTCTTATATGGTAACATTGGATTTGTCACAACAGTAATTTTAATAACCTATGATTAACTTGTGATTGCTTACCTTCATTTTACGCTTATTCCTCGACTGTCAACTACATTTATTTGAGATAGTTGAATTCAAAGAGTTAACCTACTTAATGAGCAACTTTGACATTCATTTAATAATTTGCATTCAAATGAAAACATGGTTATATTGCAAACTATTACGCACTAGGCCAGTTATGAATAACTTTTTACCTCTGGTGAGCTATATAAGATATGAAATTTAGCGAAGCGTTTTTCGTGTCGAAAATGTATATTGTATTTATAATATAATTCAAAAGTTGATGAGATATGTGTCTTTGTAAATTTGAGACATGTAATTATTTACTCAAAATATACGTACTTACTAATTATATTTTTCTTTTTAACTAAAAAATTAAACGGGCCTCGGGTTATGCATCCCTGTACTAGACTCCTACGACTTTTACGTTGTAATATTGTTTAATGTTAATTTATTCACTCATAATATTTCCGACTTAACGTTTTTTGTCAGAACAATTCGATTCCTTTTTTTCAGTTATACAATTATACGATAGAAAGTGTAAATATATGAAACGTATATCGCAGCTGTCCAACATTAGCTAGTCCGAGGGCCGCATTGAAAATTAAAATTTATCCAAGGAACACATTCAGAATAATAAATACAGTACATACATTAAATTATGTGCAGGGTGTTTGTTGAGTGATTCAAATTTCGTATGAAAGAAAGTAAAATTAGTTTTAAATGATTTTGAAACAGACTATAGAACAGTATTGTTCTTATTTCATCGCTAGAGGTCACGAAGGTCATTTACTAAGCAACAGAAAAACGACCCAACAGCGCATGGACTTTAATAACACGTGATGCAAGTGGGAAAATGACATAGGCTGTTTTTCCACGTATGAAATGGTTATTTTCAAATTCAAAAAAGCAAAAAATGTGTGTTAGACAAAATATCCTTCGAGTCTTTCACTTGCACACTCAAAATTTATTATTATTAATCAGTATATCTAAATGATATATTTTTCGGTAAAATATTCGACATTGATTAAGAATTCAAGTTCAAGGTAAAAATGAGAAGTTTTATAACTTGTGTATAACAGTTTCAAAGCAATTAAAACGATTTTATTTAACTTACGTTTAATATTAATATTTTCATCTAGACGTTATTAAGCAGAACGACATCGAAATCAATTAACAGTGAGAGATTGGGACTGTCGGTAATAAAATATAATATTCTCGCCCCTTAAGTTATACCACTGACATACGCATGCTAATTAAAAAAAGATCTTTTTATCAATAAATAAATCAAACAGCGGACCTACCTCGAGAACTAAGTACACTTTCTCCTCCAACGAAGCTGATAGTCTGCCTGCGCAATGATATATACCAGGAATGGAGAACCTTTTTCTTTAAGTGCAACAAAAAGTGTGCATTAAAAAAGTCGCGTATCAGATAAAATTTATAGGTAACAAAATAAAATAAAAACCAAAATATGGTCTAATACAGTTTATTAAATTTATTAAAAATTAAACTGCAGTGTAATTTCATTAAATTTAATTCTTCGCCTCCTAGTTTAGGTGTCTCAACAGAAGATTTTTTACAAGCACTGTTTCATACTCAGTTGTTCAACCCCTCTTTTGTTCGAAGAAAGTAGTAAAGATAGAGGGATACGTTTAGACGTATCCCGACTGACTAGCTTTTACCTAATCGCTCTCGTTACGTCCATTAAGTAACGTAGACAAAACTGAGGGATGCTTGCACGCCATGCGTTCCACATTGAAAGCGAATATAGTCAACGAAGAAAAATGTTAGATCTGAGGTATCAATTAATAAAAAGAAAGCATACGATACTCAAATTCACAACTGGGGCCTCTCGTGTGCTTAATCCGCCACTGCTCACACATATTATATTCTACGAAGGCTTAAGAAAAAAAATCAAACATGGAATTGGAGTGGAATGAATAAGGTGGTGCTTATTTCTGCGCTAATCTTGGAACTTCACTTTTGCAATCTGAAGTAAGAAAATATATTTCTCAGCTGGTGATATTAATTATATTACGGTGCATTGCTTATTGCTACATAACGAAAGGATATAAAGTAATATTCGGTTGCTTTATTATTAATGTTAGAAGTATAATTGAATAATTGCGGATAATTGCATTGTAGTCATAAGTTAATCCGTCGTTTCCCCGAAACATCGCTAAAACATTTCAAATTCACTACTGGGGCATTTGAAACCGTGAATGAATGATTGGGAAAAGAATATTTTGATTTCATAAACAGATTCTGTCGTGTTTTTGACATTTGTACAATATACATGTTTGGTGATTCATAACAGTAACTAATTAATATAACGAATCTGAACTATATTTTATAAAAGCAAACCAAAACCAGATCGCGCAACAAAAATTGAGCCGTATCCGGCTATGTTATTATTTTAATGTCTGCTTTATACATTTTGACAGTTCGTATCAAAAAGTATAAATCAACTTTAAATTTGACTATTTGAGGGGATCAGAGGATGATCGGCTCATCCCACAGTTTTCACTTTTTGAGTTAAGCCGGTATTTTAAAAAAATCCAATAACCATTTTATACGTGTAAACAACTCTTTACTTACATCACGTATTAGACTGTCCCGTGATCTGTTGGGCTGTTTGTCTGTTGTCTAATAAATTTCCTTCATCTGTTTGGTCATTGTGTATGATTGATGGTCTTGACAGTTCTCTCAACACCTTGCAATTTCGAAGAGTGTATACTAAAAAAATCAATTTGTCGTTTTCTATAACTGCAATGACATTTATCTTGAATTTAGGTAAATTTGACAGGAGAGACAAAAAACGATATTATTTCAAAAATAAAAAACTTTTTGCTTACTTACGCTTTGTATTGCAATAATTAATTTATGCGTTCCGCATTGAAAGTAAAGATTTGTGTATTTTTTTTATTACAATTGAAATTTAATTTAATCAAAGCTCTGATTTTGGGCTTGGGCCGTTTGTCTTGTTAGCTCCTCAATTGTTCAACAGTGTGATAACTCCCTTAGCGAAGCCGTTTATTGTTATATTAAAAGAAGATTGTTGTGAATACATTACTTCAAATTGTATTAATTCGTTATAACATTGTTATACTTTTAAATTTTTAAGTCGATTTCATTATACAAGTAAAAAAATCACATATACAATTATTACTTACTATACAGAAATGCAAAGCCATTTTAACACGCAGCATTTTATCACGCAACCTTAAATGAAAATTTGGAATATTTTAAATCAGTTATGACATGTACAACTATGGGTCCAATACTGAAATTATCATGGCGCAGAAAGTCATCAATGTTTTGTCATGTGTTTGAATCCATTTTTAATTTATCATACATTATTTACCTCCAAATTTACAAACTTTATAACATGCTATGTATATGGATTTGTAATAAAAAATTCAGTTCTTCTCAGAGGCGAATGAACCAACAGCTTATCGACCGCGGACGCGTATTTGAGTCTTTGAAAAACAAAGGTTGCTGGCTGGTGGATTCATATATGCGTATAGGCGAAGTATCTGGATGTTAAGAAAATTAAATTTGGTAAAGATATCTCAATTGGTTTACAATGTTTGCGATTTTTTTGCAAAGTTGCCCGACCGCCAGGTGAAATTCTATACAACAAAATGTGCGGTCGTTAAGCTGTTAAGAATAAATGAGTTATATGCATTGTAATATTCTATTTGTCTTAATGATCGTAAAAATTAAATGTTCTCACTGAATACAAACTGAAATAGTGTTATTTTACTAAAATAAAAATATGAAATCTACCAAAACATCACACAAAGACATGATTGTACTTGAAAGTCAAATAAAAAGTTTTACTATTTTACTACGTGTCTCACTTTACTTCTAGAGGTCTCAATTTAACATATTTTAGAACTTTCTTATCAGAGAAACATATCCTGTTACCCACGTTATTCCGATTATTTTCAATAAAAAGTAAAATTGGAAGTATTTTTTTTTTTACGAGAAACTTGACAATAATTAACTTATAATGCAATATACTTATTAGATAGAAAAACACTGCCTCGATTTTTGGATGTTCCACTCTCGTACAATTCGCTATTTCGTACATTTTAAAGGTGTTTACTGTTATCGCATTTTCTCGGTTATAAGACGCATGTTTTCCTTTATTTTGATGTCTCGGAATGCGGGATGATTTTTTTTTTATAATCGATGACGTATTACATATCGGTGGGTAACTTTTTTTATCAATGGGATGTAAAAACAAGATGATGGCATCTTATAATCAAGGAAATACGGTAATTCTTCGTGGATATGCATTAACAAAAAAATTGTCCCAGTGTTAAATAAGTTATGCATCACTGCGCTCAAAGCGTTTCGCATTAAATAATCAAACAATATTAAATATATCGACTACAGCTTACAGTTATTCCGCCATTATATCAGTTCATAAATCATTATTCTAATAATATATTATTTCTAAATAATTAAAAATCGTTCGTTCTCAAGATTAATTATTTCCAATTAAAATGTTATTTAATGAAGTGGATACAATTATCGGTAAATTAATTTACTCGGACCTTGGCGTATTTATTATTTACGAAATTCTCAAATTTGATTGGAATCATAAATAAGACAGGTTTTCTCATTTTTCAATTCAAAATTTGTCATTAGTTTAAGAACGATTTCGCTAATTACAGTTCCGTTTCGTGATATTTATCAGGGCTGTAGAGATGGAGTCGGAAAAATCTTACGGAATAAACCCATTTTTCAAAATTTATTCAAACAACAGTCCATCATAGTGTTGCCATTGAATGCCACGTTAACAAAAGATTATCCGAGGGTATTCATATTATAATATGTAAACTAAAAGTACTTCAAAAGTAAGTTATTTTTTTATTTAAAGCAGGAGTCGAGATTGTTTGTTTTCTATCCGACTCCACAGTCTTGATATTTAAGACTGCAAGTATAAAAACTACGGAGACCGTTTGTTGAAGAAAAAATATCCTAGACCTGCGGTCGCCAATCTTTCAGACCTCTCGAACTAATAATTAGCACACAATTTTGAATCTCGCGGAATACTATCCTGTTTTTTTTCCATACCGGAACTCACTTCTTGCCAAGCGTTTTACTTTGACGATGTTTTTTCTATTCCATGCCCGTTCCCAATGTGAATCATATGGTTTCCCAAATGAAGGTTTCTCAACAGAAGTTTTTTTACTAGAACTGTTTGTTACTCAACCTCTCTTTTTTAATACAATATATCAAGCATTCGACCCTTGGTTCTGGTCAAAAAGTAAGACTATCTTCATGGACCTGGTATTGTTTTGTATCATGACATTGACTTATAAATGATAAATGTCACAGTACCCGTCACATAACAATCAACAGGAACATTAAATATGGAGAAACAGTCAATGGTTTCCAAGAAAAAAGAGTTTTTAACCCAAAATAAAAATAATTGATTTAAGCATCAAAAATACCGAGAAAACGGTTCTGGAACGCCGTTTCACCGCGTTACATGGGAAAAGCCCTGCAAATATGTATATGTAAAGTAGTGTTATACAAAATGCATTTTCTTTAATTTTTATGTGGTATTTACGCTTGTTTAATTTTATTATAACAAATTAATAAGAACGATTTTTTCCTTTGAGTCCTGACGAATGGTTAGAGCGGCTTTTTAAGATTTACTTCAGTCTCTCGCTTGGCGGACCTGACTATCATCGCCTCAATATAAATACGCATCATTAGCATAGTTATTCTACAAAAAAACATTAAGCAATAATAAATAATGTGATTGTAATTAAAAACTAATTGCTTCAATGACCCTCATGGCTTAATGAGTTTGCAAGGCATAAGGTAATTTGAAATTATTTGCCATAGGTATCTGATAGTAGTAATTTATTATGAGGAATCTAAAAGCAAGATGTTTACTTTGAAATGTTAGTAGTTCTCAGGCGACTTTTTTTATGTTTTACGCTTTAATTATAAGTTTATACTTTTCATCGTATCATCTGTACTTAAGATTGAGAAAAAATTATATATCTAGCCAACCGCTAAACAGCTTAACGACCGTGGACGCGTATTTGCGTCTTTGAAAAACAAAGGTTGCTGGCCGGCGGACACATATATGTAGACACATAAGTATCTGGAAGCTAACAAAATTAAATTTTGTAAAGATATCTCAATTTGCTTACAAATTATAGTGAATTTAGCAAAATCATAATTTTTGCAAATTTTCCGCAAAATTTTATAAAAAAAACGTGCGGTCGTTAAGCTGTTAAAATAAAAAAAATCTGACATATTGGCATTGGATTTATCGGTTTCTGCATGTGATTTCAGTAAGTGCGGAAAAGTTTACTTGTTCCACTTGCTAGCACAGAGGAAGGGAACCTCTTGGCTACTCTGATGCGGCCTTTTGACTTGTTGAAAAAATCATACGTAAGCGTTTGGAAAAATAGGGTAATGTTCAACAGTCAATAAAGGGAGGGGGGTATCATTGTTTTCTTTACTGCGGCCTTATGTTGAATCAGATAAATTAACGTGGTCTTTTGAAATGAAAAGGTTCCCTACCCCTGGACTAGCACATACTATTTATTTAGACAAAATAAAATAGTTACAAGTCGGCATTTTTTTCTTTAAACCATGTCCGCTCCCAATGTGGAGCATATGGACTCCTGGCATTTATCTCGATAGAAGTGTTTCTCAGTTGCTCAACCTCTCTTTTTTAAAATATAGTAGGGATATAAAGATATGACTAGGACAGCACTAGTGGTGAGGTGATCTCTCTCGATACGTCCGTTTTAAGGACTTTAAGACATGACATACATCCACAAAAATCCATAAATCAATTTATAGAAACTGTCCGTTGGCCAACTTTTGCCTCTACATTTCTAACATGCAAACGTGAGTTTTGGAATAATAAATAAGATGATGATTAATTATTTAAGACGTTCTAACAATTTAAAAAAAGTCTAAATAATTTATTTTTTAAAATGACTGAATTGAAAATCATCAGCTGATAATGTTTGTCGTGAGCAAAGACGGTCTTTATTTTACTTAGATAACATGGAATTAGTAAAAAAGTGTAGCTTTTTTTAAATACTATGCCTTAACACCAAGAATCGACAGTAAACACCATAAAGCTGTTTCATAATTATACGTCATTGAGTTGAAAGAGTGTTCAACTGAAAAAAGATTTAGAAACACTGAAAATATATAATGTCATTGGGAAATCATGTTTATATTAGAAATTAACCATAACGAGAATCAAGTGTAGGTCATTAATTGTTCTTTTTTATCATTGTTTATTTTTTTCCAGGGTGACAGCATAATCATCAGAAAAACTTGTTGTCACCATGTCGGCGGTAAAATTTACCATCAATGGAAAGGAGCACGTTGGTAAGTAAAAATATATTTTTTAAAAAGCCATGTTCTCTCTTAATATGAACTCTTAACTGAATTTATCCGAACAAAATTTTCTTCACAAAAATTGCTTTAAAATTACAATAGTATTTCAATTTCCCTAGAAAAAAATAAGTTTGAGTCGTCTGGGGATTTAAGACTGAGATTCCGACTCTCTTCCCTATCTCTGATCCTATGTACTATAACTGTAAAAAAATATGATGTCCTTGAAAGCTGCTCCTTTGCATCATATGGGCCCATTAAAGGTGACGTGAGCCAAGTGGTATTTTAGAAAAAAGATAGATGCGTTGTAATATTCTACACGTCTTAAAGTATCGTTAAAGTGAAGTAACCTCAGTTAATACACATTGCAATAGTGCTATCTCCGATAAATAAAAATATGCAATCCACAAAAACACCATATAAAAAAGATTAGTGACAAAATAAGTGATTGTACTTAAAAGTCCAAGATTATTTTTTTTACCTTTTTAGTAGTTGGCTCACTTCACCTCTCAAAAGATTATATTATCGTGTATCGATTATGGCCACAACACTTAGGCTCAGCGGTGTAGTGGGGCCAGGTCGGCGACCTGGCACCTGAAAATGAACCAGGGCGCCACCCGGCTACCTTTTTGCCATGTATCTTAATTTACAAATACTGTTCATAAAATTTAAAAGCATTATATCAAAATTGATCTACCCGACGGATTTTACAAAAATATAAAAAAAAATGGATAACGTCAAGAAATTAATTAATTTAATTTAATTGCGTTAATTGCGCGTTTTATTATTGATTTAATTGTTAAAACTTGTGGTATTTTAACTTCGGACGGATATAAAAAGAACAAAAAAAATAGGGAAGAAATCAATGACCGACCTGGTACCTATTTATTTACCACTGCTTAGGCCTACTTTCATTGAATCTTTGCAAAGATATTTTTTCATCCGTGAATTTGTTTTCTTCTGTAGCAATTTTAATAAACCATAAAATAGAAAATATTATTTGCCATAATCGAAAACTAAAATATTATATAATAATTATATCTGTCAAAGAATAAAATACGAATAATTACCTACCCACTGTAGCGAAACGGCAGAGCTGTACTCAGTATTATTATCACTATAATATAATATTTTTACTCATGCATATAGATCCTTGTTGTATTTATTAGTCAAAGCTTTTGCGCATGCAAACTGTTGATGATAGCAAATCTCAGTACGAAAACTTTCAGATAATATTCCCAGTACTGGTGCTCTATAGAATCGTTTTGATTAACAACCGCAATATTATGAAATAAAACAGATGTGGGTCATTCAAAAATGAACAAGGAACACACTTTTGCACATCATCCATTAATACGATACGAAAGACAATGGCTTGCCTTCCCTCTTTTTTTCTTAAAATGCTATTCTTTCTTGACCTCTAGTTTGTTTTGTGTTATATCATTTGCAGTTTTTATCTTGACTGTTTAGTAATCACAAACATCATGGACATCATTAAATTTTGTTGACGGATGAAAACTGTAATTAAGTTGCAATACTTAGCGGTATAAACATTGGACGGATGTTTTTAGACCAGGGATTCACAAAGCGTGTCCCGCGTGACTTTGATGTGTCCCGCGAGATGCTAAATATGCGTATTATTTCCATGTAACCAGGACACTGTTATCATAACTATGCTGTATGAAATTGACAGAGAAAAAGCATATTATCCTGATAAGAATTGAATTGTTTTCTTCAAATAAATTTTACTTAAGTTACATCCTAATACGGTAAAACCCCCATTTACACTTAAGTCGGGACAGTGCAATTCGGGATAGTGTGATTGGGGGAGTGAATCTCATACAAAATTAGGGATTTGGTTTTTTCCGCAAAAAATGCAAAACTGAAATTTTTCATTAGTTTTGCAAAAAAATAAAATATGGACGAAATATTTAGCTACTAAGTAATAAAATGCAAAGCGCGCCAAAATCCAACACATAGACAGTTGCCCGGCTATACGTGTATAGCCTGGCACGTGTTGAATACACAGACATTAGCCAACATTCGACTGAATGCGCCGCACAGACGAACGTCTCGTAGCAACGACAATGGAATGCGACAGTGCAATTGGGGGATTTGCGGCGAATATTTCATTTCTGGAAGTATTTATGTATATTTGTGAAAAAAATATTTTCTTCAGTGGTTAATCATTATATATAAAATTAACTGACAATCATATCAAATCTTTTTCGTTTTTTAACCACAAAATTTGAGTATAGAATTGTAAGAATTCGGTTAAAAAAAGCATAAACCACACAGTGAGTTTTATGTATCGTTTAGTATATTAATAAGAAAAATAGTAATGCGTATTTAGTTACAAACAGAGGTGGGCTGGAGGGAGCTCGGGGGGGGGGGGATCGCGCGAGCCCCTTGTTAAATTTCAGCGCGGCCGGCGAGCCCCTTGTTAAGATAATAAAATCATTTGTCTTGGATCAAATCAGCACATAACTGCAATTTCTGTAGATGGTTAAATTTTATTATGAAACAAGACTTAGTAGCCCCTTCATTTTTTCATTCAGCGTTGTGTGCTTCCGTGCCGGACCTCATGGGTTCGAGTTAATCACAAGTCCTGTCTTAGCCTTATCATTATATCCCCACTACTCTCTTTGGAAAACAAAGGTTGGGTGACTAAGTAATAAACAGTTCTCGTAGAAAAAAAGACTTTTGTAGATATACCTTCATTAGGAGGCCATATGCTCCACATTGGGAGCGAAAATAGATACAAATAAATTGATAAGATTTACCGAGCCCCTTGTTAAGATATTGGCAGCCCACCGCTGGTTACAAATATAAATATAAACAATATTTGTTTGCTTTGTTTTATAAAAAACAGATAAATATATACATAAAAAAGGTAGCCCGCCAAATATTTTTGATTTGAATATTGTCCCTTTGTCGATAACAAGACGATAACTTTGATGAGAGATTTTTAGAGCCATAGAGTGTGTTAGTAGAAGAATACTGTAATAATTCGTATATGAAGTTAAAGTTAAACTTTTCCGGATCTAAGCTCAAGAAATGCGACCCCAATACCCACATTTTCTTAAATATCTATTTTAATATGGGTGATACAATGTTTATAGTTAAGGTATTCTTATATCATAGTTTTTTGGACCTTTTGTAGTTTATATAAATACGCGATAAAGCGATAATGCGACAACGAGATAATCGCCCGCTTATCAGCGATCGTTCGTAAGATAACTGGGCTGAACACGTCAGTTGCAAATTCAGATTTGTACTGGAATGACGTCTTTTTTACGCGCAACTTAAAATATGACTATTTATTTAAAAATCACGGATTTTTATAAAAAAAAAATGTATGAGGAATGATGCAGAGAGATATTTTAAAGCCCTTAGACTATTTTTTTTGAAATTCATAAGAATAAGGCCAATTATGAGGAAACCACTGGGGTCCCTAAACGACCCCCATCGGCAGAGAAGTATTTTTCTAGTCTCCGAGCCGCGAGAGTTAAAAAAACTCTAATCCTTCAGTAATGGAACTTGTATCTTTCTGAAAATGAATATTTCACATACAGGTGCTGACGAATACCTTAAAATACTAAAAAATTACATCAATTAATTCTTTCATATTAAATTTTAGACTTATTGTATGCGTATACTTCTCAAGTACTGATATTCAAGTACATACCTGCATTTTGAATGGTGAAAATCACTGATATTAATTGACAAAATATCAACAACAAAAAAAGTTATATGTGAGAATATATTTAAAATCATATTTAGGAAGGCAATAAACATCTAAATTAAAAAATCCAAGGCCAAGTCTCGGAATTGTTGCTCGGCGAATTTTATTTACTCACTTATAAAAACGATGACTGGCAATTTTTTCAATTATTTGTTGAAATTATACTGAAGATATTATTCTTTTAAAATAAATATGACTTTTTCTTCTCGGGTAAGTTCTACATCACGGACTCTCAACTTTATTTGAACTCTGACCACGTTTTTAATAATCCGAATAGCCTAGAACAGGGTTTCTCAACGGTGGGCCATGTGCCCCCCTAGGGGGCCATAGCGTGTTCTAAGAGGGCCACAGAGATTTATTTTTGTTTTGGGGAGCCACAACACAGTTTAGGGGGGGCACGGGTATAGATAAAACGATACAGGGAAGAGCATAATGGCGGACGTCACGCAGCTATTTTTTGTAAATTCGTAAATGAAATAAATTACCGGCATTCTAGATTCGAAAATCTCGGAAGGGCTATAAAAAAGGTGGGTTTTTGAAATTATAATTTTCATGGGAAGACAAATAATGGTATGGGGGGCACAGAAAAATTAAGACACTCAAAAGGGGCCACGCTCCCAAAAAGGTTGAGAAACACTGGCCTAGAACATTGCCGCGTTTATAATATAAAAAAAAACATTTAATTTACAATGTTGAATTGACTTATTATTATAAGTTTAACGGTCAATTGTGAATCTCAAAAATCGTCAACGTTATCATTAATGGCCATTTTTTGTTATTTTTTTTTCAGAATATTACTTTTTCTTTTCACCGTGTAGTCACCTAATAGTAGAGTGATGCAATGTATAAGGGCCCAGAGAAAATGTTGTCCAAATTTCTACATACTTATAGAATGGGGGGAATATGGTGACGATTGCATGAGGCCCCCAAATTTGTAGCTACGCCACTGAGTATATAGGAATGGGATGATTATTTCAACAGAAGTATTTCTATGAAATCGGCACGCCCCTCAGTTAGCATGTGCTCAAAATCTCTTTTTCGAAAAGAGTAGGAATATAATTATAGAACCAATGCATGATATGTAGTTTGCTAGTCACTCTCGGTACGCCACGTTTTTGCGATAGGATGAGTGGAAGATAATTTGAATACATCACATATACCCATGCCCTCGAACAGAAATCTATTTATTTGCTTAAAAATAATTTATCCTACTCTTACTGGGATTCGAAGTAGTGACATCCGCAATCAAAGTTAACTGCGTTGACCATCAACTAGTCCTTAGCTAGTGGCTGGCGAATAGAGCGATCGCCTTGGGCGTTAAGACGCTGGAGGACCATAGGGGGTGCCAAAGTGATGCCGCGAAATATTTAAAAATACGAAATACGGAAATTTCGGCGCAAACTCTACCCTTTCCTCTAGCCACGCGTCGACTCTGATCAACGTATTGGCTTTTGCTTTAGAACTTCTCAATTTCTAAGCTATTCGAGAAGAAGGACTCATCAATAAAGATGTGCATGTAATATTGTATTATATTATATATACATAATCTTATGTTTATTTCAGTTTCCACCACAGTGGATGCTGATACCTCATTAAACAGCTATCTGAGGAACCATCTCAATCTACGAGGAACGAAGGCCATGTGCCACGAAGGTGGATGTGGAGTGTGCATCGTCTCCGTTTCTGCTGTGCATCCGGTCACCAAGAAACCTACAGTTTTTTCAGTGAACTCTGTAAGAAAATTTGCATTTAGTTTTTCAAGAATATCTGGTGATAAGGAAGCAAAACTAATGATAGGTGGATGTTATATTGCCAATACACCGTCGTTTGGTTAGTGCTTATCATTTGACGTTTCAAAATTATTGCTGGCTTTAGAAATTTACGTTGGATACGGGCCTTGTTTTGGACAACCCTGATCTACTTGACATGAACAGGGATCAGTGGCGGATTACTCTATAAGCGAATGAAGCGCGCGCTTGGGGCCTCCGAATCTCAGGGGCCTCAATAATGTAAGCGATCATATTATTATATCAAGCTTATATAATAAAATGTATATACTTTTTGTTCAGATTTTTATTATTTTTCAATAATTTTTTTGACATTGCTATGTTATCCGAAAAAAGGGCTTCCAAAATATATTGCGCCTGGGGCCTCTCATTTGCTTTATCCGTCACTGACAGGGATGTTAAATTTTTGACAGCTTTATAATATTATATATTCCAAATTGATTATAAACTCATAGTTCCTACCAAAAGTTGTGTCCAAAAAAATAATATATAACACTGCTTTTCTTGCCTAATATTTGGCAGAGTATGATACGATCGGTTATATGATTGAACTACCTTGGTATCAATAATTATTGTTAATTATTGCAGTGTCTTGTATCGATTATGTCATGCCACAACTGGGCTATCACCACCATTGAGGGATTAGGGAACAAGAAGAGCGGCTATCATCCGATTCAGAGTCGACTGGCTGGCTTTGATGGAACGCAGTGCGGTTACTGCAGTCCTGCATGGGTTATGAGTATGCACAGGTAGGTACATATTTCCATTTCAACTTTACTAAGCCACATTGTCTAAAGCTGTCAGAATAAGTCTGAACTTGTTTTTTCAGAAGAAGCGTGTTATATCTGCATTTATAATGCAAACAAGTAGGTTCTTCAATAACGACTTCTGCCAATATACCAACGAAATATAACAGACAAAATATCTGGTCAAATGTAAAAATTCTATCTCATTCGCTTGATGTTTCTTAGGGCCTGTGTATTTTACCATTTTGGCTTGTCATCATTTATTCCACGTGGTCCCTGGTTGAGAAACGCCAATCTAGAGAACTGAAAGTAGTCAGTATTACATCAGGATAGGCATTGACCATATTTTACTATTTACTTACTAAAGTGGTACAAGAGTAATAAAAAACGTGATATATAAAATACTAATGATTTACACACCGCAACAACAGTAAAATAGTGTCATAATTTTGATATTGTCATTTTTAAAGTATGTTTTAAGCAATTGATTTACTTAATTTTCTATGGGAGTAATACTGAGGAGTGAAACAGTTCCTTTTAGGGATTTCTTCAAAATTAACAAGGTAAAAGAAGTTAATCAATAATTCGTGTAATTTTGTTAAATGTTCTTCCTAAACATTTTTCTCTTTGTTTTAGTACCGTGATTCAATTGTGTGACTGTTTTATTTCAGTCTTCATGAAAAATACAAAGACGGCATGACATCCAAACAAGTTGAGAATTCATTTGCTGGAAACATCTGCCGGTGCACTGGGTACCGCCCTATCTTGGACGCTTTCAAATCGTTTGCCAAAGACTCCCCGCCTGCCCTTAAGAAAAAAGCACAAGACATCGAAGACCTCACCGGTATCAGCTTGTGCAAAAAGACAGGATTAGTTTGCACAAAGATCTGCGGGGACTATTCTCAGGATGGCGAGTTCTGCGTTGTTAATGCAGAGATTCCTTTCCATGATATGGTTTACAGTACCGAGATGTTATCGTTGACTAACAGCGATACAACATGGTATAAGGTTTACAATATGGAAGACTTATTCAAGGTATTGGACAAGGAAGGGACTGATTCTTATATGCTGGTAGCTGGAAACACTGCTCAAGGTTCGTTGTGGACTGAATAATTACTAATTGTTATAATTTACTTAAAGGTTACTGAAGAGTGAGAATATTTAAATTCGTAGTATTGTTGGTATTTAAGCAAAATTTGCGTTATAGTGACATCTATTGATAAGAAATAAAGTTCTATAGATTAATATGTAATATTACTTAAATTATTCAATGTCGGGTAGCGTATTCAATGTAATTCGGTTGTGATTTTTCAATCACATTATGGATTCGTGTTTGAAGCCATTGATTTGTGTTTTATGGAGGGCTGGAAAGTTGTGAATGGCCCAACACTAGCATTAACAAATGGCCCAACTCCAATTTAAAAAATATTAGATAAAGACAAGTTTTTGATAGATAAAGATAGATAAAGTAATTCCACTTAAATTAATATGATCAGGACCAGTTTTTCTCATGGCGAGCCTAAAAAATCGGTAGAACAAACTTCTTTTTACAATATTTCTGTGTGCGGCCTGTGTGGGATATGTAAAAATGTGTGCAGCCACATTTTAGGAAGTGTGCGCGCGCACACCTTAGCGAGAACACTGTTTTGTATATGACTAGTGGTAATCTAATTGCTCTTGCTACGCCTTGCTTTTTAGAATCAAAATGGTGGAAAGGAATTTTAGTCATTGCCATAGAACAGAAATCAATTTGAATTTGATTTGAAAAATAAATTTAAGAAGTTTTCTGTACTGGAATTTGTACCTGTTAGCACAGCAACTGATGAAAACGGCATTGAACACTTGACAACAGATCCTACATAATATAATATTAAAGATGACTGAAAAAAATTGCTAAAGCTACAATTATATCTCCTTTTAAATTTGACAAAGCTCAATTTAATTATAGTTTGTTTTTTTTTCAACATTCTTTAGCTCTGAATGAATCCAAAAAAGCGACCACGCAGTTGACAGTAATGTAACAATAATAGTATGATAAAATTTCAATTGAACTCAACAATTCATCAATTCTATCTGCAGGTGTTTACCACATGGACAAACTGCCAAAAGTTATGATCGATATAGCGTCGGTGGCCAAACTGCGAGAGTTTAATAAAAATGAAGCCAGCCTTATACTCGGTGCCAATATGACACTGAACGAAATGATGGAGCTCTTCCAAGACGTCTCCATGACTAAAGATTACTACTCCTATACGGCACAGATGTACAAGCACATGGATTTGGTTGCTCACATACCAGTGAGAAATGTAAGAAAATTGTTTCAGGAAAAAACTACATTAATGGTCCAAATAAAGCGTAATGTTTTTTACTTAAAAAGTTTTTTAGTAAAAATCATATGTGCAATATTCAGAATTTAATGAAAGTAATATTCTGAAGAACCTCGATTATCCGGACTATATGAGCAGACGGACAATCAAAACGTATCATAATTGACAAGGAAAGACAAGTACATGGATATTTTTTTTATTAAGAATTTCAATTATTGATATTTGCTTAAAGCTAGTTTTTTCTTCAGAAGCTGAATTTTCCTCTGCTAATAAGGCATTTTTTTCCCAATATGTCTCAAACAAAAAAGGAATCTGAATTGAATGCCACTGGATAAAGATATTTGCTTCATCAAATTATTTATATAATTCTTTTTTTCAGATTGGCACAATTGCAGGTAATCTGTCGATCAAACATCAACATAATGAATTTCAATCCGATGTCTTTCTGCTCTTCGCAACCATTGGAGCCGTTCTTACTATAGGTAATCTAAAAAGGATTTCTTTATATTTTGACAGTTGTTAGACCTTGATTATCATACAAGACAATCTTTTATTGTGAAATTATGAGTTTAATACATCAATATTAATACAAGAATTTATCAATTGAACCTTACACTTAAAATAATATAAAAATGAATCACTATTTTGTATTAATCTCACATTTTTAATAAGGATAAAGATAAAGAAGACCAGTACTGAAAAAATGGTCCTGGCCTTTCTCCCAAGATCTGACAGTGAGCACCTTAAGTTAAATTATTTATCTTTTACATATTGGAATGACTTCCGCGTATCTAACTACATTCGCAATCCAGTAGCCTTATGTGAACATTCTTGCGAAGTTCGTAAACGTCAAAAGCTGATCCTAATGCTATCAGTTTTTTTAGCAAACACGAAGTGCACTTGTGGACACTAGCGAACCAGTCTTGTAGTGTGTATGTCGAAATCGTGTTCTAGCAAACACTGTAGAGCAGTCGTACTCGCAAAGCACGTCTCCATGTCTGGATGCTTACAGGTTTGCAGAGCGCTACTGGTGGATACAGGCCATAACAACGTTACATAAGTCGATCCTTTTTTATCGATTTTTATCTTGAAATGACCTTTTTTACAGCTGAGAAGGGTGGAAAAACTTGCATCAAAACCTTCCCGGATTATTTGAAGACTGACATGAAAGGTAAAGTCATTCAGAGCATTGAAATGCCTCCACTGGATGAAGAATATGTCTTTCAAAGCTACAAGGTAATCCATATTGCTCAATTCAATCTAGTTTTCATTTTTGTTATTTTTCAATTCAGAAAGTGATGCTCATTCAATCATTTATCAGATTTCGAACCCAACCCGAGTCAACAACCTTGACCGCTACAACAAGGACAGGGCTAGTGGTTAGCTTATAAAATTTTCAACAATCTTTGTCCCCAAAGACGTACATTTCAGTAAAACAGCAAATATCTAGATAAGCTTGTATGTTAGTAGAAAGCATCCTAACTATTATTGATGAAAACTAAGGGCGTTAAGTTGATTGACGAATATGATTCAAGTTGACGTTCCTCATTTCTCTCGGACATATATTATAATAATATGATTTTGTTCATTTTTCCAGATCATGCCACGTGCCCAAAATGCGCACGCCCACGTTAATGCTGGTTTTTTGTTCAAATTTAACCCAGACAAGACTAAAGTTATGAGCGCTAGCATTGTCTACGGTGGCATCAGCCCGCAGTTTATCCATGCGAAGTCCACCGAAATGTTCCTCGTCGGGAAGAATATGTTTAGTAATGACGTGCTGAAGTCTGCCATAGAAATGTTAGCAGGGGAAATCATGCCTGATGAAGCTGCACCGGAGCCGTCTATTGAATACAGAAAGAAGCTGGCTATTGGCCTTTTTTACAAGGTAAATTAATCAACAATTGAATATGGCCATATCAATTGAAAATTGATCAAGTTGTTTAGCATAAAATTGAATTTGATTACATTGTTATTTCACGGATTGTGCTACAAATTTTGACACGTATTTCGTTCCGACTTTAAGGTACTGTAAGGTTATCATTATCTTCATTGTTATTTATTAATTAAGCAAGCATTCATTCTTATTCTTAATTTTTTGACTGCGGATAAAAATATAGAGAACAAGGTCTGTACTCGACACTTTTCGTAAAAACGTACTTTTTTCTAAATGATGAAAAATATAATATTTCTCATAGTTCAGGTATATTGGTCAAATAATCATCTTACAATTGGATGAAATCGCCGCCATTTTACATACAAAACTGAGAACACTGCGCCATCATCCTAAATATTTTTTAATTATAAGTAATATGAAAAAAAAATGTAAATATTATAAAATAACCAAATGATATTATTTTATAATCTCAACAATCACACACAGGAATAAATCATCGGGAATTTGTTAAATTTGACTAATTTTACATTTTTTTATTGCAGTGTGTCCTCCATATCGCTCCCCCAACTCTTGGCTTGGACATCCGTAAGAAGTCAGGCGGAGATGAATTCGATCGAGGCGTATCCAGCGGCAAGCAGGAGTTCGACACGAGAAAAGAATTATGGCCCCTCAATCAGCCCGTGAATAAGGTGGAAGGCGTTGTTCAGTGTTCCGGAGAGGCCAAGTTTGTCAACGATATCCCAACGTTACCGAACGAACTTTATGGAGCGTTTGTCTTGTCCAGTGTTTATAATGGAAATATCGACAAGATTGACGCCTCAGAAGTTTTGGTAAATATAATATTAAGGCTTTACTTTACTGGTAGAAGGATAAGGCTACGACAGGATTAGTGGTTAACTAATTGTTCTCGCTACGCCCAGTTATTAAAGGATTGAAAGGGTGGGACGGAATTTTTAGACATCACAGACACCCATGCCTTTGAATGGAAATGCTGTTCGTACTGGAACTCAAGCCTGTGAGATCCGGCACGGATGCCAACAACATTAACTGCTGCGCCATAGACCCGAATAATTGTTAAAGTAATAACTTTCTTTCCTTAGATACGTTTGACTAAAATTTCTTTAGTTCAAAAAAAAAATATTTGTTCAAAAATAATTGAAGAACTTAACATAAAAACAAATATCCACTTTTCCCATTTTCATTTTATTACATTCCTCGATTTCTTGTTTATGAAAGTCCATGCGCAAATAAAAAAAAAACTTAAGGCCCTCAAATCAACTCTCAAAAATATGGCATTATTCTAAGAGCACCAAACCTTCAGTAGTTTTCCATGCAGCATAGGTGTACATTCCATACCTGTCAGTGAATGAGCTGTCAAATAATCTTTGATTCATCACTATTTTTTCAGTAAAAACAACAAATGTTATTATTATCAACAAATTAAAAAAATTCACATTCTTTTCTCAAAATTTTATTGAAATATCTATTCACCCAAAATAAATATATTTTTTTTACACTCATATTGTGTACTTTACCATGATTCCTCATTGTCAAATTAATAAAAATGACTTATTAATCTATATATTTCAGGCCATGAAAGGTGTGGTGGCCCTATTCACCGCTAAAGATATTCCAGGGAAGAATAATTTCATTCCACTTAACGTTCCTTTCGGTGCATATGTCGAGGAAATCCTCTGCAGCGATAAAATTTTATTCCATTCTCAACCAATCGCAGTGATTGTAGCAGAGACTGAGAGACTTGCAAAACTGGTTGCGAAAATGGTCAAAGTGACATACAAAAACACCACTAATACTCCACCACTGTTGACAATTCGAGAGGTTCTCAAATCGCCTTCTGCCAAAGACAGAGTGGTGAAAAATAGGACCATCGATGCTCAAACTAAGGGAGATGATGTGGACAATGAATTAACTGGGACCTTTGATATCTTTGGCCAGTATCATTATACGATGGAAACGCAGACTTGCGTTTGTGTACCGATTGAAGACGGACTCGACGTGTTCTCTTCTGCTCAGTGGATGGATTTGATAAACGTCACGATTTCCGACACATTAAAAATACCAGAGAATAGGTTTGTTCATTAATTCTATTATACATAGTTTGCTTTTCATGTTCATTTCCAATGGAGTAAAAAAACCTTATTTTTTTAAATAAGTGTACGCGCTCGGAAATAGGATCGCTGGCAACCATTATTTTCAGATCCAGTCTTCAGCTTAGAAAAGTAGTGAAATTACTGTTGATTTAAAGAATGTAACATATTATTTTGCTAATCACTAAAAAAACGCCCTCTAAAGGCTAGAGTCTATTGTTTGGACTGCCCGACTAAAAAGTGTTTCTAAAAATAATATATTTAATTGTTTGTTTTTAGTATTAATATCAACATCCGCCGACTGGGTGGCGGATACGGATCCAAAATCTCAAGGTCCAGTCAGATTGCAGCGGCGTGCGCACTAGCTGCAACCAAACTAAATCGTCCTGTTCGATTTGTATTACCTATTGAAACCAACATGGCTGCTATTGGCAAACGATTACCATGCTCTGGAGATTATGAGGTAAAATCTATTTTTTAATTTCAGAGTAATATATCCCAAATAAGTATTAAAATAATTCCATTCCAGTGGTGTTTTATAGCGATGGATGTGCATGTTGTCAACTGGTAGAATAAAGTATACTTATGTGTTTCCTGAAATCTTGTACTTTTTGATATACCAGGTTTTAGAAAATTCGCTATGGAATATGATGTCCAAAATTCCCTTTCACACATCTGATCCTTAAAACAGTAAAAGAGTAATTAGAAAGTCACTAGTCCTGTCTTAGGCCTATCCTTCTATCCCTGCTCTCTTCAAAAACAAGTGAAGTTGAGCAACTGAGTAACAATCAGTTCTCATAGAAAAACTTCTGTTGAGATAGTCCATATGCTCAACATTGGGAGCGTGGGACAAAGTTTAATGTTTATGCATTGCTTAGCACTTCCCCTACGGGACTAAAAAATACTTCCAATATATTGCTGGCCCTTAAAGAACTAAGTGAAAAAACATATTTTAACACTTACCGCCCGCCCTTTGATGGATGGTAAAAACCCAGGACGTATATTCTAAAAGGTCAGCAAAATATCGGAAGTATTTTTTAGCACCATAGGGGAAGCGTTGAAGAGGTAGAAATATTTAGAGATGAAATTTTATGATAATTTTCTGCTGATTTTCTATTTGATGAATTCATTTTTAAGCCTGTGAAGTGCTTTATGCACTGACTTCAAAGCTGTAATGGATGTCCTTTGTCTCCAAGGGATTTTCTTTTTTTGACAATAAATACAAATTAAGAATCATTTTAATACTTCAGGTGGCTGTGAACAAAGAAGGAAAGATTCAGCGTATGAAAGCTTCTATTTACCAAGACAATGGATGCTCATTCAATGAAAATATGACCATGCAAGTGTTGGGAGGATTCTACAACTGCTACGACTTCTCTACTTGGACCATTGAGGCCAGCAGTGTCCTGACAGACACTCCTTCAAACACATGGTGCCGTGCACCAGGTGAGGCAATCCATTTTATTTATTATATAATTAAAATTAAATTCATTATTATACATGAACGCTAATCTCACAAATAGGCTCACGAAAACAAAAAATGGAAGCCAACGACTTGGACCAGTTAACCACAGACCCGATCATTTATATAAATATACATCTAATATATAAAAATGGATATTTGTTTGTTCGTACTCTATGGGCTGCCAAATCGCTCATCCAATTTGACAAACTTTCACAAAACTTTGACAAACTTTTTGTTTGCACTTCCGGGAAGGTTATATGCATATTAAAATTAACTTACAGTAGGTCTTATAAATAATAATCAATGTTTGTATGTCTGCCATACAGTTCATTTTGACAATGTATGCTTGCACTTGTGCGAATGTTATAGCACAATTAACTTACGTTACGGTGGCGCGTGTGTCGTACCATATACAATAGGCAGTAAATGTCAAACGTCAAACAGACAGAAAAATAAAACATGCACTTCAATAAATATAATTAAAACTTAAACACTTTCTTTCTTTTAACCTTTAAACGCCCAATGGTACCATACGGGACTGTGGATTTGCGTCGTTCAATGCCCAACCGTTGATTATGGTTCATTTCGCTATCGAATTACACTGATTTATGATAATATTATTCAATATATGAATATTAGCTTACATAAATAAGGTCTTTGAGATACCGATCCATCATTTTATTTTCGATTTCGATAAATATTTTTGTCATAATATAATCGATAATAATATTTTAATTGTATTAATTCTTTTACTTTAATTTTTACATTGTAAAAAATACAAAAAAAACTTTTGTAAATTATAAACAATCTTTTATTTTGATAATGCTTTTTATTTTACTCAAATAGGATGACTAGTTTAAGAGATATATTTTTTTAACGGATGCAGGTGGTGTGAATATTTCACGAAAAAATGCTCGGGTAGTATGCTACTTCTTTTGAGCACAGCGCACAAGCGTTTAAAGGTTTATGGCATTGCAACACTTTCTGGAAACCAGCTGGTATAATATATAAACAAAAAAAAGTAATAAAGGTGTTTCAATTGAATAAATTAAGGGTTTTCTATTACCCTAAATGTGCATTTTGTCCTACTTATTTCGCGACTGACGGTATTTTTGTAACAGGTTCTACTGAAGGAGTTGCAATGATAGAACAAATCATGGACAACATCGCTACAGTAACAGGCTTAGATCCTGTTCAAGTACGTCTAAACAACATGATGCCTAAAGACAATCCTGTCCCTGAGTTAATAGGAACTACCAAAACATGGGCAGACTATGATAAGAGATTACAAGAAGTGAAAGACTTCAATTCAGCAAACCGTTGGAGGAAGCGAGGAATAAGCATCTCGCCGCTGACCTATCCTTTAGACTACTGGGGAAACTTCTCAGCTTTAGTATCCATATACTATGGAGACGGTTCGGTTGCTGTCGCTCATGGAGGTATTGAAATGGGACAAGGAATCAACACGAAAATAGCACAAGTCTGTGCCCATTCGCTGGGCATAAAGCTGGACTTAGTATCCATAAAACCTAGCAATAATTTAACAGCGCCAAATGCCATTACTACTGGAGGAAGTATCACCAGTGAAACGTGTGCGTATGCCACGATGAAGGCTTGCGAAATTCTCACTCAAAGGCTGGCTCCGATCAAAAAAGCAATGGGCAATCCTACTTGGCAGGAATTGGTAAATAAAGCATATTTCTCCGGAGTGGACTTGTGCGCTTCCTACATGTTTACAGTTCTTGATGGAGTGAAGACTTATAATATATTCGGTGTCACCGTCACTGAAGTGGAAGTCGATTTGCTCACTGGAAACCATCAAATATTGAGAGCAGACATAATGGAAGACGCTGGAGAGAGTATGAGTCCGAACATTGATGTCGGTCAGGTAATTGCTTTTTTAATCTTATTTACTTTATCCCTTTCGGTATATCCTTTGGTTGTACCGTATATTAGTTAGATAACGGAGTGGCAATGGTAAATGACAGTCATTTAGCCTATTTTTTCACCCCCTTTCATTTGATGGTTTAGTTCCATAGTGCTACAACTAGAAATTAATTATTTTGTGTTTAAGCTGAGTTGTAAAAATGTGATAATTATTATTTGTCTGATCTTTTTAGTCAATCGCTTAACCATTTTTCTCAATTCAATTAAAATTTATCGCAACGTTGACAGAACCATAAAACGATATTTCAAATTGTATTTATATGTAATCGAGATGTTGTTTATATTTCCTTATTTCCATTATTAAAATATCTGCCTACTGAGAGAAAACCACTAATTATTTGTACTTTTGTGCAGTTATATGAGAGATGTATTCAAATATAAAGGGTAATATAACTCAAAAAATCAATTTTTTGTCTTATTGTTGACTATAGAACTAGGCATATATGGAAGGCTTCTACAGTGTATTCAACTGTCGGTGGAATAAAAAGAAACCAGACCTGATTAGACGATAAAATTGTAGAATCACTATGTAAAATTGTTTTATTCTTATAAATATACAGTGAAACCCCATTCTATAATTCTCGTATTCAACAGTTTCCTGCATTTATCATTATTCTTATTGTCCCGGCAAAAAATAACAATGTAAAAGAATCACGCAAAGATCTTTTCCTGCATTCATAGTTTGTTATAAAGGGACACTTAAAGAATGATAGATCAATGTTCCTCTTTATTCCATTTCCACTAAAAATTTACAGACATCCCTATAAGCACGACTACTTGTATTTGTGTACTATATGTAAGGAATTCAAAATCAAGACAAGGTGACTATTTTTATCTATAATGCTTATTGCAACTAGATTGATTTTTTTAAAAGGTCGAAGGTGCGTACGTGATGGGCATAGGATATTGGACTTCGGAGAATTTGGCTTACGACAAAAAAACTGGAGAGCTTCTGACTACACGAACGTGGACGTATAAACCGCCCGGCGTCAAAGACATTCCTCTTGAATTCAGAGTTTTGTTCAGACGTAACGCACCTAATCCTGCTGGCGTACTACGCTCCAAAGGTACCACCACCATATAACCCCTAAGAGGTGAAGTGACCCAAGTGGTATTTTAAGAAAAAAATAATTAGATGCGTTATAATATTCTACGTGTTTTAAAGTATTTTAAAAGTTAATTGAGCTCAGTAAATACACGCTGCAAAAATGTAAAATAAAAATACATAATCCACCAAAACATCAAATAATTGTATTTAAAAGTCCAATAGAAAAGATTTACTGTTTTACTACTTGGCTCACTTCATCTTTTGAAGACTCGTGCAATATTGCATTTTTTTTAAATCGGAGTTGGAATCAGTTCTTCAGCCCCTCTTCATCAGACAGATAGGAGTAGAAGGATAGAGCTAGGACAGGATATTTTTGTTAATCAATCTCGCTATGCCTCATCTTTAGGATCATAAATATACATTACTTTGAATAGAAATCCATAAATCGATCGAAAAATCCATTAATGAAACAGTCCGTAATGGGATTGAAGATTGGATTGTAAATTGAATTGACTATGGACTCGGCTAATCTTTTCTGTGTTTCTTTTTCTACATTATATGAGTATATTTTAAATTGACCCTTGTTATGATTGTTATTTCTTTCATGTCTGGGGAAGAAAAATGGTACAGGGTATCTACTTTGATTGCTTAATTAGGATAAGAGGCTGTTAGGAATAATTTTCAAATTTAAAATTATTTACATTAAATAGCATTACGCCAAGAACGGCCCAACTGTCGACCGAAAAGCAAAATTTGATTGAATCTGAAAGTTATTTTTTTCTTGTTCCCTTCAGTTGTTTTGATAAATAATATGTTGAAAATATGAAAATACCAAAATTTAATTATTTTGTAAGTACATATTTAACAATATTTCACATTCAAAATAATCATTTTTAAATTTCAGGAAGTGAATAAAAACCCAGATTAAAATTTTCTTATAAGAATTATTCTAGCAGTCGATCGTGAAAAAACTTAAAATTGAAAAGTAGCCCCCAGCGCAAAAAAGGTTGTGCACCCTTGTTTTAGATTGTAATAGAAAATTTATGAACTGAAATGTTTTCTTAACAGCTACTGGCGAGCCTCCGTTTAACATGTCTGTCGGTGTCATATCTGCCATTCGTCAAGCCATTACATCTGCAAGATGGGAAAAGGGAATGCCCGAGAATGAATGGTATCATATAGGTAACAATTTTATTCAATTAATTATCTTTTGTGATATTGTATACTTTATATTTATGGTATCAGGATTAGAATTACATAGGAAAAAATTTAGATGTTGAAATTACACATAGAAGAAAATGGAGTCCACATAGAATAAACAATAACAAGTCAAAACACTAAAACGCGCAGGCCCTAAAAAAGATCAGGGGAATGAGATAACACACTAAAATATTTGTCATTGACACCTTAGGCAACAATTATTAGCTTTAAACACAATTTACTGAATTAGGCCGCTTAAGTTCTTTTGCCGATTATGGTTCAATATAACCCATATTCATGGGTCGAATAAAGTAGTAAATTTATTATTATTTACATTAATGTATAGATATTAATTTTATTCAATTTGTTTTCAGGCATCCCATATAATACTGAGAATATTGTGGCAGCTACTGGAACCAAAATTGAAGATTTCATGATATAATTGAATAGATATATTCATCAGTGAACAGAAGAGACTGATTTGGTGACCTTGATAAGCAGAACTTCTTAGCCGTTATGACATGCAGTGCAACTTCGAGTCATATTTTCTTGATGATTGTACATCTTGTATTATTAAATATAAGGCAAAATTATGAAATTTATCGTTATTCAATCTATCGTTTTCTTTCAATGATCGTACACAACTATGAAGAGTTTTACATAGTTTTGTTCAATTAATGCAAAATTAAATCAATAGTTGATTGAAAGCTAAGGCAAACATGACAGTTATTCACTGTGCCCCCTATGTTGCATGTGTTTTTAAATGCCGATAATGCAGATAATGATAATATTTATTGTTTTAAGTGTACGACAAGAGTGGTCGCATCTTACTGGGTGTCACGCATGCATATCAAATTAGTGAGGGGAATGAAGCGAAAAAGGTTGAGAGTACCTAAATTAGTGGCTTTTTTCCATGATACCAGCATCAGAATATGACTGCGGCAATAAAAAAAACAGATATAACTTTGTAAACCCAAGATGGCGAATTGTGATATATATTAAGTGATGTGACAATAACAGGTTATGGGGTATTTTTAGTTCTCCGTCAGGAAATGTGCAATTAGTGTTTAACTTACGACTATTGGTCCTATTCTCAAATTTATTAGTGCCCACTGCCCAGACACTAATACCCAACACTTTTAAATCTAACTTTATAATTTTTGTATTTGAGGTGTTCCAATTCAAAAAAAGTATATAGAGCAAATATATACAATAATTCCAACGTTTGGGTTGAAAGTGTTGGGTGTTGGCCATTAGTCACCAAACATTAAATAAATCTAAAAATAGGACTGCAATACATATTCAAAAGCGTAACCTTAATATTCATTTAACTAAGGTGCTATCAGATTGTTAATATATGAATTAAAAAGTCTGTAATAATTTAAAATGTACAATAAACATGTAAGTAATCAAAATTATATTGTGAAACTTAAATAAACTAATTAAAAACTCTGTTTCTTTTTCAATTTCTTTGATCTTTCAATAAAGTTTTTGAAATAGAAAATTAAATTTGATAACTTTGTTATTATGACCTATTTCATTTCCTTAAGAACCATTTTCAAACTAACTATCGTAGGGATATAAATTCATTTGGTCCGTGATAGAATGGTTAACGTTGTTGAATAGGTTGTGGAGCCCGCAGATTTTTAAATCCATTTATAGATTTTTATTCGAAGACTTGGATGTCTAAAATTTTCTGTCGCCCAACATATCCTAAAAATGAATTATCGAGAATTAAAAGCTAATGACTAGTCCTGTTCTAACTTTATCTTTCTATCCCCAGTCTTTCAAAAAAAAAGATTGAGC
This sequence comes from Himalopsyche anomala, assembly GCA_031772345.1. Classification (NCBI taxonomy): domain Eukaryota; kingdom Metazoa; phylum Arthropoda; class Insecta; order Trichoptera; family Rhyacophilidae; genus Himalopsyche; species Himalopsyche anomala. The sequence goes on along the minus strand of CM062837.1, from coordinate 14,423,329 downwards.
AACTACATAATTAGTAGTTCTTATCAACGTTCCCTCTAAGCTGCCCGCGCAACAGTCTGAAATCCCCCACACACACATTCCAATACATCTATTTAAATATATTTTTTTTTTAAATTGGAATAGCCTTAATTGACCGAAATAATTTGGAAATTAAACACTTAGATTATTAAATTAGAATTAAATTCGTATCATAAATAGGCCAAGAAATTGATCTTAATGAAAGTGCAATAAGCAAATACACGTTACTTGTAATTGAAACGAGCTCTCGAATGAGTCTATCATTTCAAAATCGAAGATAGCTCACTATTTGGTGACAATAGTGACGTCAAGCCAAATATTTTACAATATATTATATGTAACCAACCATTCGACGATTGCACAAATCACAAATCCTAACACCTTTCTTCCCGTTACAGTAAGATGTCATAGATAGATGATCCTATGGTAAGTATTACTTATTTTTGATAGTACAGTTAACCCTTCTGTAACACGCATTTCTATAGCACATACGCCTCATGACTTTCCTTACAATTCAACTTATTGCCTGTCGTGAAAAATATTTAAAGTACATAATATATATCCGGGGTGAAAGAGGGTTTACTGTACATATTTATGTTTGAAAATGTCATTTATTTTAATTAAACAATACATAGTTCAATGAGTTCAGTTGTAATATTTTCCTATGCATTCAAGTGTAATGTAAATAAAAAATTATGACACAAGATACTTTATTATCAATTGTTTGCGAGTCACATGAAGTCGTCTATGAAAAACGACACGAACAAAGTAAATTATTTATAGCTAAGCTATCAGTGGTGGATGCCATTCAAATAATAATAATCATACATGTTAAGTAATTAAAATTGTAGGTGTTTCATAATATTTTCAATGTCATGCAGGTTTTTTCACTGTATTTGTGTAAGCTCTTAACCAGTGGCGTTGCAAAAAGTTTTAGCGCCCGGGGTGGTTTTGATTTTGCCCGCTCCCCTACCCAATTTTCTCCCAAAAAATATGTTTTTATTTTCAAAAGTGGTTGATTGAGGGTTTTTTTTAATCCATGAAGTATTATGAACTATAAAATTGAGACGCTATTTTTTTTTTACATATTGTGCTCAAATATAATTTCTTGAAAAATACTAGCTAGTCATAATGAACAAATAATACGGAAATGAACATAGCGAATTTAATTATACTTGCATTGATCATATTGTAGATAAAACTGATATTTGTTTACTATTTCCAAAATATCCTTTTTTCTATTCGAAAATTTCGCCTCTTAAATGTCCCTTGCTACGCCACTGGTTTTGACCCTTTAAAATTTTAAATGATGGACTATTTTCTGCTCCAGGAACGCATGAGTGAGACATTTACAAGATTTACTTTTTAATTTTTAAAATTTCTAAGTGACCAAATTAAGTCACATGTGACTTAAAATATAAATCACCTCCCTGGCGGGTGTGACGTCTTTATTTCGTAATAATTATGAGGAAAATGTTTGGTGGCAACCAAACCTAAAACAATGTATTTATTTAAATATTTTGTCTAAATATATAAAAACAATGCATTCTTAATTAGGCCCTGTCCTGCATTCAATTAGCACAATAAAACAACATTTTCTCGTAGTACCGTAAGTACAATTTAAAGTTTTCCATCCTCTCGTTGCCCCTCCATTTATCCATAGCTTGCCTTTTGCCGTTCGTGTTCAGTGTTCGCAAATCACCATTTAATTATTCGAAAACGATCAGATAGCAGTAGTCAACCTTTATAAATATTCTTCTCAGTATTGTGGATGGGATTGCCCATAAACATATTTGTTGACACCCTTGTTGACGTTGGTATGGTATCGAGAATCGAGATGAAGAGCATCATCCAGGTTAATCACGTCACATTTTAAATCACCCCTGCCCATTTAAACCATATAATATAATATAAGAACCAAGTGACTCCTGTTCAACGCATGTATCTTGACAGTGCTGCTTTACGGTTGCGAATCATGGCACCTTACTAAAGCACAGAGTAACCGTATACTGTGTTTCGAAAACAGATGCCTGTGGCGAATGCTTGGAGTGAAATGGTCTGACTTTGTCAGGAATACGGAGATTAGAGAGCGGACTAACCAGCCTCTTATTACGTCCAAAATAAAGAAGCGGCGGTGGTCCTGGCTTGGACACGTGTTAAGGGTGCCTCACGAGAGCCTGAACCCTGCCTGTCTCTTCTTCCAACCGGATGGATACCGGCGCCGTGGAAGGCCACTGACGACCATTCTCAGGATGTACTCAGCGGAGTTGCGGGACGCTGGGATGACCTGGGAGGAAGCAAGGAGACTGGCTGGAGATAGAGAGTCATGGAGGAACTTCGTGGTGACCATATGCTCCGTATAGGGAGCGGATATGGAATAAATAAATATATATATATATATAATATACAAAATGTTTTTTTTTATTGCAATATTTTATTTACAGAAAAAGAAGCTTTGTTTTTGTCGCATAAAGACGATTTTTTTATCCACTTCTAGAAACATCCTGACCTTTTCTGAAAACATTGTATGTCGTTTATTATTCGCGGATAAAAAAAACACACTCTTGCTTTAACTGATAGCTCTTCACCTGTATAAGTGTCATATCGAGGCAGAGCTGGTACTAGATATTTGGCCGCCCCCAGCAAGATTGTATTTTTCCGCTCTATTTATATAATTATCTCGTGCTCTTAGCCATTTGATCGTCTCTCCAGATTTACCGCTACACGTGGTCGACTTCTTCTAAAGTTTTTTTTTCAATCGAAGACGTTATTTGGGGACCCTAATGCTTTAAAATTAACGAGCTTAGAATTCCAATTTGTTCTTCTTTCCGTTCCGAAAAAAGATGAAATGACGTTTCTAGATTTAATGGATTGATTGTCAGTTGTCATTTATAACAGATTTTTATCAAAGAGCAACGTTTGGAAAGTGCGCCCATGATAATGATATTAATTTGCAAAGCATTGTAATGGTGATATAACCTATTTACTACTCAAACACGCACCAAGATTAGCAGTGGCGTAGCTAAACATTTGGAGCTCTCTAGCCCCCTTCGCTGGAATTCTCTAAATTTGGGGGAAACTTTTCGCTGGTCTCTCATGCATTACGTGACTTTTCTTTAAGGTGGCTACGACACTAATGGTTACCAGTACAATTATTTTGACCTGAGACTCCGGGCTTATTGATCATTCTTCATGATGCAGGTTAAAAAAATAATTATAAATATATATTCATTGCATTGAGGATTAAGGTATTTCGCTTTTTATATGTTTAAGAAAAAAACACATGACACACTTCGTTTACTCACAATTTCTCTCGTTGTATACCAAACATTTTTCTTAAACGCAAGTAAACCACCTGCATGTTAAGCCAGCTAGTGTTGGCAACCCTAATACGGAAACTAAAGCTAGTAATAGTCAGTGGCGGATTAAGCACTTTAGAGGCCCCAGGCGCAATAAATTTTGGAGGCCCTGTTTTTCGAATAACATAAAAGTACTGCAAACCTTTTCGTAGAATAATAATGAATATTGAAAACTGAAATTTAAATGTAAGGGTTTATATAATATAAGTATCTTTGAGGCCCCCAAAATTTTGAGGCCCCTAGCGCGCGCCTCTTGCGCTTATGGGGTAATCCGCCACTGGTAATAGTGTAATCTTATCAAGAACACTGCAAAAACTGACACTATTCAAAATAATGATGTGGGCACTGGAGCAACTAAACTTTTTTTTAGCTCTTCCGCGGATTTCAAATCCTGAGCCCCAGAAATTTTCGGATTTCCCCAAATAACCAGAGTGGGATCTTTTTTTAGCTCTTCCGGGAATTCCAAATCCTAAATAATGGTAAATTTGATTAAAAAAGGACAATTTTCCGTAGAGGAGGACAAAATTTCCAAAAGGAGAACAATCCTTCTCAAAGGAGGACGTCTGGTCACCTTAGTATCAAAGAACATCGATCGGAAAGTACACCAATGAAAATGATATTCACTTTATTAATTATATGCATATCATTATGACAGCCAACTTATTACTCCCACGCAAAGCAAAATTGTGATAGTAGTAATAAGTATAATCTTATCATTTATTAACATTGCAGAAACTGACGCTATTCCAAATAATAATACAAATAACTATTGGCGCTGTGCGTGGTCCGACACAGTGGCGTAGCAAGAAGCTTAGCCACTTTGGCGGTCTTTAGTTTTGCCCCCCCCCCCCCACTCCACCAATATATTCTTCAAATTATAAGTGTACGAAATTAACCATTCAATTTTAAATGTAATAAAAAATTACTAATGCAAATAATTATTAAATTAAATTTGCTTTTTTGTTAAATAAATATGCAAATATCACTAAAATACAGATTTTTATTTTTAAATGTGACATGGCCCCGAGTTGTGCTAGATTATTTTCAAATTTTTGACACACTGACTCAAAAGGTAAAAAAGGTACAGTGTATCTAATATTATATGAGGTGTCTAAAAGCAAAATCCGATTTGTCCACTTTGTAAATCGTCGATGCACATCAAATATGGTATATGTGACTATGTGTACCCATATTCACATAGACCATATTTGATGTGCATCGACGAAATGTTAGTAGTAAACGACGTTTGTGTTTCACGATTGTTAGTATTATTTCTATTTAAAAACAGTTTGTATGCCAATTTTTACCAGCAAGTCAGCCTCTTATTGAAATAAATATGGACGAAACAAAATTAAACATATTGACGATGAACTAACGGTTTCTGCGGGGGTTTTCAGTAGCATTTTTTTTGAATTTGGTCAAAATTTGGAAATTACGGTATTTGTTTTTGAACGCCTCATACAAAATCATAGTAACTCCCTCCCTACCCCCCTTGTTACATAAATTTCAACATTGATATCAGAAGTAATGAACCAACAATGCGTAAAAAAGATAATAGTATTTACGTTTAGACGTGTATGTATTCCTTTGTTACGCCACTTACAGTTGTGGATTAAGCAATTGTAAAGCGATATGTTTTTGGGATATCATAAAAACAACGTGAAATTTCATGTAAAACAAAAATGGAAATTGAAAATAAGCTATTTTGAGGACCCTCGGAGACCCCAAGCGCACCCTTCAAGCGCTTATGAGATAATCCGCCACTGCTCACTTATTAAATAGCTCTGAGATGGTAATATTAATACCGTATAATGTTATGCATGATTAAAATTTATTTCATGTATTATAAAACTAATCGGAATATAGCAAAGATAGATTTCACCAAAACATGTTATTAACAAGACTTGTAACATCCACTTCTAACACAAAAAATGCAAATGTAATGAAATGGCATTCCAGAAACTAACATCAGATCCAAAGTTTGCTCAAATAGCTGATATAAATAGCTGTCTATAATATATTCATTTACATATTTTAGCGCTGTTTTGCGGCGATGAACGAAATATAGAAATAATGTCACATGACGAAAATGTTTTCAATTTCTGAATTACATTCCTAGTATAGGGTTGTCAGATTTCTTGCAAGTCAAACCGGGACCTCCCATTCGCTCCGATTTTTTTTTTAATAGGAATAAAACCAATTATAAACCTTTCTTTTCTTTGCCGCCCGCCAAAATTACATTTGCATTATCGCCCTTAATCCGAATCATTTTTTTAAGTCTATTTTCAAGTCCTTTAACGTTTGTATACAAAATTGGTAACTATTTTTGAAGCCCCCCCCTCACCTAAATCTCCCAATTTTAATGAAATAAAAAAATGGAAATACCATTAAGTCAAGAAATTGTCTATGGACAAAACAAACCATGCGAAATTGTAGTATTTTGGGGAAAATATAAAAACGCATTTTGGGCGTCCCGAAAGGTTTGTTCGGGACACCGGAACACGAGACTCAAAACCGAGACAGTCTCGATTAATCGGGACGTCTGAAAACCCTACATTAGTATCAATAAGATTGACCTCGGCCAACCTCTTATACGACGACATGTAGGGTAAAACCTACTATTACTGGCCATCTTCAATTATTGGCCACTTGCAGATAAAATCTAGTTTCATAAGATATGAAACTAACATTACCACTCGTTGACTTAATAAGGAAGTTCATTAAGTATTCCTCCGTTGATATAGCAGATAACTATCATTTAAAGCAGTGTTTCTCAACCTTTTTGGGAACGTGGCCCCCTTTGAGTGTCTTTATTTTTCTGTGGCCCCCATACCATTGTTTTGTCTTTCCATGAAAATTATAATTTCAAAAAACCCACCTTTTTTTATAGCTCTTCCGAGATTTTCGAATCTAGAATGCCAGTAATTTATTTTATTTACGGATTTACAAAAAATAGCTGCGCGACGTCCGCCATTATGCCCTTCCCTGTATCGTTTTATAAATGCCCGTGGCCCCCTTTTTGCTTCCCGGGGCTCCCCTAATCCCCGGAGGCTTCTCAGGGCCCCTCAGCTCCTTCCAAGGCCCCCTAGGGGGGCCTGGAGGCCCACTTTGGGAACCTATGATTTAAAGCATTGTTTAATAACCGAAAATCTGATTTAAAACATACTGTTGGAGGGTTGCCGCGAAACAAGTGAGATTTGTTGTAAAAATCACAAGGATTTGACTTCCGTGTAAACATTTATATGTTCATTAAATGAATTGAAAATTGATTTGAGTAGTTTGTCTTTAGTGTATTTATAAGTCATTCACTGATTGAATTTGATATATTTTTGTAAACAGGTGGTGGCCATAATTAATTCCACTTTTTTGCTGAATTTATATTATTGACCTGGCTGGCCAATACACAATATGTGACTTATAAGTAAAATGTTCAATTTTATTACTAAAATAGTATTTTGAGACTATTATTAATCGCATATGTATTTATCAGATTTTTCCGACAATCCTATATAAATGTTGGCCACCTGGCCCATAATTGTAGTTTTGATGGCCAATAATTAAAACTTTTTTCACGTAATAGAGTAAAAATCATCAGAAGAAAACATTACAGTTATGTTTACCGGAACAGTTTTTGATCATATTATTGTGTTTGAATATCAAAGAGTTCCAGAAAGAATAGCTCAATATGTAACTTCGATAATGATATAATGAGCGAATATTTGATAAATAGTATTCGAGCTTGTGGGCTTTGCCCTTTTAATCCTTACTTTATAGATTTTAAGTATCTAGATAAGTCAATTGCTAAAAATAGTAAAAACAAAATAACAAATAAAAATTTATTACTGTTGTTGAGATGTCACGATTAAAGATTTTAAACATGTTAGTGGATTAATAGAAAGTTTGGAGTTTTGTATGCTGTTTCAACTATCGAAAAAAATTAACAATTTTTCATTTACCTCTTTGCTAAGTGAGTAGTAAAAAAAAGTGAGTAGTTAAAAAATCTATGTTATCAAAATTTAATAATCCAAGTTCGTCATTATCTTTGAAGTGTTTAATAAAATCATCTAATGATAAGTCTGAATAAGTGATAGGGTTCAGAAATTTTATAATTAATGTTCTCTCGATTATTAAAAAAAAAAAATTCGTTATTACTAATATATTAAAATTCAGAATTTTATAATAATGCAGGTAAATTGGTTTTCTTGTCAACTTATTGGTCTTTCTTTACAATTGCTTTTTCGCTTAGATTTGTTTCATCTTCTATTCAGTTTTTATATAATCAATATTCTCTTGATTATTAAAAGTTTTTGTTTTTCCATTACTAATGTTTTTTTGGAACAATACTAATATCCATGTAGCTTCATGGATATTAGGATTGTTCCAAATGTCCATTCAGCTCAATTTAATGAAAACAAATGATTCTTACATTAGAATGACATTAAAGTTTGCATTAATCACTTAACTTTACACTTCATATTGATGTGGGAACATAAAATCACATCATTAGTTATTTTATTTTTTAATATTTTTTTACTGCAATTTTTGGTATGGCCAATAATTGTATCTTTTGGTGGCCGATAATTGAAAAAAGTGGCCAACAATTGTAGATTTCTGGCTTTTTTGATTATTTTTTTTCAAGTGCAAAATGTATTTTTTTACATGTTTCGATAATTGATTATCATAAGTAAATAACCAATTTAACATATGATTTTTTTTTATTTCACATTTCTAATGATACGTGTCCACAAATCAAGAACCAATAATTGTATGTTTTGCTATATTTGTTGTCGTTTTTTTGGTTTGTTTACCTGCGAAAATAGTTATATACCAAAACGTTGTTTCATATTTTGTTACTGTGTGCTAAATAAATCGAGGATTACAGTGGAGTCTTTTTTGAGTTGCTCTGTTCCAGTTGCGCTCGAGGTAAAATAAGATTTATATTTAAATACAAAACTAATGTTACTAAAGTAAACAAATCGTCTTTCATCATTCTGCCCTTTTTACTTAAAGATAAGTTATTACAAACAATAATAAAAACAACACTTGAATAAAAATGTGCGTATCAACTCTCTAAAGAGTTAAAAGTTATTTATCACGCAGTGTATTCGTATTTCAAATAATTCTAATGTTGCCAAGTGTCAAAAATAATAGTTTTAATGGATTTTAGCAAGAAAATAATCTAAATATCCAGATCAGTGGACCTAGTGGCGTAGGAAGAGGTCCTGCCGTCCGGGGCGGTCATGAATTTTCTGCCCCCAATATTTCCTCTAATTTTGTTTTTAAATCACTTCTACTTTTATTTATTTTTGAAAATACCGCCTCCAAAAATGTGTCGCCCCTGCCGTAACCCCCTTTGCTACGTCACTGAGTGGACCACTACAAATAATCGGTGCTCCGGAAAATCGATTGCTCCGCTGCTCCATAGTCTTCAGTAGTCTTATTCTGACACTCTGGATAAAACGTAACGTCTCTGAACATAACGTAAACAATTATTCAAAAGTGTCAGTTTATTGATAAATTTTCAAATTAAAACTAGGTTGACATCTGATACCGCGGTGACATTGTAATTTATAAATATAGTTGATATGTAATCTTTTTAAAACATATTTGCTTACGATTATGACAATTGAAGCGCTCTATTGTTATTCAAAGTGTTGTTGGTTATCTAATTTAATATTTACATTTATAGATTACTCATGCCGACTTGAGAATATTTTAATGGGATCTAAAAACATTCGAGAGTTTGCAATCCTGCAAACATGTCGTTCGTCAAGTTTACCATAAACGGAAAGGAACACAACGGTAAGTTATTATGTTTTTATTTTGCTTAATACATTTTACCAGTTTGTAACATTTTCCAGTTGGATTCGTACAAGATTTCAATAAATAAATACCGCAGAAGATTCAGTATAGGTCCATTTCTTAAGCTTAAGAAGGAAGGATGTCAATTTTGAAGTGTTTACTGTCAATACTTGAACGAAAGGCATTATGTCAAAACATCTTTTTGAATTAGATTGCAAATTAATAGTATTCAATTGTCAGAGATCTTAAACGTTTTAATTATAGTCAGTTTAGTGTCACTTGCCAATATTTTGTATTATTACCTATAAATTGTATTCATATTTCTATTACCAATTGTTACGCCCTTATAAGCCTTACTTGTTTTGATATAAATAACCCTGTATATTTAATATATTATATCCTTATCAGTTGAACATGCTCGTGATGAGCGAAACCGGTCCTGATTCTAATAAGTAAATGTAGGATATTTTATACATTTGTATTTACAGAGAAAAAAAGATTTTTAATCATAAATATGAGCAAATTAAATATTGGTTGCGATAAATTTAAAAATCAATTTATGTAACTACCAATAGAAAGCAACAATATCTCTATTATTATACGTGATGTACTTAAATTGAGGCAATTTCCATTCTGACTACAACTATTATTTTTTTAAATATCTTTATTCACGAAAACATTCGGCATTACCGCTAATAACCGATGCGCCAAATATTTTGAAATCATACGAGTCAAACTCTCGAGATTTTTTATAAGTCATCACTCAAGGATAAATGACATCACAAACACCCAACTCCAAGGTCTCAAACTTGAATTGAAAATAATTTAAATTTGATATTGACGTATCCTGGACTTGAACTCAGACCCACATGATTTCTAGAGGAAAGCTCTTACCACAATACGACATAGGCCGAGATTTTATAACATTGTACATATTTTAACAGTACATATAGACTTACTCATTGAAATTGAACCATAAATAATTGTCGTAACAAGCAACTTTACTGATTGTCCTTATTCTTCCACTGGAACATGCACAATTGCTTAGCATTAATAATAAAATAAACTTTTTTTTTTCCTCTTCAAGGACACGATGTCTGATGCACGGTTCCAGGAGTGAACTATTTTTAATGACCTGTATCTGTTTTTATCAAATTTAACATTTTGATTTTTAATTTTAGCATGTTTCAGCATTAAAAATGTTTCATTTTAGTAAACATTTAGCATCTATTTTTTAGATATTAATTTTAAAGAATTTTCGTTTCCAAATGATTTTTTTTTCATGACCGCTCCCAATGTAGAGCATATGGCCTCCCCAATGAGAATAACTCAACATGAGTTTGTTACTCAGTCGCTCAACCTCTTTTATAAAGAGAGTAGTAGGGGTAGAAAGGATAGGGAAGGACAAGACTAGTGGTTGGCTAATCACTCTCGCTGCACCCCGTTATTTTATAATTGGAATGGAGGGGGCAAATTTTTAGACATCTCAAACACCCATGTCTTCAAACAGAAATCGAAAATTCGATTGAAAAAATACTGTTCATACTGGGATTCAAACCCACGAGGTCCTGTATGGAAATCGACAACGTTGAGCACTGTGCCATAGCTCCGTAAAAATCATTTTATGTTTAAACTCATTTACTGTTGTATAATAAGGTTGTAAAAAGAAAACATATGGAAAATACAGAGATGGGAAAATTCATATAAATAAGCAAACATTTTTCATAAAATGAACTTAAAAATAGATAGTAAGATAAACCTACATAATAAAAAACTGAGATATAAAGAAAAATATTTTTTTACATTTAAAAACGAAATTTATGTGTTTCATTCATTGATATTATACCCCATAGTCGAGTAATCAGTGGGACGAGTATGTAAAAATAATAATATACAACAAAAAAACATTATTCTCCACCAGAAACTGCAAAAGAAACCAAATGAGGTCCTTTCAATGCATGAAAGAAACCTTGAACTTCAATTATCACGTAACTGGTATTTTTTTATTTATCTACCTGTTGTTCTCAGGTAGCAATATGTATTATATAATATAATATATTAAAATCATTTGTTTCTGATACCTTACATTATACAATGTGTCCTCGAGGGGTAAAATGTTTGGGATAAACATGATTGTTTACATAGGATAGAAATAAAATAATTTTAGAACATCAACCAAGCTGCCAATCAAATTTCAATTGATCAAATTGACATTGGTAGAGTTATATTCTTAAAAGGTAAACATATTAAAGTCTGCAAGAATTATAGATCGTTCGATTGATAGCTATTACAATGAGATGAACTCGATATAGCTATCGACCAAAACATATAATTCTTTTAGAAATAAATTCTTTGATTTGTAGCCATTTTAAATTGTGATATATTAATTCAATTTATTGACTTTCTCAACAAATAAACAGTAATTCACTTTTGGTTGCTTTGCAGGAGAGTGAAAAAAATGTTATTTACTGATAATTAATGCTTCTGTTAATTTTTATACTATATCTAAGCTGTTTATTATCAATATAAATATTTTAAATCAATATTTTATCAAGCTATTTCATTGCTCTCTTACAAAAAGACAAGAATTGAGTCAATGCTTTGTTTGTTGCTAGTGTTGATATACCATATTAAAGTAATTATGAAGAAAATGACAAAATTGTGTAGCAAATATCATTATTTTTTATCAATATTGCACAAAATTTTGTTTAATGTTGAAATTCAGCAGGGATATTATTAATACGGTAATGAAAAAATCACATCTGATAAACTTAAGAATACAAATTCGATTGGAAAAACAATTTATAGATATTGTCATTCGTAGATTTAAATTCATTATCGTGATAATGATTTTGGCGATATATTTAGATTGTAATCTCTCGACCACTGCAATTGTCAGATAAATCACAAATACTTATCTTGTATAAACATCAAATTGGCACTATTATAAATATTTTGATTTGCTTAATAGATTTTGTGATAAAAGAAAACAATTATGATTGTTTCACTTATTATTCATATTTTTAGATTGATGCCAATGATCGAAAAATCCATCAAAAATTGAGTTACAATACAATGATTGTTATGAAACAATGGTCTGATTAGTTAGGTTTGATTCCGATTATGCAATAATTATTATTTAATAATTGTGTCATTATTTTTTTTAAATATGGAACAATGGCAATAATAAGATAGTCACCCATCAGTTTCATAATATTTTAAAAATACCTTCAATCAACTGAAACATTGCGCAACGTTATTGCGATTTGGATTGTGACAATTACTCTGAAATTTTATGCTATTTATCATTGACAGACAAACATAATATGTTGACTAATGGTGTTATGACAGAATCAATGTTTTTTCATATCCATATATTCCAGACATGTCATATTCTGGCAAATACTTGTAAACAGCGGTCCAAATAAAGAAAAGTTGAGCGATTGAATAACAAGCGTTCTATTTGGACAACTTCTGTTGAAACACCTCCATTAGAAGACTATACGCTTCAATTGGGAGTGGAAACATTAAATGTGGTAAATTCATTATCGTGATAATGATTTTGGCGATATATTTAGATTGTAATCTCTCGACCACTGCAATTGTCAGATAAATCACAAATACTTATCTTGTATAAACATCAAATTGGCACTATTATAAATATTTTGATTTGCTTAATAGATTTTGTGATAAAAGAAAACAATTATGATTGTTTCACTTATTATTCATATTTTTAGATTGATGCCAATGATCGAAAAATCCATCAAAAATTGAGTTACAATACAATGATTGTTATGAAACAATGGTCTGATTAGTTAGGTTTGATTCCGATTATGCAATAATTATTATTTAATAATTGTGTCATTATTTTTTTTAAATATGGAACAATGGCAATAATAAGATAGTCACCCATCAGTTTCATAATATTTTAAAAATACCTTCAATCAACTGAAACATTGCGCAACGTTATTGCGATTTGGATTGTGACAATTACTCTGAAATTTTATGCTATTTATCATTGACAGACAAACATAATATGTTGACTAATGGTGTTATGACAGAATCAATGTTTTTTCATATCCATATATTCCAGACATGTCATATTCTGGCAAATACTTGTAAACAGTTTGGAAATTATTTGGACAACTTCTGTTGAAACACCTCCATTAGAAGACTATACGCTTCACATTGGGAGTGGAAACGGTTTAAAAAAAATGTGAACTAACATAGATATTTATTTCATTACAGTTTCCAATACAGTCAGTGTAAATACCTCGCTGAACGAATACCTGAGGTACCATGCCAATCTTCGAGGAACTAAGGCGATGTGCCACGAGGGAGGATGCGGGGCGTGCATCGTTTCTGTCTCCGCACTTCATCCCGTGACAAATACGCCTGAAACTTTTTCAGTCAACTCGGTAAGTTACTGTGGGCAATGAATTTAAAATCATTCAATTTCTGCTGATGTATTAGATTACGCAATCTATTATGGTTTTAGTCTAAACATACATAAGCCTCTGAGAAATGAAGCAAGCCTAGTGATATTTTAGGAAAAAATGAGTTTGATGCCCTATAATATTCTCCATGTCTTACAAATATCGTAAAAGTGAAGTGAGCTTAGTAAATACAAGCTACAGAAGAGTATTCTTCCTAAAATAAAAATATACAATCTGCAAAAACACTTAGTAAAGATCTGATCGGACTTTTTAATAACTACTTGAAAAGTTTCACCATTTTGCTTCTTGTCACTTCTTATTGACTCAAACATTATTGGTGTTCCGAAGAGATTAAACAATTTAATATTCTATTCTATCAAAGGTTTGGTTTTTTTATATGTATATTCCCTGGGGTACTCAACGCTGTATCTGCCACCACCGACTACAGCTTTACACTCTTCTTCTGCAGTGTAACAACGTTAATTGAGCTTCAAAATAACATTTGAAATGATGTAATAACGTGCTGCACTAGACTAACCATTAACAATGCTCTATTGTAGGTCGAAAGAAAGCAGCAATTATAAATTCTTTTTTTTTAATGAAACAGAAATAATGTTTTTAATCGGCAAAAGAACCTAAGTGACAGAATTCGGTAAATTGTGTTTTAAGCCAATAATTGTTCATTACCACCTAAGGCGATAAAAATTTTAGAGCGTTATCTCATTCGCCTGATCTTTTTTAGGACCTGTGCATTTTAGTGTTTTGACCTGTTATCGTTTGTTCCACGTGGACCCTGGTTGAAAAACGCTGATCTAGAGAACTGAAAGTAGTCAGAAAATTTTATTATAATATTAATATACACATTGATTACTATTAAATAACTGCACTTAAGGAATTTCTTTTTTGAACATAATTTAAAAAAATCCTCTGTACAATTTATAAATTTTCGGTTACGATTTTCTGCCTATTACGGGTCGATATGTTATTTTGTTTTAAGTTTTATTGATTGTAAATTATCAAATTGATGTATTTTGGATTTTAATTTAAAAAAAATATCAGAAAAATTCACTTGAACGGTAACTTCACAATTTATTATTTTGATTTTGCAGTGTCTGGTGTCCATTCTGAGCTGTCACGGATGGGTTATTACCACCATAGAAGGAATCGGGAACAAATTGGACGGATACCATCCCATTCAGACCAGACTGGCTGCGTTCAACGGGACACAATGCGGGTATTGCTCACCCGGATGGGTCATGAACATGCACAGGTGAGCGTTCATAATCTACGACAACCCAATAAGGCTTTTGAGGTTTCTGAAACAACTTAAAATATGTATTATATCTTGTTTTTATAGTCTCAAAGAAAGCCGTAAAGATAACCTGACCATGTTAGAAGTGGAGAACTCCTTTGCCGGAAACATCTGCCGATGCACTGGGTACCGTCCGATCATCGACGCCTTCAAGACGCTGTCGAAAGACTGCGATCCGAAGCTGTTGCAAAAAATTCAAGACATCGAAGAACTGTCAGACGTCAACATGTGCGCTAAGACAGGCTTGATCTGCACCAAGAGCTGCGATGACTTCTCCCCTGAGAACGGATCGTGCAGTATCGACCAGATGCGGCCGATCGATCAGATGAGCTTAGGCAACGAGCGGATCGCGTTCGACGTCGGCGATTCGAAATGGTTCAAAGTTTACGAGCTCAATGAGATTTTCGATATCTTGGAGACGGAAGGGACCGATTCGTATATGCTGGTGGCAGGAAACACCGCTCAAGGTATGTTTTCTTAATCTATTTATATATTTCCTATCAATTAAATGTTAAAAGATAAAATATATTATATAGTGGAATTTGTTTCGCACATAATAATGAGGAAAAAATACTACTTCGTATTCCAAGCTAGATATTTAAACTACCTAATTAATCAAGTGAAAACAAAAAGTTTTTATCTAAACATTTTAATAAACATGTTGGCCGTCATAAGTTCGGCAGAAGTTACTAAGTAACAAAACTGACAAAAATAAGTTAATAATACATAGAGATTCTTTGATATAAATTGTTTGTCTGGAATAACTCAGTTGGTGGATAAATTATACCAGTTTGCCAAAATAAGCATTTATTTCTATAGAGAATTATTATTAATTCTGATTTTAAGGTAGGCAATTGTCCCTGTCTATCAATCTTTAGCGCCGCTATATGTGTCAATATTTTGATATTATAATTATCTACCTAAAATAAAATATCAATTCTAGAGGCTTTATCCTGAAAGCTGAAATGTTTCATTTGCTGTTTACTCAGAACTGTCAATCTATTATTTACCAACTTCTGCCAGAACTGTGATGATATATAATATAATACAACAAAAAAACAAAAGTTGTTTTTTAGTTTATTGTGAAATCTCGCCCCAGTCAAAAAAGGTGAATCACAAATAGTAGGCAATTTCTGGTGCCCATTTTATTTGTTATTCTTCAATGGTTTGAATATTTTTGTTTCATGTTAACATAATGTATGTGTGAAGTTATATAGTGTTTCGTTGTCTTACCTTGGATTTTAAATGTCTGAAGTAAGATTTTTTATCTTCTCCCTCTTTTTAACGGTTCTAAACAGCAAGAAGATACTAATCTCTTATTCACTCTGGATATGTTTGGAAACATGAAATATTAGCCATTTTTCTTTCAACTCCATTAAAAAACTAGTCTACCACAGATTATTTTATAAGGGCTTGCGTATCCGTGATATTGTACCCCTTTTGTCCCTCTCCAATCACACTTCTTCAATAATAACACTTATTCCTTTTATCTCCAGGAATTTATCACGTACAGGATTGGCCAAAGGTGATGATTGATGTAAAGAACGTTGCCGAGTTGAGAAAACATGAAATATCTGAAAACATCGTCTTCGGTGGAAATATGACACTGAAAGAGGTTATGGACATCTTCCAGGAAGTGTCCAAGACTCACAAAGAGTTCAGTTACACTTCTCAGATGTACCACCACCTGGATTTGGTAGCTCACATGCCTGTCAGAAATGTAAGTAATTTATTTCGAGAATTTTATGTCCGAATAATTTTTCAATTATCCGCAAACTTCGGGACATTACAAAAACATTAAATGGAGTTTTAAGGTGTTCAATGTCAATTCTTGGTGGGAAAATACACATCTTTTATCACGAGCATTTTCAACTGATAATAATATACATGTCTATTTATACTAAACCAAGTAAAGCTTAATACCTGTTCTGTGCCATGTGGAATTAATATGGCCGTAAACGGAGGGCTGGAGATTTTCTTTCAAAAAATAAAACCCAATAAATATGTACTTTTTGGACATATATTAATAGTACATCACAAACACTTACCATATAAATACACGATGGGTTATTTCCGCCATCAATTGTCCAAAAACGTTTCAAAAACAGAAATTACCGCCACGTTAGCATAGTCCTGCTAGCGACAAATTTGAATACAATGAAAAAGCTCTTTTTAAAATCGATGAATTTTAAATCGGAGTATTCGCAATTTCTTTTTATCCATGTCCACTTTCAACGAGTAGCGTGTGCATTAGAAGTCTGCACTGGACGAAATTTGATGAAGTTCCCCGACCCGAGCCCGGCCAACTCAGGCCCGGAACCGAGTATAAATGCCACACTTGTTACACGAACCTGACCCAAGCCCAAAATTTTTTTAACCCGATTGTTTTAAAAAATTACATTAATATAATGTTATTTTAAAAGAAAATCTAAAAACCCACCAAACGATACATAGCGTTCGCTTTTCAGTGATGGTTTTTTTTAAAACTAGTATTTGTTGTGTAAAAATGATAGAATCAAAAAATATCACTACTTAAGCATGTTTGCCAACCTTGAACCACCAATTAAAAAGAAATCGAAAATCTTAAATAAAAAAAAATCATTGTTTCACATTTAGGTCTCTTGGCTTCATGTTGCCAGAATAAAAATAAAATATTTCATTGTTAAGATATTCATGACAATGTGGAATAAATTATTTAATCTATTCAATTTTTATTATGTGACGAACCCTGAGTCTCAGTCGGGTTAAGGCCCCTGCATACCTCTAATGTGCATTCATTATTAAATAATATTATTAAAAAGAGTTATCTCCAATTGACTGGTTAAAGGTAATCACAGATCTAAACAATATGCATTTGAATTGAAAATGTGATTTTTATATGTGCATTTAACTCAAGTGATTTTATCGTAATCCATATCAAAACAAAACAAGTCTTATCTCATGATTATTTTATCTTCCTTAATTTCCAAATTCTATGAATAATTATTATATTTTTTTTTATGTTACAATAAATATATCATCATTCCATAATCAATGATTGATCTTCAATGAAAGTAGATACCTACTCTTAATACCTAGATAAAGATTTCACTCATATAACATTAACAATGGTGACTAGACGTCAACGCACAATTCAAATGCACACATAGGCAAATGGTGCAAAAAATAAAGATATATTTTTTCAATTAGAAAAAAATACTAGCTTACTTTTGGTAGGCAGATGTTTGCATATCGACTGTGGAAAGGAAAAAGGACGTAACCCACACATACCAAATTGAAAAGTCGATCCCAGGGCAAAAAATGTTGGACACCCTTGCACTAATGCATTTCAGCCATAAATTTTTTAAAGTAATATTGTGTAGTAGTTTTTGTGGATTTCCAACGGTACTGTCACTGTTAAATTATAACTATTATACAATGCATCCATATCGTATATTGTGAGAGTGTCTCTGGAGAAACACTATGTCCGTACCATGTACAGGATTAGCCGTCAGCATTTTATATCAAATTGAGGCTTTTGATATTGTGAGGCCCAGGGCAACAGCCCTTTCAGCCATACCTCTGACAGAGCCTGGGCACAACATTGAGGGTTATAGAATTTTAGTTGGTTTCTACTTTGAAACTATTTTTAATTTAAAGAAACATCTATAAAAAATGTTCACCAAGAATAAAAGTACAATAAAAACATAATCAATCATAAGAAGACCTTGAATCATATAAAATATATTATGATTATGCTGATTATTTCTGACCGAAGAGTTTATGGACTATTTTTAAATCAAATAATCGAAATGCAATGTCATTCAACTAAAGCTTGTGATGATGAAATATGTCTATTATAGATAACTGATATTTTTGATAAGAATTTTGAATAGTCATAAAGTAGTTATCACAAACAATGGATAAACCAATAGATATTTTTATTTATAGCGGCTGTCACCAATCTTTTGGACTAATGCCACTAATGTGTTCTTTTTAAAAAGAAAACTGTACAAACATACAGTAAATAACTTACACAATGATGTAATGGTAGTAACACCAGTTAAGTTATAAAACATTGAATCAACTCCGCTGGCCACCGAAACTTTCCACTGCCTGGTGACCGCTTATGTTAAGGACATCAATTTTAAGGATGACTGATTATGGTTGCTTCATTAATTTACACAAGCAAACAATTTCACATTCTCCTTTAACCGTTTGAATACCGCGCGAATAAATCATTATTATGTCCAAGAGATACTGCATGTTTTTGAGGAACATAATTTTGTTCAATATACATTCGAATTTGATATTTTAAAAACTTATATTGACTCAGTATAGATGGCACTACACATCTTCATAAAAATTTTGCTTATATTCCATTGGAATACCAAGTATTTCCGCTTTCATATGTTCCGGACACCTGCGGTTAACATTTTCAACCCTTTAAAGGTTTTGACTGTCAATTCTTGGTGGAAAGGCATTTGTATATACTAATCAGTTTATTGTGAACATTTTCAACTGATTTCAGTTCAGCTAGCATTTTCAGCTTGATTAACCTTCGCGTTCCGGAGCGGGGTGCAATTGTTCCCCTAAATTCTTATTTTACCAACCATTTGTTAAATATCGGTAATATCTAGCTGATATTTATTGTAATCTACAAACATATCCTACTGAATACAATGCAAAAAAAAAATCTGAAAAATTGTAGAAAATAAAATAGATATTCACGTTTTTCGTTAACAAATGGTATTTGGGTCACATATACACGTTGCGTTTGAGTGTGTGTGTGCCGAGCGCAAACTCCACACACCTGATGTCAGCGTACCCTGCGCCCGCGCCGGGAGAACGACGCATGCGTGGATCGTAACCTTATCGGTGCGCATGCCCGGCGGCCGGCGGGTGCGCAGTGAGCCAGTGCGCTCTCGCCGCTTCTATTGACATGATGGATTTCTACCGCTTCTATACGCCTGACGTATCGTCAACGCAATATGATATGGATGATTCAAAAAGACAAATTGTCTCTTAATTTTGACAGGGCATGCTCAAAATCAACATTCGAACTGCTGACATTTATTATTTTAATTTTTACTTCTTTAAATGAGAAAAATCCTAGGGGGTACAATTGTACCCCGCTCCGGAACCCGTGTGATTTTTCAAGATATAGGTACTCGAAGGTTAAAAATCGTTAAAATTGTAAAATTAATATATGTAAATTGTATTTTATTTCTATCAATAAAATCATTTTTAAGCTGTCAATTTTTGGTGGAAAGGCAATTATACATATTATAAACGAGTGGGATGGTTGCTTTTTTGGTCAAAAAAAGGTGAAGAGAGTTGTTGGACGAAACCAGAACCCGCTCTTGAATATTACATTCACTTGGTGTTGATTTCAAAACCAAGCTCCCACATAGTGTAGTATTTCAGTTGTGTCTAGATTCTAATTATAACTATGATAAATCTAGATTATAACTTATGAGTGTGGTGTCATCAATAATCAAATCAACAGACAGTGTTTTCAGCCAAGGAAACCATGATGAAAACTCATTAATAAAGCACTCTAAACTTATATTTTTTATATTTATAACTTATATTATTACGATCAATCAGTGTTGATTTTGATAGAGATAATTATTAAGAGTAATTTTAAACTATCTTCATTACAGGTTGGAACTATTGCGGGAAACCTTTCGATAAAGCATCAGCATCAGGAATTCCAGTCCGATATCTTCATCATCTTTGAAACTGTTGGCGCAACTCTTTCTATCGGTAAATATCTTATTATTTGCCATCATAAGATTCGAATTATGTTGTACCTTTTATCTTGCTGGTAATATAACCAATAATTGTTTGATAAATTTTCAATTTAAAAACATTTTACCATTTGAGCTATGTACCATCTTTGAATTTATTATTTATTTGAACCGCTCACAATAAAATACTTCAAATTTTGTTTAAAATATGGGCCAATTTATGTTAGACCAATTTTTACTGCAGAAGCACTTATAAACGCTCACGCAAAGAAATGATGGCGCCCATCTCACAAAGATTGGCAGAGATACTGATTTACATTCTACAATAAATATATAAGACAATATTTACAAATGTAGGTAATTCTCCTACAATATGATTAATTTGTTGAGTGTTTTATTGAAATTTCCATATAACGTTTGTTTTAAATGTTTCCATAATAAAAATGTGATTATTTTATTGTTGCAGCTGAAAAGGGAGGCAAAATGACAAATGTAACCCTTCTGGAGTACCTATCGATGGACATGAAGGGGAAAGTCATTCACCACATCAGTATTCCTCCATTGAGTGATGATTATATATTCCAAAGCTATAAGGTAAAAAAAAATACGAAATCGGCTTAGTTTCGATTTATTGTTTTACTTCATTGAAGTCCTGATACATTTAAAAAAAATACTTTTATAGATCATGCCTCGCGCCCAGAATGCCCACGCCCACGTGAACGCCGGATTTCTGTTGAAGTTCAACAAGCCAAAGAGCCTAATTGAGAAAGCGACGATCGTTTACGGCGGAATCACAGCGAAGTTCAATCACGCGACTGAAACTGAGAAGTTTATTGCCGGGAAAGATATCTTCAACAAAGACTCCTTCAAACTGATAATCGAGACATTGGAGAAGGAGATCTCCGCTGATTACTCCCCGCCTGAACCTTCACCGGAGTACAGGAATAAGCTGGCTGTCAATCTGTTCTACAAGGTTGTATTTTTTTTCACTCTTTTTGAACACACTTAACGGATTCTCCTCATGCTGTTTATTCCAGTTTATATTCAATATTCAGTATTTTAAAAAATATTATTTATTGCCGAAATAAGAAAAGACGATAGAAGATATTATATTCGTTTAATATTTTTGAATATAATCAGTACTAATGGGGTGAGGAGAATTCGTGAATGGAAGAATCACCGAACCTTAACAAAATCATTTTGGTAGACAAGAATATGGTAAATCGGTCCCTCAACCTTTCATTTCGCATAGGATAAAAGAATACCGTACAATGATGGTTAATCATCAGCTAGTCACTCTTTCTTCTTCACAGACGTTGTAGGATTAGATGGTCGCCAGGCCTGTACCTGAGTGATCAATTTGCGTTGAATTATAAATTTATATTGAAAGATACATATGTCTGTGCAGTATAAAATTTTCTCTTACTCATCCGTTCCTTAAAAAAGCCAGTGTCGGATTACCCTATAAGCGAATGAGGCGTGCACTTGGGGCCTCTGAATCTTATGGGCCTCAAAAATGGCTTATTTTATATAACTACATCCTTTTCTCTATTCTCTTTCCTGAAGAAAAGAAGCTGTGCGGCACTTTTCATAAAAAAACTTTGAAGAGAATGAAGTTGTTATGAAACTGTAACAGATGAATGTGAAGCTAACACAAATAAATAGTCTTGAGAGGCTTTTGGTGTATATTTTCAACTTAACAAAATTATCTCAATTCGCAAAAACAAATGACCCGTTTTCTCATATTCAATGTCAAATTGTTTACTTTTTCCAGTTTATCCTTCACATAAGCCCCGCGGATGTCTTTCCTCCTTGGGAAAAATCGGGAGGGGAGGAATTCAATAGGCCTGTGTCATCAGGAAAACAGGACTATGACACAAACAAAGATGTGTGGCCGCTGAACAAGCCAATTTCCAAACTGGAATCCCTGGTGCAGTGCTCGGGCGAGGCCAAGTTTGTCAACGACCTCAACACTCAGGTTGGCGAGGTCTACGCAGCGTTTGTCTTGTCCACCGTGCACAACGGAACAATCGATAAGATTTACGAGGAAGAAGCTAAGGTGATGCATCATTTTTTTTATACTCTACGTGGGCTGTTTATTTACCCTGCTGTAGTTTACACAGTAAATCAAATTTTAAATGGCCATATTATTTGCTGTCACAAAATACTGGGCAAACTAAGGTTGCCAAACATGAATTGATAAATAATATGGTCATTTGTGACAAATTATAACTTAATGTCTTAGAGTAGAAAAATTTCATGCTTAAATATACAGTCAGTTCTCGACTTATGACGGGGTTCCGTTCCGCCACCTATCACGTAAGTCGAAATGGTCGTAAGTCAAATTTCGTACAAAAATAGACATTAAAAGTGGGTGGTATGTTAGTAGTATTTATTTCAGAATATGTACTATGTGTGTATATATTTACAATATATAATATATATCAAGCGGCATACCTTCGAAGATCGGTGGCTGGGTCCATATTTTTAAATTGTTGGATTCCATTGGTGATTTGGCTTAAAGCTGCAGCCATGTCTTTGAGCACAATTTTTAGGCAGTTCACTGTTATCATCTAGTTCTTTCAATTCTTTTGATTTTTCTTCTGTAGCACGTTTCTCCTCAATCTCAATCAAATCTTGATTTATGAGCTCTACAACATCATTTTCTAAGAGTTGAATTATATCTTCTCTGTCAGCTTCCGGATTAAGCTTATTTGTGCATTATTTTTTAAATTTTGTTCTCCGTTGTAAGTCCGAATGGTCGTAAGTCGAGGTGGTCATATGTCGAGAACTGACTGTATATTTTATTATTTTTAACATAATTAATATGTATAAGAATAAACACATTACAAAAAAACAAAACAGAAATCATTGTTTACAGCTGTCAAGGTTTAGTTTTTGTTTCTTTAGAATTACTGTTTCCAGTTTTCAGTGAGTGTCGTGTCAAGTGCTAAGATCTGTTTCTTCCCCATACCGTGGGTTAATATATCAATTTCTATCAATGTATTGCCAATTAAAGCAATGCATATTTAAAACGGTATCAATACTTATGTAAAATGGATTGTTTTTAATATATCATTCCAGTTGCTGGAAGGTGTCATCGATATATTTACAGCCAAAGATATACCCGGTAAAAACTCCTTCAGCGTGTTCATGGCCACACCCGAAGAGATACTGAGCAGCGGCAAGATAACGTTCTACGGCCAACCTGTTGCTCTCATAGTAGCGGAGACAGAGAAGCTTGCCAACCTAGCAGCGGCAAAGGTCAAAATCACCTACAAGGACGTGTCGACCTCCCCTCCGGTTCTGTCAGCGAGAGATGGAATGGTTATCCCAGACAGATTGATACCGGTCGAGGAATCCAAGCCCACTGAGAGGGGTGACGATATGGTGAAGGTTATCAAGGGGTCGTTTGATTTCTTGGGACAGTATCACTACACTATGGAGACACAGTCGTGTGTCTGTGTGCCTATGGAAGATGGAATAGATGTTTATCCTGCATCACAATGGATGGATATGATCAATTGTGCTCTCTCGGAGGCTCTGAATATACCAGAAAATAGGTAATTTTGTATAAATAGATAGCATATACATATAAGACGATGTCACAGATTCTGAAGCTTAATTGAGCCCATTAGAGGTGAAGTGAGCCATGTGGGATTTTAGGAAAAAAAAGTTATATACATTGTAATATTCTACACGTCTTAAAGTATTGTAGTAGTGAAGTAACCTCAGTTAATGCACATTGCAATAATAGTGCTATCTCCATAAAAAAAATATGCAATTCACCAAAACACCAAATAAAAACGTGATTGTACTAAAAGTCCAAGAAAAAAGTATTACCATTTTACTAGTTGGCTCACTTCACCTCTCAAGGGCTCAAATAATCAAAATATAAGAAAATACCTAATTTGGTATAAAATAACTCACTAGCTTTAAACGTTTAAGGCAGACATGGGGAACCTGCGGCCTTTTGGCCACTCTGGTGCGGCCTTCTGGCCAATTTGTAAAATCTGTAATTTGTAAATTCAGAAAAACGAGGTTTGGAGATAATTTAGGGAAAAAGTAGGGTAAGGGATTGAAAATCAATCAATCTCGTCCTAATCAATTTTTACTGTGGCCTTTTGTCGAATCAGAAAAGTGAATGCGGCCTTTAGAGAAGAAAAGGTTTCCCACCTCTGGTTTAAGGTATTCAATTATTTTGTTTTCTTATATTTACTGTAAAATAATTGAATATGAATGTTTTCTAATGAATTCTACAGTTCTACAGGATTCTACAGTTGGTACCTCTCTCAATTTGATTCTGTCGGGGCTTAATAAATTTTATATAGAAACTATTTGAAATGTTAAATAAAAAATATTCACAATTATACACACAACAGTAATTGATCTGCTAGCTGGGGGTTGTCATCTGGGAACGATTTTTTTAAAGTTAACATCATATCTTGTTTATCAATGCTTTGACTTCCGACATCTACCTGCGTCAACTTGAATCATCCCAATACTTTTTATATCAAAGTTGAGCATCAGAAGCTCACACTTAACAAATCTCGATTCAGTCTTCCAGTTTAGCAATAACTATCCTTTAGAAAAATTACAATATGTTCTATAGATTCATCTATAAAATATAATACTATCTATTGTTTTCCGTTTTCCAGAATCAACATTCACGTGAGAAGGCTCGGCGGAGGCTACGGAGGAAAGATATCGCGCCCCACACAAATTGCAGCCGCTTGTTGCTTGGCCGCCATCAAACTGAACCGCCCTGTCAGACTTGTAATGCCTTTAGAGTCTAATATGGCTGCCATCGGCAAGCGGAATCCGTACGCCACCGATTACGAAGTGAGTAATACTAGGAAAAAATATTTACTAACAAACTATCAACACGACATATTTTCCCACCGTTAGACTATTTATTTATTTATTGTTTAAAAATTAAAAGTACAGTACATGACATAAAAGCTGACAACAGTTTGCCATGTACTTGACAAATATAATGAGACAAAATATATACATCATCAAATATACATCAAAATACAAAATCAAGAAATAAAACAATTCACAAATACTGTCACTAAAAATGTCCACTTCTCTAGGCAATGAGTTTATCAATCGAACGGCCCTTGGAACTGGTGACTCATACCTCCTAAGCGAGGTATAAGTTTTTAGAAACAAAAGATTTTGGTCATAGTTTCGCCAACGTAAGAATAAATTGGGAGTATGTAAATTAATAGTCATGAGAATTTCAGGATTATTAACTAGGCCCCGAAGGAGAAAAGAAAAATGTTTTAAACTTGAAAACAATCTTCGAGCTTCAAGAGAGTGAAATGATAACATTCCTAAAAGGAATTTGGTGGAGTAGTATTCCTTTAAGGAATGAATTATCAAAGGGAAAGAATTTAAATTTTTTCAAATAATATCTTATGGACTCTCTCCAATTGCAGCATGTATGAACTTTCATATGGGCTCGAAATGATGGATCCATATTCAAGCGTACTTAAGACCAAAGAAACATAGACTAAGCGTATGCAGGTGACACAGCCCAGATTTTGTATTACATACGGAACTGCGTGCGACGTAAACATGCATCTGCCCTTTGCTGCAGGCAGATTCCTGCTTGATTCGTATAAGCTTGGACGTGTTTATACTAGTCTATGGACGTGCTATTTTAATTTTGCCATGAAAATTACAATTATGGTAATTGAATTTGTGAGAACAGAACAGGTTTATACAATACTACTCATGTAGACTTCTTTTAATAGACATTAAATGTGTTATTGTGGACCAATGTGCTATTCCTGTCATTTGCTTGACCAGTTTTTTACAGAGCTCAAATAGTGTTTTGTTTTTGTGCAGACCACAGACCTACCAAGGTTTTGTATTGTAGATGTTTTAGGTTTTATTTATATTTACTGAGAACTTGAACCTTGAATGTCATTTTGTAAAATAACATACATTTTCAAATTATGCCATTATGTGTCGTTCATATAAGCGAGGTATAAGTATACTTGCGTGACGCGGCTGTTCGCACATTTCATACATTTATGCTTCGCTCGCCTGAGCCTGCCTATTCATTGCTGCCCTGCACTACGTCACCTGCATCTCAGCATACACTCAGCCTTAATATTCCTCCTGCGAGTACTAAAAAAAGTGTTTTGATTTTTATTTTAGATCGGAGTGAATGGGGACGGCAAGATTCAATACCTGGTGAACAAATTGTACTCTGATGCCGGACACAATGATAATGACTGCCTAACGCAAGAAGTCCTGAAAACCTTCAACAACTGTTATGACAACAAAACATGGAATGTGCATGCATTCAACGTTATCACTGACACTCCCACCAACACCTCCTGCAGGGCTCCTGGTAACATATCTACTTTATTAAAAAATGTATATTTGATCATTTTTGTGAGGCTTTTTATTACAATGTCTGCTCCCAATACGGACTACTAATGGAGCTTACCTCTACAGAAATTCTTCCAAGAGAACTACATGTTATTCAATATTTTCAATGGATTCAGCGGTTACTTTGTGGAAGTTTATTTTTAATATAAAATTAAATGTGATAATTTTGTTACTCCACTTGTTTCGCGGTTTTAAGAAGCATCATCAGACAGAACATCGCACGGTTGAGAAAATGTGACTTTAAAATTCAGTGATTTATACAGATATTATTTATAGACAATAATCATCGCAGTAAATTTATCTGAAAATGTTCTGTCATGAAATGATGGTAACGTTTTTTCGTTTTCAGTGACAACAGAAGGTGTTGCTATGATCGAAAACATTATGGAACACATTGCTATGGAGACAGGAAAGGATGCATTCCAAGTGCGTGTCGCCAACATGGCTTTGGAAGGAAATCCCCTGCCGGAACTTATGAAGGATTTCATGCAATCCGCTGACTTCAAAAAGCGGTCTCAAGACATTACCTTGTTCAATGCAGGCAACCGATGGAAGAAACGAGGAATCAGCATGGTACCTCTTCAATATAAGCTCGATTACTTCGGAAACTTTGCTGCGTTTATTGCAATCTATTACGGAGACGGAACGGTGTCCATTTCCCATGGAGGTATCGAAATGGGCCAAGGGTTGAACACCAAAGTCGCTCAAGTGTGCGCACACGCCCTCGGCATTGAGGTTGAAAGTATTTCCATCAAACCGAGTAATAACCATACAGCTCCGAACGCCATCGTATCCGGTGGAAGTATCAGCAGCGAATCGTGCTGCTACGCGACATTGAGAGCGTGCGAAATCATCCTCGAGAGGTTAGCCCCGATAAGGAAAACTATGGATAATCCTTCGTGGGTGGCACTCGTCCAAAAAGCGCATTTGGCAGGTGTTGATCTATCCGCTAGTCACATGTTCACCTTTAACGATGGAGTCAAGCCGTACAATATCTGGGGAACAACTATCGTTGAAGTGGAAGTCGATATGTTGACTGGAAATCATCAGATTCTGCGAGTTGACATCTTGGAGGATACTGGGGAGAGCTTGAGTCCAGAAATTGATGTCGGCCAGGTAATTTCAGACAGTGTACAATTAAATTTATTTAGGTGTAAAAACAGTAAAACCTCGACAACAGGACTTTATTCAATATCTACTACTTTTCTTAGTGACTGTCCATACCAAAAACAGATCAATTCAGCTTGTTTAAATAAACTGTTGTTGCACTTAAATAAGTGCAACAACACTCAGTAATTCTCCGATAATCTGTGGCGGATTAAGCATATGGGAGGCCCCAGGTACAATAATGTCAGGAAATTCCAACTAAAATAATAAAAATTTGGACAAAAAGTTATGGGTTATATTATATAAGCTATTTTTGAGGCCCCTAAGATTCGGAGGTTCCATGCACGCGCCTCATTTGCTTATAGGGTAATCCGCCACTGCCGATATTGAAAATTCCCCTGTATTGTAAAGAATGTATTTCGTTTCAATCATTATTTTACCGTCTCCAGGTTGAAGGTGCTTTCATAATGGGTCTCGGATATTGGACATCCGAGAAGCTGATGTATGACAAAAAGACTGGTGCTCTATTGACAAACCGAACATGGAACTATAAGCCGCCGGGAATCAAAGATATCCCCATCGACTTCAGAGTATCATTCCGTAGAAACGCTCCAAATCCCTGCGGAGTCTTGCGGTCCAAAGGTATATTGTTATTATAAAAACATGTAGTAATTTATAAATAGGGCCTATTAGAGAATATGTAAGCCCTAGAGCTCGTCGTTTTTGAGACTACCGATTTAAAAAAATTACATTGAAGAAGAAAATATAAATCAAATGTTCTTATATATTAAATTATTATACCTAATATGCAGTTATGAATGTTCAAAGTGTATTAAAGGCATTTGACAGGTGAAAAGGAATCCTATATGTCATATGATTCACCTATATTATGTTTTGGATTTGGTAATAAAATATGAAATAGGATTGATGTTAGAGACCTTTTTTTATTTATGTTTTCTGGATAAATAAAAAAAATTAAATGTTTTCTTTTAGCTGCTGGTGAACCTCCATTGAACATGGCAATTGCAGTCCCGATCGCTATTAGAAACGCTATCACAGCGGCAAAACTTGACAGCGGCTTTGAAAAGAATGCATGGTATCATATAGGTATGTACAATTACCATAGTATTAGAGGGAATGAAGTACGCTTAAGTGTAGGTCGAATAAAATGAGGTGGTGGCTCTGAAGACATTCGCAGGGAATAAAAGGATAAGAAACGACTCTTCAGCGTAAATGTCTGGGATGCCGCAAATGATTTAAAATGACGACTCTCAAATTGATTGGACGGGCATTTATTTGATGTTACTCCATTTTACTAAGAAAACAAATAGCAATGTATTATGCTTCGCAAGAATTGTGTAATATAATTGATGTTGAAATAAGAGTCAACTATATTAAACATCACAATTATAAAAATTTTACATTTAGAAAATAATTTTATTTATAAAAAACTTTCCCACAGACTTAGTTTCATTCAATTTTATTCCATAATTTGATTTCTTAAGCATTTTTAATAAAAACATTATTTTAGTTGTTCACACAATCCCAGATGTCATCGACAAATGATTTTTTTTTTATCAGTCAACTAATATTAGACAGCAGTGTAATGTTAGAATCAATGCATTTGTGTATACCGTAAGTTATGGATTTTTGCTCTTATAGAGTCGGTGTATCCATTTCATCTAATGATTGAATCAATTAAACATGTTGGTGTAAAATTGATTCAGGTTGATTATGTTCACCGTATCGCTATCGAGAAAAAAAAAAAAAACAGGAGGTCAATTCCTCCTGGCCAAAGAAAAACAAGTATTGTTTTTTTGATGCGGCGGTCGTGGTCTTGACGGTGGTGGCACTGGCGTGCCTGGTATATCTCTAGAATCAATGTTTTTATTTTGTACTTATATTCCAGACATGTCAAATATCTGTGAATGTAGAATTAATATGCATACCAATGCCATCTACCAATCTGTATTA
Source organism: Himalopsyche anomala (assembly GCA_031772345.1). Classification (NCBI taxonomy): domain Eukaryota; kingdom Metazoa; phylum Arthropoda; class Insecta; order Trichoptera; family Rhyacophilidae; genus Himalopsyche; species Himalopsyche anomala. Next base: position 14,393,181 of record CM062837.1, on the reverse strand, counting down.
TTATTAAATTTTCAATTTATGAAATTCTATCAAAAGATCCTTCATTAGTGGGTGTAAGTTTATGGATCAAAAACTACCTAAAATCAAAAGATATTTGTAAATGACCAATCACCTAATGCCGGATTGCAAGACATGGGCTTTTAGTGTTATGAAATATCTCTAATATAAAAGTTTATGAATTATTTTTATGATCGGGCACATAAAAAAAAATTATAGAATTTTTAGGTTTTATATAACTTTTAGTTGTATAGAAATTGAAAACAACTTTCAAACCTTTTTGCCATGAATATTGTAATAATTCATTTGTATGTTATATTTTTTTCAGAAATGCCATGCACTGCTGAAAACATTTTGTTAGCGGCCGACCTAACCATTTAAAATTGTTTTATTATTATTTACTGAGTGACAAAAAGCTCTCATTTTATTTTGATGTACCAAAAAACTTGTGAGCAAAAAAAATAATTCTATATTATCATATTTATATGCGATAAGCCAGTTTTCAAATAATTTCATGATTTATCAGATAAATCATATTTTGTATTTCTGAGATTATTTGACATCAAATTTTTACCAAAAGTGCTATAATATAGCTTAGTGTTAACAAAATAATTAAATTTTTCTTCTTTTTTATATTCATAATTAATAAAAAAAAAACAACAGTATTATGTACGTTTCGGAGAGCCTCAATCCTGCTTGCTTCTTCTTACAACCGATGAGATTCTGGCGTGCTGGACGACAGTTGGGTACTTTCACAGGATTTACTCAAAGAATGCAGGCATGTCATGGAAGGAAGCAAAGCAATTGGCAGGATACAAGATATCACGGTGTTAGCCATATAGCCCACAAAGAGAGTGAATATTTTAAAAGAAGAAAAAGATTTAATGGGATAATTGTTTTCCCATCCATATACAGTATAAAAAAAAATATGTCTTTACCGATTTTTAGATAGTATTTTAAAATCTACACAGTATTTTTCTTTTGTTTATACTGTGAATTAAATTGTGTTTTAATCATTTTGTAGGTATTTACTGTCAATTCATGATGGAAAAGCATTATATTTTACAAAATAAAGTGCCCATCCTGAGCATTATCCACCAATGAAATTTCAAATTGATACAGGGTTAATTATATAAAATTAAGTGTAAACCTATGACAAGATGCAACCACCAATTGGTAGAAGAAGTATGAAATTATTAATAAGTATTTTTATTTTTAATATAATGTTTAAATATTACAAGCAGGGCTTGCTACAACTGTTCTAATTTATTTACATTAAACATTTATGATATTATTATTGTCTTCAAATTAAATTAAATTGCCTTATATAAATATAACGCTTAATTGGTTTTTAAAAGAATTATTCTGCACTAAAATTTGGTTTTGCTTTGTTATTACACAACGAAAGAGTAATGATAATACAATATTCTCTGTCACAACCATAGAATTTTGAAGACTCGTTGGTGATGATCAGTCTTTGTAATCAAGTCACAAGGAAACGAAGATGAAACATTGTCAATAAAAATTATGATATTCAAGAAGTATTATACAGTAGCCTCTCTTTTAAGGTTTTGTTTTATCAATTATAACAATGTAACATTTATTATTTTATCAATGATGCAAGAACCACATGAAATAACTGGGTCAGTAAACTTTGGTTGCAAATTAAAATATAACACATGCAGGTCAATTAATATATATATATATTAGGGGGACCGAAAAGAAATCCATTATTTTAACATTATGAACATTTACCGATTTACTTTTAACAAATTATTTAATTTGTTATAATATATAATCTACATCGTTATCTAGGACTGTTTGCCATCTTTCAGGCAACTTTTTAATTGGCTTTTTGTAAAAATGTATATATAATTTTCATCCTTATGTACATTTTATTTTTTTTATCCCTTAGTGATTGTTTCATTGACCAAAAAAGATACAAATCACAAGGGCCAAGATCTGGCTAGTATGGGGAATGCTTAAAAACTTCAAAATTTTAATTAGTATTTTTTTACGGGTTGTCTTTGTAATATGGGGCGTAAGTTTTCGTACAAAATAATTACCCCCTTTCGAATGACCAAACATGGATATTTCGTTTTCAATTTCTCGTTCAATCTTTCAATTTGTTGACAATAAAGCTCTGCATTTACAGTATTTTCTGGTTTAAACAATCCATAATGGATAATTCATCGAAAATCCTACTAGACACACGAAATGACCTTGCAGAGGGTAAGACCAGGCCTAGTTTTTCGGGTAACATTCTCGTACAATATCCACTTTTCGTCGCTAGTCTTAATTGGATCCAAATATGGGTGTATTTTGTGTCTTGACAGCAAAGAATCGCAGATACTAACTCCCAAATTTTTGTTCATATCGGAGAGCGCGTGAGAAACCCAAACATCTATTTGGTTGAATTAGCTGATTTTTTTAAAGTGATCTCACACTGTATACTATGGACTAGCATGTTTTTGTGATAATTTATCAATAGTCAAACAAGGATCAGCTTCCACTGTGGCCTTCAAATGGTCATCGTCCAATTTGTATGGGTGCCTTGATTTCGAGGTGTCTGCTAAGCTTCTTTCAGCAGATTTAAACCTTCAAAACCAAATCTGGCATCGGTTTACTGTTATAACTGATCCATAAACTTCAAAAATAGTTTTGGTTGTCATGGTCGCACTCCAGCCTCAATCGTAAAATAGTAGCATAAAATGACTTATGTGTTGTTTGGTTGCTTCCGGCTTTTTCATTTTGCCCTTAACAATAAAAATAATTTATGACCCAACAAAATAATGTCTTGGAATACTACTATCGAATGGAACACTTAACCAGATGTTGACATGTCCATGTCCAGGTACAGACTAATCTCAAACAAGGCATGTTAAAATAATGGATTTTTCTTCGGTCCCCCTAATATATATATAAAGAAATGTTTAATATTATATTGATTTCGTGCAATTTACAAAATATTTTTTTAAAAATCCAACTCCAAATTTCGGATGATGTCCTGGTCTCCAGTAGTATGGTTCTTGTTTCCGTACAACAGGAGGGGTCAACTGTATTATAATGTTATTAAGCAGTATTGGTCAACACTGTAAATATTAAATTATAAGAGCCACATCCATTATTTTACACAAAATGGCGTAAGTATTAATGTCTTTAAGCCGTAGATTATTAAGATGTTAAATAAATATTATATTTTACTCAAAATTATTTAATAAAAAAAATTACTGGCTAAATATTACATTTTCTTTTTTACCTATATCTGATCCCACATCTATATCTGTTTCGTAAACAAAGTATTCTTTATATACATCAAATTAGAAGAAAGGAATGTTCATATCAAACCATAATAATATTGTATGATTGAATAAATATACCTGGGGTGGGGAACCTTTTCTTCTCCAAAGGCCACATTCATTTTTCTGATTTGACATGAAGGCTGCAGTAAACATTGACTAGGGAATTTTTGGCTGGAAACAATTTCTAAAGCCCAGAAATTTGAGGATTTACCAAAATTACTAGTGTGAGACCTTTTTTTAGGTCTTTCAAAGATTTTGACATCAAAAATCCCAAGAATTCACAAAAATTTACAGAATTAGAGAATTGGCCAGAAGGCCACACCAGAGTAGCCAAAAGACCGCAGGTTCCCCACGCTTGAAATAAACGTAACCCAGCACATATGTATATACACAAAGAAATATAATGTAACACGAGATCTATTGAATACTCATATTTTAATAAAAAAAAACATTTTTATAAAGTTTACGCCACACTTTTAGCAAGTGGATCAGGTAATAAAGTAATAAAAACACAATAATCCTTTGTACTTCATTCCACTTTATTTAATATGTCAGGACCGGTTTCGCTCATTACGAGCATCGTCAACTGATAAGAAATATAATTTAACAGTGCTATTTATACAAAAATGAACAGTTATAAACAACAATTGGCATTGAAAAGAAAATACCAATTACATTAAAAGTGATTCTAAAATAATGTAATTTTTATTTTTACTTTTAATGTAATTGGTATTTTCTTTTCAATGCCAATTGTTGTTTATAACTGTTCATTTTTGTATAAATAGCACTGTTAAATTATATTTCTTATCAGTTGACGATGCTCGTAATGAGCGAAACCGGTCCTGACATATTAAATAAAGTGGAATGAAGTACAAAGGATTATTGTGTTTTTATTAATATAATGCCTTTCCACCAAGTATTGACAGTGAACACCCTAAAAGTGAGTTAATAAAGTTTTTCAATTTAGCCATAATCTTTTGTTTTATGTTTTTGTTTTTTTATATAACACAAAATTTGGCAAAATAATTTTATTGAGTAAATCCAAAAATTACAACTAACAATATTTTATGTGGCTGGCTTTTATGCCACAAATAAATTCTAATACATTATTTAGCAGATCAAATTCTTTGGTTTATTGTAAGCATTGTTGACTTAAGTAAGTTTAATTTAAATATCAATGTTTACAACCAAATTTTCGATCTTAGAACTTTAATTTTTGCAAATCAATTATTTTACGATATATTAAGCATACGTTGATTGCTTTAATAATTATTGCGTCTTACTATAATATATTATAATAACTATACAAAAATCCGCCCTTTAGAACACAGCAAATAACTATTAAGATTAATCGAGTTCTTTGTTAACGTAGTAGTCCGCCGTAGGACACAGCTAAAGAGAAAATAAAACGTTTTTTTACCTCTTTTTAACGTTTAATTTTATATTAATGATTGAAACTTATTTATTCAGCCTAGGCTAGTATTTTTTTTTTTTAGAAAAAAAACATCCTACAAAGAGTTTTCTAAAAAGTTTCAGCGAATAAACTACATAATATGAATTTTATTCTGCATGGTTAATTAGTAAACAAAATACTTTATGCTGTTGATGTAGCGTCATAGTAAAAACAGATCACACTAATATAAAAATGATGGTTTCGTGCTTATTGCAACACCAATCCACCATTTTCACTTAACTTCCAAAATGTAAACGAGTTTCTTGCGCCGACATTACAATTTTACTTATTTTAATTCATATATATTGTAAATTCTTTACATCCTTCCAAAATGTGGCACGAAGCTAAAAAGCAGGAAAAGCTTATTAGGGGAATGATAGTGGATTACCGCAGGAGGGCGGAGAGGCGGCGTGATTTCTATGAGAAAATTGTCAGTTTTTATATTTTATCACGTCTAACGGAGCGGTGTTATGAAGTTTTGAAAACAACTATATTTATATCGTAGATTGTTTATTAAATATTTCGAATGTGAAGACGACAAATGATTTAACGCTTGTGCACGTTTATCTATTGAAACGACATAAGTACATCATGAATTTACGATGCCGAAATTCAAAATAAATTACTAGCCGAGTGACGTATTGTCGAATGTTTTTGAAATAACCCGATTACTGTTTTTAATTTATGAACCGTGCTCATTTCCATCATGGTGTAGTTTTCAGTGTTGTTGATAACGAGGTTAGTTGTTGTTGCTGAGGTTTAATGTTTATTTTTAGAAAGCAGACCCCACTCAGTTTTTGCAGCTTCATGGAAGACCATGTAAAATACATTTGGATCCCGCAATCGCGGCCGCCGGAGACAGTTCTGCTATAATGTAAGATTGAAATAATTATAAAGTAAATTTGATTTCACGATATTTAAATATGCTATTTTTTGTAAGGATATTTTGTATCTTTAAGTTCAATTTTTGCTTCAATTAATACTGATTTTTTGGAACCGATTTATTGTACGACATAATAATAATATAAAATAAAAATATCTTTGATTATTCCACGTATTGTGTATCAAAATGTGACACGTGTTTCGCCTCTTTCAGAGGCATCCTCAGACAACTACTTTCGCAAATGTTTGCTTAAGTACGAAAGTACACAATACGTGGAATAATCAAAGTTATTTTTATTTTATATTAAAATGAACTTCCACAAAGTTACCGCCGAATCCATCGAAAGACATAATAATAGTTCAACAACTTAACGATATCTGCTTGCAAACTTTGTTTGTAATGTTAAAAACTAACAATGATTTTTCCATTACAGGATGCCGTGGCAGGGTGACCACGAAAATGTAATTGACCGATTTGATGTGCGGGCTCATTTAGACTTCATCCCTGATATCAAAACTCCGGACTTAACTGCTGATGATCTCAGTTACGAGGAGAGAAATTGCAATTACGAGCGATACAGGATATTGGCGCAAAATATCTTCCTAGGTATTGGTATGTATCTCAAATTGTGCAAATTTATTTCTTCAAAAATGTTACAGTCAATGGAGAGCGCTATGGATCCATGATTATTGACCTTTTCATTCTCCATTGAATGGCATTAATGTGGAAGAGTTGTGGTTTCAACAGGACGGTGCGACATGCCACACCACGTACCATCATTAATTTATTTAAGGAAACATTCGATGACCTGGACATGATGAACCTGTGAATTGGTCCCCAAGATCATAGGAGTCACTAGTCAAATAATGATAATAAAGGATTTTGACCTTAAAAAGATTGTACGGTTACAGAAGAATGGAAAAATGTGTCTGAAAAGTTATATCTAAACATATCAGACGTTAGCAAGCTGGTAGTAAAATCTATGTAAAACCATTGGCATATTAATTTAGTAGTCTGTCTCTGACACCTTTAGAAATTCCAGGTTTTTTTTAGTAATCGGAGCGTGCTGATACTGTTAATTGTCAAGAGTATGTGACAATAGATTTAGAAAATTCAACATCTTCCAATTGTTAATATTATTAAAATGAAATATTAAAAATAAGTGACACACAGAATGATCAAGATCATTCTGTGTATGTCACTAAATCTTTTTTTTAAGGAATTATATTCCATAGTTTAAATTGTTGTATTTAAAATTACCTAGTGCCGATATGTCCCAATTAGGGAATCCAATCCCGGGATCTCAGGATCCCGTAGAGTTTTCGATACATTTCAATCCCGGGATTAGAAGACATGATCCCGAAACTTACGGGACTGATTTTCTTATAAAACAAACGTGTCAGTTTGTGTTGGTTTTCAAGCCGAGCGGCAGTTTACATTCTTTGCGATAAGACTTACCGCATACAAAAACGTAATTGGATCCCTAACATATCAAATTTTCTCATCTCATTTATTTGAATGCATTTTACAACAGTAATCATTTTTCGGTACCTTTGTTTTCTATATCTTCTTAATGAATGTTATCAGATATCAATCGCAGTGTTTTTTTTTTTTTTTGCTTGCTTTTATGTTTCCTTTGTTCTATTAACATTAATTATGTAATAAAACACGTGTCAAGTAAAACATATTTCGGTTAGCTTTCTATATGAACAGTATGATTAATATCAAAGACGCGCCGCCGACTTCATGCGACTAAAGTCATCAACAACCGCATATAATACGTATTGTCTAAATTTTTTTTCGACTAATATTATTGCAAGATTTGAAAATCAATTCTCACTTTGACTATTTCTATTGAATGTTCTTATTATTTTCTCTGTAAAAAATGATCTTTCTACAAAAGCACCTGTCGCCGGATATGATATATATATTTTATTGGTTCTTTGCACAATGAAACCGTAGACTAAATGGCGAAACAATTGATGCTCTAGTATTAATTTTGGGCATATTTTAAAATAATAATAAAATTACTTGGTGCAGTGGTTTTCAACCTTTATGTTATTGCGCCTCCCTTTGAAGAAAAAAATCTTCGCGCCTCCCCATCCTTTATTTCATATAGTAATAAAGACACGTTTTAAAAGGTAAATACATATTTTGGGCTGTTCGCGACTCCCTTTGCAATAGTCCACGCCGCCCAGGTTGGAAATCGCTGACTTAGTGTTCTTTTAGGTACTCTTGCAGTCTGAAGTAGGAAGATACTTTTTTCAGCTATTGACATAAATTATTTTAAGTTATATTACGTATTATTACATACTGTATGCATATTAAGTTCGTTTAATAATTATGATGGCGCATATTTTTTTTACGAGTTATTAAAAAATCCACTCATTCACCTGTACATCGCGAATAACTGAGATTTTGAGAGCTTTTGGCTTACGTATTGGCAGCCCACAGCTGGTTATATGATATAGAATAAATTGTTTAATTTATTTTTCACTAATATTATCATTTTTTAAAAAATGTACTGATCCCGGGATCGAAAAATTCTAATCCCGAAATCCCGGGATCAACATTTTGGCTTGGGATTGGATTCCCTAGTCCCAATTAAGTGGTATAAAATATATTTGGTTCTGTGCTGGTTGAAATGCCTCTAAAATAAAATAAAATATGTGCTTACATTTTGATTTTATATGAATGTTATATTGGATACAGGTGAGGAAAAATTTCTCCATCAGCTATCGGTGGAAGAACAATTTGGAGTCACCCTCGATGAGAAGGAATTGCAGAAGGAAAGGCAGGGAGAGAAAAAGGGTAGCGGTGCAGCAATCGGCTACAACTATGATGAGTCTGGAACTTCCTCAAATAATCAAGGTATTTTATAAAGTCTATGTTGTTAAATAGCTTATAATTCTTTCAATATCCAGTATGTTGTCAAAACCAATGTTCCCGCTAAGATGTGCGCGGGTGCGCGCGCACACCTCCCAAAATATGCCCGCACACATTTTTCCATCTCCGCACAAGGCTGCGCATAGAAATATTGTACAAATAAGTTTGTTTCACCAAGTTTTTACATTTGCGCACACTTTTTATTTTGCTGAAAATTTACAACTCGCAGAAGTTGATGGTCCGCACACACAATAGAAAAATTAGAGTGAACGTTGGTCAAAACTATCAATTTTTGTAGATGCAGCAGCCTCGAGTTCTACCAAAACAACTACACCAGCTGACGAAGATAAAGATGATTCCGACGAGGAGTCTGACTTGGAGATGATTGATGTTGATCTCAGTATTGATGTCAATAAAGTGGAACCAGCTCAGGTATACAATCATTCTAAAATTTAGTAGGTCTACAAATAATAAAATGAAAATTTTATTTCACTTATCTGCAAATTTGTTTGGTCTATAAAAAAGTATATATTATTAGTTATGTATGAAGGGCAGAAACGTAAATACGCAAAAGCGTCAATCAATATATGAAATCATGTGTTTGGATATTGGATATCTGGATGTTGTCACCACAACTGTATAGTGTGGCAACCCTCTGTGTCATCTCTCTACGCCTCTTATAAGTGTCAATAATACTGATTAGAATAATAACTGTTGGTATTGATTGTGCCACCTAAAATATATATTTTTTTAAATGTGGTAATTTTCTCTTGTTTACAGGCTCATGCGATGAATGTATGCGGTGCCAATTTTGGCATGCAAGGCACAGACCTGTTCTCTTTTCTGACAGGCGATGCACAAGACGCCGAGAACCAGAAGCAATTGTTAAGAGAAGAAAAAGAAAAGGCTCTTTTCTCCGGAAGGAAGAGTCGCCGAGAAAGGAGGGCGCACAGGTTATTATTTAATTACAACAACCAATCTATTACTAATCAGTTAATGGACAGTGTTGATTTCATCCTTGCTGATTGTGATTGGCTAAAAACTTGTCCTCTTCCAAGTGTCCTCCAATCTTTATGAAGGAAATTTCGTTTAATATTTTAGTGTGAAAATACCACTGAATCATTATTTAATTGTTTGTGTGCATATTAACCCTTTGAACTCATATGTCGAGGTAACATCGACATTGGTTTTTTACCGGCAACTCCCGCGTCGAGGCTACATCGACATTTTTTACGCTCGCCGTTATTCCGGCGAATTGTTGGCGGTGGGTCGCCGCAGGAACCGGTTTGAGAGAGGAAACATACATTTCTCATTTTATGACTAATGCAATTTATTTGCAACTCAGAATTACGTAATAAAACACTTGCCAAGGGTCACATGTTTGGTGGGTGCAGGTATAAAACACCGCTGAATACAATAGTTTGCGTTTCGCATTGTTCCGGTCAACATTGCGTGTGTTTTATCAATTTTTAAGAAACTTATATGGTACTGGCCATTTTATATATAATAATCCCAACAAGCATAAAGACTGCACGGTATGTTCTAACCGTAAAATTCCCCGAGGAAGGCATGAAACCACTTACTTTTGTGATACGTGCGAAAGAAAACCTGGCCTTCACCCGGGAGATTGTTTCAAAAAATACCATACTTTATCAAAATTTAAAGATTAATTTGTAGCCTAAATATATAATAAACATAAACAAATTCTTAAAACCATTTTTTATTTAATTATTATATGTATATTTTTAGCTATAACACATTTAATAAAAAAAATCGCTAAAAAGGCTTGGAGTTGCTGGAACACTTTTGAAAAAAATTAATGAGTTCAAAGGGTTAAGTATCTAGTTACAAAAAGTGATAAATAATACGCATTTATCAAAATTGAGAAAAAATATGTGCTTATTTTACACACAATTTTACACAATGCAAGGAAATTTGTCCCAAAACTCAATATAAGCTTATGAAAAAAAATATTTCAAATCCGAATTAGCAGTATATTCATGAATCGAAATATTTTAAATTTGATTGAATCTGGTATGTAAAATTTTATTTTGCTTAAATTTATTTAATTGTATGGCTTATCAGCTAGTAAATGTGTTATAGAATAGAAAAAAGAATCTTAACTTAACCTTTAGAGAAGTGAATATATCTATACAGACCTTACTTTAATTTACTGCCTTTTCTTAACATGACAATTTTGTGCCTTTTCTCAATGAATATAAGTAATTCATACTTGGAGCATATATGTACATATATACTTAGCGACAGACACTAATGTGTTGAGTTTAAAGTACTTCCATACTCATTTACAGAAAAATGGCGCCGACGTACATGTACGTCCATACTCAATAAAACAATTTTTTTTTGCTTGAAACATAAAACCCAATTTGGCAGCAAATATTGTAAGATGAACATATCGCTTGTTGTAACTAGACCAGTGGTTCTTAACCGGTGCACCGCGTGCTTATTGCAAGTGCACCGCGAAAAAGTCAAAAAATTTATATCCACAAATTTTTTTCGATATCTTAATTCTGGTGCACCGCCACTTTTTCCCATGATCAAAAGTGCACCGTGACTTCGAAAAGGTTAAGAACCACTGAAATAGACACTTCATTTATGGAGAATGTGTATGGGGAAATTCCGAATTGGGATAATTTTGTTGGATGCGAGAATATTTTCACTGACCTACTATGGGATGTGGTAAGCATTTCAACATATTTTCTTTCTATCTATTCAACAACTGTATGGATGTTTCCATTTTGAGCTTGAATCTATGGTCCTGCAATTAAGTGGGCAAAAGCCCAAAAGCGCATTTCACTTGACCGCATTACAAATTTCTACTGTTCAATAAATAGTATGTGTTTAAAAATTATTCAAACTATTCTTTCGACAGAGACAAGAAGCTGGCTCTTCGAGTTGTGAGTCCTCCGCATTACGCCGCGCAGCCATCACCTTTGGGAAAGAGGAGACACTCTCCGTCTGTTTCGCCCACTAGATCTATCTCTCCTGCTGAACCGCTGTCCAATGCTATCACATTCATCACGAGTTTTGGGGGAGAGGATGAAACAGCTGTTGAATCAGGTTCGTAGCCTGAAAGGTCAAGTGGGCAGAGTCGTATTTTAGGAAACATTGTGTTTGATGCATTATAATATTTTGCATGCCTAAAGTATCGTAAAAGTGAAGTAAGCTCAGTGAAATATTTTTTTCTTTCTAAAATAAAAGTATGCAATATACAAAAATACTGAATAAAAACGTGATTGACCAATTTGCTACTTGGTTCACTACTTCACTTGTCGCAGACTCAATTATAAGTTGAATATTAAAAAAAAAATCATGATTCATATAATCGCGTGTTATTTAGTATATTAGTGTTCGTTTCTTACTACTAATGGTGTTCACAATCGCCCAAATGCGTAAAGAGTTCTATTTGATTTAGTTCTAGTATTATAATTTCATCTTTAAACATGCCACCCTTGGCCACAAGCTGAAGACACTTCAGGGAAGCCTTAATCTCTTCTGTATTTTTTAATTCCTACTATATAGAATAGCCATAGGATGAAATAGGGCAAAGGTGCCCAACCGGTCAATTGTGAAAAAGTTGACTCCGACTTAATAAAGGTGGATACTCTTAAACTGCTAGATCCTGGAATAACATAGGAGAAAGCAGTGATATTGAATATTGATGAAATATTTTGACCATAAGAAGATTTTTTTTATGTAGATAATTTTGTAGTCTTAAACTATTTTTTTTAATTTTTCAATGTTTACTTCTCAGATAAACCTATGGTCAAAGCGTCATACGCAGATAAAGCTAAAATGAATGCATCTTCCAAAGAAAAAACTTATGCAACTGTCGTGAAAGACGGAAGCAGACGTCGTACAAAACGGTAAATAGGCTAACAGTTATGTTTCAATCTTTATTCAATTACATTAAACGTGCTGGACCTGGAGCCGAGTCCACAGTTTCAAATCAATCTCTGTATACTTTCATAGATTTCGTAACAGGAAGGTATAATGAGTCCATTATAAAGATGTTCTATTGTATTTCTGTACTGTGCATAGTTATTAGAGCTAGTGAATACATTAATGAAATTTTTAGTCCTTTGCTTACTTTTACACACAACCAATGATCGTACATTAAGTGTAAACTTGAACTGTATATATATAATTTGATAATTAATTACTCTTTATATGTTATTACAGGTCGCCAAGTCCCAGGCGCTCGGATTGGTCTCCGTACCGCTCGCAGCGATCCCCACCAAGCAGAGGCGGGGCCCGTCCGTCTTCCAGGCCGTTAGCTCCCCACACCAGGAAAAGATCTCGATCGTGGAGATCGAGGTCGGTCGACAGTCAATCCAAATCCCGGTCCAGATCCAGAGGCCGGCCGTTCAACACGTTCAAAGACAAGAGACGAAGGTCTAATTCCAGTAAACGGTCGCGGAGAAGTGGGTCTAGGTAATTGTTTATTTTCTAGAAATCCTTTCTAAATAATTTTTACTCTATAAATTGAGTTTGTAAATCTTCTGTTTATCTTTTCCAGTTCTTCTCGTTCGTCATACAGATCAAAAAGTATGGACTCACAGTATTCCTCCGCCAGCAGGTAATTAATATTATCTAATCAAGTGGTTTTTATTCATTATAAATGTTTCTCTAGCTCTAGAGCTGTGGTCGCATTCCATTTTCTCTTCCATCATCGTCAAGGTTTAAATCAGTGATGCACAACCTTTACCATCTAACGGGCCGCATAAAACAAATTTATCGTGGCTTCGGGCCGCAAAGAAAAAAATGATTTAAAGTACGCTCAATCCTTTTTTTATACAGAACATATGTACGTTCCATGTAAAACAGCCTTAAAATCGTGTAAAAAAGATCAAGTGAATAATAGGTTCCATTATATTATTTTGACCGTGTTATTTCGAAAATAAATAAGCCATGCAAAAAAAGGATTATGAGTACGTGCTTATTAAAAATCGTTTCATTGTGAAATATGTATGTTTCATTTATATGTAAATCATAAGTTAATGCGTTCTTGGTCTTTGATAATTTTTAACTATTTTTTTTAATTTGACATAATATTTGTAAGACTGTTTCTATGAACCGATTTATTCTCCTTCATTGAAGAAAAAGCTTGCTTAAATTTGTTTAATAAATGTTTTACGTGAAAAAAGTATGTTTGAGAAAGAGATTTAAGGGCCGCCACAAAATTCAAAAAGGGCCGCGTTTGTGCATCACTGGTTTAAATGAACCAAACTTTACCGTCATCTTTTGATATTTTCTTTATAGACTGTTTTGTTACTTTATAAAAAAAATTAAAATTCTCTAAAAAACTGTCCAACTGAATACATCGGCTAAATGACTAAATTTTTTATCAAAATTAATGAGCAATTTTGTATCGTCGGTATACTGGCAGAAGGCGTTATGTTACAAACCTTGTTTTGAGATAATCGTCATTTTCGATAATCATGAAATTTTTATAAAACTATATAGTATTACTTATCGGTCCAACCACTTCATGGAACGAATTTGATCCACATATTCAAAAATGTTATGTTATTTGTAACAATTTTGAACAGAATTGATTTGATGTATATTATGTTGAAATTATCAAAAGATACACGGAATGTGGCAAAAGTTTCAAAAGTTTATACACTTAAACACCTGACTTTTGATTTAACCTTCTTTCAGTATGCCGACGATATGTCCTATAAGCGATACGTTTTCCAAATACACAAAACATCTTATTTAGATTTAGATAATTCTTTACATTAAGATAACAATGATAATTTAAAAAACTTTTTTTTATAATACATCATTAAGTTTCCCTATGCTTCTTAAACAAAAAAATGATTTTCTTGCATTCAGCCGTAAGAGAAAATATTCACACACAGCCGGCAAAACCAGCGGTAATAAAGACACTGGCGTCGGAACCAGTTACAACAATCAGAATTCAACGTCGGACCGCATTCCGAAATACTACGGCCGCAAAAGGGAAGGATGCCTTTCGTCTTCCAGTGAACTTTCCATCGATTCCAGTGACGGCCAATCCAACGGCACAGACAAGTTTGTTTTTTAACCACTTTTAATCTGTAAAAAATTTTGTGCATTCTGAGGTTGTTTAAAAAGATTCACCGCATAGCACGTTCTGTTTGGTAGTATGCATACCATAGGACGTTAACTACATTAACAGTTTAACGACCGCGGATGCGTATTCGAGTCTTTGAAAAACAAAGGTTGCTGGCCGGTGGACTCATATATGCGTATAGGCGAAGTATCTGGAAGCTAAGAAAATTAAATTTGCTAAAGATATCTCAATTTGTTTACAAATTATAGTGTATTTAGAGAAATTACAATTTTTGCGAATTTTTCGCAAAATTTCATTTTGCCAGGTGAAGTTTTATAAAAAAAAACGTGCGGTCATTAAGCTGTTAAGGAAGAATGGTCAACCGTGCAATATATTACATTTAAAAACTGCCGCACAGTATGGAAAGCGACAAAATCTCAACTCGCGAGAGGTTTCCAGGGACAAGTTGTCTTTATTCCAGTACACTTAAGTGGATAGCAACCGATTCTTGGTCAAGCAGTAAATGCTGGTGAAAAACATTTAAAAACATCTAACACTGCTCTGTCACTGGACATGCCTTGACTTGATTTTATTTTTTATTTGATTATACGTGTATTTGAGCCTTATCGAAGAGCGGGGCAATAGGAGATTGCAATATCAGGGGCCTCAATTTAGATTTGATTGGGCCTGTTTGAAAATGCATAATTTGTACGTACTACATATTACAGCTTAGGGAACATTGTGCATGTCCTGCTACTTCTGAAGTGCAAAAAGCTTACAATTTTTCTTTATAAATAAATATTAAATATCACCTAACAAGTCAAATGACTTTATAATTAAAAAAGACGAGTTTCGTTAATTACTAGCATTTTATCATCTGATGAAAAATAAATTTAAACTGCGTATTTATGTTTAATTATAAACATATCTCTACCCGACGGCGACAGTAAGATAAAATGTTAATTTTGAGAGAAGAATATGAATTGGCTGCTGAAAGTTAAACGTAAATTATTTTCTTAATTTTTTAAAATGCTATATTTAAAAGCAAAATATCACTGTTACACTTATTTATATTGCCCAGCAACTTCATAGTTATCAGTGAGATAATCGGAAATACTAGATACAAGTAATAATAATATTATTATACAAAAAATCTTACTATTTCCCTCTATCATAAGCCGCAAAAGAAACTAAATTACACTAAAAACTATTTTTAAAAAAATGAATCAAACTCTTCGATTGATCCCACAGTTGCTTTTAGGTAGCGATATGTGAAGTTTAGGGATTTTCGAAAATATCATTAGCCCCTGGTCTCAAATTTCTTTGAATAGTCTTGTGTATAAATATACTTTTTTGAAAAAAATATATAACCTAAGGATTAACACCAAACATTTAAAAATATGAATTTTTGAACTGCTGTAATATGTTTTTTTCTCCTCTCTGTTTCAGAACAAATGACACTTTGGCTGGCAGTAAAACCAGCCAAGTCTCGAATCTAGTCCATAATTCTGGAGCAGCGTCCAAAGTCAGTAAGAATCATTGCATTGGACCTCCCCTACACCAGTTTACCTCTCAGACACTTCTCTAAATTTATCTGTTTTATCCACATTGCCGGCTGTCGCTTTCCGATCAATCGTTCAAATCGTCTGACACAATTTAGTTACTGTTCTACAAAGCATAGATCGACTCCCATGATTTTTATCTTAGTTTGACACTCATAAATTAACATTTCAATGGTTTATGAATTTATATTCAAAAGCATGAATGTCGTGTCAGTTTCTTTTTCTACACACTATTTTAAAGGCTCGTATTTAAACGGTCAGAATTTTAATTCAGTTTCGGTCAGAATTTTTAATACATCGGTCAGAATTTATATTACACTGGTCAGAATTTATATTAAATGGTCATAATGTATCGGTCAGAATTACAGAGGGCAGAATAAATAATTTATGGTCAGAATTTATATTAAGTGGTCAGAATAAATATTAAATGGTCAGAATTTATATTAAATGGTCAGAATATAAATGGGATCGGTCAGAATTTAAATGGAATCGGTCATATTTATTTTGACAGATGGTCTGATTTTTTTTGATGATATGATGTCATCGCATTGCGTTGCTATTGGTGCAAAGTGAAGTTGCTTACGGCAAATCGTCCAATGGGCGATTGGACGAGCGTTGCTACTAGCGCCACGGTCATTGAATGAATCACTATTATTGCGCGCCCAAAGGAAGAATTGACAGTTTTCATAGACTAGGTTGCCACATCCAGGCATTTGTATGTTTCGTGTCAAAAAAAGTTTTTATTTAAAAAAATGTTCACGGTATTTCCGCCTAACCGATATTCTTTTGGTTATTAAATAATTTTAAATAATCTAAAAGTTGCAACTATTTTTTATTATTTGTACAATTCGATACATTGTGATCTGCTCTGAAGAGAGTAAAGGAAAGGATAATATTTTTGGAAAGAACATTTAGATAAATAATTGCTATGGTACATTTCATAGCGACTTTGGAAAGGAAAAAGGACGTAACCCTCAATTTTCCAAAACAGCTTTTTTTCGATAATCACAATGTATACAACTTGACACACATTCTATCAAAAGGATGGAAGCTGAAAATGCCGAATTAGTATCTAAATTTAGCTTTTAAGTTTGAAAAAGATGAACTTGTAAAAAATTAAAACGAAGAAAAAATACTGAAATAAAGGTTTTTCCTAGATAATTTCTTAATTAATATTAGATTATGTCAATTAAACACCAGTTTAGAAGTCTCCGTGCACTTGTGCAAGGTTGTGTATAATTATTAATTTGCATATGGCCCAAAATCATCAAAGCACGTTTTTGCGCCCTTTGTAAATTTTGATATGTGTGGGTTACGTCCTTTTTCCTTTCTACAGTCGATATAATACACTTATTGTAAGGAAAACACTATTTTTTTTTTAATTGAAAGAGGTTTTTTTTTTTATTTGAATTTAAAAAAGTGAAAACTAACAACATTCATCATAAAGCCTTGGTTCCTCTTGGAATCCTACATCCACTGCACTTCGGTGGATCCCTACCTTTATATAAACAAACCGAGTGGTATGTAATCAGATGATGCGTTATTTGTAATAATAATGACTCATTATAAGAGTCTGCTTTTCCACACATAACATGAATGTTGAAAAAAAAGGATTATTAATTTAATTTTTTTTTTATTCTGACCGAAATATTTATAAAATATGACCCTACAATAGATTTTATTCTGACCGCATATTAATTTTATTCTGACCGTATATTGATTTTATTCTGACCGTTTATTATTTTTATTCTGACCGTTTATTAATTTTATTCTGACCGTTTATTAATTTTATTCTGACCGTTTATTATTTTTATTCTGACCGTTAGTATTTTTATTCTGACCGTTAACATTTTTATTCTGACCAAAAATTGAATTTTATTATGACCAAAAGTTGATTTAAATTCTGACCAGAAATTGATTTAAATTCTGACCATTTATTTTGTTGCCTATTTTAAATTGCGGTGTAAACAAAATTCTATTAGCAAGCCTTCCTAACCTCAAACTTCCATCCGTCCCCACTGTTATAAATTTACGTGCAGTGATTAATTTTTAACCGCCTGTGCTTAGTAGATCAGTATTCTTTTCGAATCCGGCATGATCTTTTTAATTGTTCCATCCGCGGTCGGACTTTGCGAATTGTCTTCCATATGATAAAAGATTATCTCTCTTAACATATTCGATTAGTGATTTAATTATATTTTAGAGATTAAATAATGAGCTACTTAATTTTAACACTTCCTCTGTAAATATACCTAATCCTCTTTTTGCACTGGCGATATGTTCCATGCGAAAGTGCCGTGTAAAAAAAGATGAGAGCACATAGGGAAATTAAAGATACGTCCCATTACATTGGACCGTGTAAAAAGTGGATTAGATGTACATCAAACTCGTCGATAAAATAATACAATTCCGTAAGAAAAGTGTTCCAGAATTCTGTATAATTCTAATTTTGAAGTTGGCAACATTGCTTGGCCGATTGAATAATGCGCTTATGCACATAGTAGTAAAAGATAGAAGGTAATATAATATATAATCTGGTTGGTCCATTTCTGTTTTCTTCAGTGGAGTTATTGTAGGAGACCGATGACATGTCTGGTATTTAATGCGATGTGCAACATATTCAACAGTAAACCCAATTTATACATTTTTCAATTGCTCACGGGCTGCAGCGGCTTAAAATTTTTCAGATTATCATATATTTCCGCTGAACCGAGACACGAATAGTATATTTTTTTAATTGAATAACTGCATACCATATACTCCGGTCTACTCTGCAATTTGTTTTCGTAATATGTTTGGAATTGAAATGTTATTTGTTTCGGAAAAGCTTTTGACCACTTTTCGTGGAGAACTAATACCGTTAATGGGTGTTAAAGGAAAACAATAATCTAAAAATTTAGTATACCTGCATTGCAGACTGAATTGTTATATTACAATATTAACCGGATTTGAAATTGCTATAAAAAATATAATAATGCTCGTCTCATGATCATCAATCGCCACAACGGGTATTAATTACCCTTCCTGTGCATAATATCGTACACCCAGTGCAAAATTATGAAAAATAAGATAAATGTCTCAAAATGTGTCTTGAGCATTAATGTCACAAGTGTAGTTTTTAAAATTGAAAAAGTGAACTGTAAAATCATGTAATCATTACTATCAAGTGCAGAATCTTTAAATAGTTCTCCTGTAAAAAGATTTTGCACTAATGATGTTGTTGCACAGGGTGTGCGATGTGTTAATATCAAGGCGAACCACTTGTTTACGAGTTTTTATTTTATAACCGATTTGATGTTTCCTCCGAGAAGCATCCGAATTGTGTTGTGATAAGTAAGTCTGTAATTGTTGGTTTTTTTTTGAATGGTACTAATTTGCCTGACTATGTTTTCAGTTGTCGAAATCCGCTCAAGAGAAGTTGTCTATCAAGGAGCGTCTTCGGAAAAAAATGCAGGCTCAGTTATCAAGGCAGCGTGAGTTTATAAAAACTTATATCCGTTAGATAAATTCGCCCTAACATCGTTTTCGATATCTTTGATAGTCCACTTAACGTGTAACTAAGTGTATTTACTCTCTTCCGGCAGTAATGTTTTTTTTCTGTTGAAAGAAATGACAAATATAATGTGACTGCCAAAATTCACGAATTTCAGGTTCAGGTTCGTACCTACGAATCATATATCTATATTATGTAAAATTCTCAAAAATAGCATACGATATAAGACTACCCAACGCTCGCCTGTAATTGTCAAGCCATACTGCTCAAAGGGCTGAACAAGTAATTAATCAAATCATTTTTGACTTGCAGTGCGGGCTGATAAGAAGGCGGAAGCTGAACGTGTTGAAAGAGAGCAACAACTTTTGCAAGAGAGAGATGAAGAGATGAGAGAACTAGCTATCAGGCTTAGAAGAAGGTGACTTTTTATACAATTTTGTTAAAATGATTCAAGGTGTTTGCAAATGCAAGGACAACAAACTATGGATTTCTTTTTGTCTTGTGGAAGTTCATTTAAAATTTAATTGCTAATCTCAAAATGACAATTCAATCACAATCCATCTCTCCTCCCAAATTATTCTGTACAGTTAAAGAATATTTGATTGTCTTTAGGCAACGAGAAATGAGGCATCAACGTCGAGCTTCGGAGAGTTCTGCCGACAGAGATAGCTCATCATCACACTCACCGAGAAATGACAGGTGAAAAGAAAGATTTACTCAGTCAATTGATAGTCTGAATTGTCAGTCAGATAATATTATCTTAAATATATAAAATATATACTTAAAACTTGTATGTTCATTAATAATAATTGCATAATTAAATTTTTTTCAGAAGTCGATCGCCACTGTTACCACCTGATATTGGTGATGCGGCAGTTCATCAAGAAGGCAGCGGATCGCAGCAAAGAACTGACAAATCGAAAGCACCCGCTTGGGACCAATCGAGAGACATCACCGGCAATATTGAAAGATCCACCTCTAGAGATGTCGAATCGCAACGGTTCAGCGATGCGAACCGATACAATAGGCCGCCTCCTTTTGTCATTCGTAGCTCATTTGATACGGTCAACTCTGTCGATAGCAGAGGCTCGTACTCCAACAGTAGATATCACAATGAAGGAAATAGGAACATGGAATACGGACCCAAAGGAAGAAGCGACGATAATAGAAATAATTTCAATCAAAACTACCATGGCAGCAGAGACGCAGCGAGCGATAGATCCGATGCGAGGAATTACAACAGAGAAAACAACGAAGGTCCCCGATTCAGCGACAATCGCGGCTCCGGCTACTATAATAATCGAGGTTCTTCCAGTTACAATAATAACAGTAGGGGCTCGTACCCGAATAGTCGATATTCTGTTGATAACAGAGGAAGAGGCTTCAACAATAACAGCGGGAATAGAAACTATGACAATCGGCCTGATAAATATCAGGACAACAGAAAATACGATAGTAACGATTCTCAGGATAAATACAGGAGAGACAGTAATGAGCGCCGCGGTCGGGATAGTTCAGATACACAGAATCAAGGAACGAGCTCTTCGACTAAACCTTTTAAAAGATTGGTTGACTATTGATTTAATTGATTGATCAGTGTTTTGTACTGCTCAAAATCAAGTTTATAAGATATTATAAACACCAATGATGCGCAACTTTATAACATCGTTCTGGAGATTATAGAAGTTTTGGTAATCATGGTATTATCTCTCAAGTCTAGAACGCATCTTATTATTTAAAATTTAATAATTATTATATAATACATACCTTATGTTTATCTACATTATGCACATAACGTCGTTAATTTTCTACAAGCACATCTCAACCTTTGTCAGTTTTGAGTTTTTGATGTAATGAATTCAGAACTTCTATACACGCATACTTTTAACTCATCCCAAAAAAAAAAATATTTCATGCTTTATTTAACCTAACACAAAAACCTTGGCAAATCATAAAGGAGAGCATGATGGCACGACTGGAAATGTCTTTGGTTCCTTCCTTATTAACTTCTCAAAGATGTTGAGGACAAAACCATTCCGGTGGTGTTTTATAGCGATAGAAAGTGATAGTGAAAGTAAATTTATGTCTCCTGAAACCTTGTACTTTTTGAGATGCGAGGCTGTAGAAAATTACCGACGATATAATAATATCTCTTTGAAAGTGATATTATAATATGTATTTATTCTGATATAATTTTCATACATAACTTGATACTGTCAGATTCAGAGATAGTGCACTCTGTAACTATGGTATCAGTATGTAATTTCTTCCGAAAAGACTTGCACGAAGCACAGCTTTTTCGACAAATTGTTGTGGGGATGCTGTTCAATAAATGAAAATTTTACGTTGGCATTCTGGGAACTGTCCGAATTTCTTGGTACAGTGTGTCAGTTTGTCACTGAAATGAAATGCTTTAAATCTCTTCTACTATTGTATAAATGTAATGATTTATAATATAATCATTGCGTTTATGGATTTTTTAAGGTATTATGTATATAAAGGACATTTTTATCATAGTTTAAGTAATAAATAAAGATTTTTTTATTATATTATTAAGAATAAAATAGAAAATACTCCTCGTTAGTCACCTGCATCATTTTTCTCTATTTCCACATTTACAACTTCAACAATTCTTGTAGCACATTATGAAACCACGATTCGTGGAATTTTATGTGTAAATTAATAATATTATCTTCAAAGAGCCACTGGCACCCTACTCACTAAACTATACTATTAAATCCATTCATTCTAGTTGAGCATAAATGTAATGTCTAAAAAAATCATAGTTACTTTTTCAATGTTTGGTGACATGCTCCCACCATACTGGCAGAAGTCGGCAAGTTACAAATAGACAGTTCTGAGGAAACGGCAAATACAAATTTAAGCTTCTAGGGTAAAATGTCTTGCCTTATTATTTTATGTTACATAAATAACTGTAATCTTTGAACTATAAATGAGTTTATGTCAATGTGACTCAAATAAAGCTATGAATCAATACATGTAGACACCTGCCTGCCTTTAAATCTGATGTAAAATGCTATTTTTGCAAAACTGATACAATAAATGTACCTACAGAGTTATTCCAGGCAAATAATTGATTTTCAGGCATCTCATAATATACTTTATTTCTGTTACTTACAAACTTCTGTCAGTAGGATAAAAATATTTAATTTAAAAAAATTCACCCTAAAACTTTGTCAAAGTAACAAGTATAACGACACCAAGAAAATATTTCTCAGGTGCCAAAAGAAGCGCATATTTCCAATTGCATAATTTCAATCAGGCACGTCGTACATGTGTCTGTCGCATCAGTCGTCAGTCCGCTCTTGTAGAAAAATATTTTTTACATATAAAAAAATATTGATGTTAGAACTAATGTCTTCCATATAACATCAGTGACCATAATATATAGTTGATTTGCTCAATCTGTTTTATTAGTCAGCGATAAGATTGGTGGTACTGGATCCGAGCTTTAGATTTTATAGATATTGTTTATTGCAACACTTGAAACTGTTGCAGATACCATTCGCAAGGATTATTTTGATGTCACAGCAACAACAAAAAAATCAGATGTACTAGTTATGAGAAAATCAAAGTTGATTATTTGTAATGTCAAACTGATATATTCAAACAATATATAATGCATAGCTTTCAAATGTCACAGTAAAAACCGTTACTAATGCTTCGAAATTCATATTTGAAAATTATAAATAATGCACCTTACTGATAACACTTTACTGATATAATTCATTTTATTTTTGATGAAATAACTTCACTCTTTTTTGCTAGAACTTTGATTTTCTCATCCTTTTTTTTGACTCTAAACGTCAGCTCACCCAAATGGTGACATACAAAATGGAGTGTAAATAATCCTCACATATCTTTAACAAAATGCTCTTATTCTTTTTATTTTACTAACGTATTATAGTTATAAGTCAAAAACCCAAGAAAGACAGTGTAAAAATTATAATATAGTTTGTATTTTTTATTATAAGTGACGTGTTATGTTATTTGTTTCTACTTAATTGTATTTTTTTTGCCACTAATAAAAATAATGTTTTTACACGTGGAGACTTTTATTTCTATTCCAGGAGACTTGACAGAATAGGAACTAATTCAGGTTAGGAGCCTGACCTGCATCGGTAAGAATGAAAGCTTCAGGTACCTCGGTGTATATATTCTGAAAGACGGAGAGCTCGGTATTTGCTCAGGAATAGCCGGAGCCACATTTAATTTATTGTAGACTGTCTGGTTGGCACAGCTGTAAACGATTATAACCAAATATCATTTGTTCAACGCTTGCATTCTACCAGTGCTACTTTTTGGTAGTGAATCATGACTTAAGAAAAAACACAATACTCCTTTGTGCTTGATTTCCACTTATTTATCAGGATCTGGTTTCGCTCATGGCGAGCAAGTTGACAATGTTGTGATCCTAATAAATAAAAGTGGAAATTGTGTTCATTCTTAATATAATGTCTTTCCAAAAGGTGAATCATGACATTGGATACTTAGCTTCGAGAATATATGCTTGTGTTGCATATTTGGGTAAAGCTGTTTGATTTTGTGTGGAACTCTAAAATTATGGAATATACAAGAAAGGGTAATGGAGAAACATTGAAACTAGCTGGGTTACGTGCTTTGGATGCCTTTGGAGAGTCCCAATCTTGCTTGCCTCGTCTTCCGACTTGTGAGATTCTGACGTCCTGGATGATCGGTGAGTACTATTTGTAAGATTTACTCATCGGAACTGAGGGGTGCTAGTGTGTTATGGGAGGAAGTAAAGAAATTACCGTGAACAGGGAATCATGAAGGTGCCGTGTTGCAACCTTATGCTATAAATAGGGGCGAAGAAAAATACTTTTATTGCATATTTTTGGCTGAAAAAATCATAAATTCAATATTATTTATTATGTTTGCTTATTTTTATACAAACAACCTATATTACTGCGTCAAAACTGAAGTAATTATTTACACTTATATAAATTATTTGTCACAATATATACAATTTTGTAAATTAAATTATATAAAAGAGACCATCGATATATAAAGTAAAACTTTAAAAGGGGGTAGGGGGTTCGCAGGAAATGAAACGCCATAAAACCAATATAATATTAAATAAACAATTGTTTCGATAATGAAAAAAATAACATTTATAGCATATGAAAAATATTAATGGAGTGTTTCAAAAATGAGACGCTATTTTGCCAGGGGAGTCAAAGATTTTGTGGCGATGGTTGGGATGGATTTAAGAATTCTGAAATCAGGGAAAGTCATTTGTAGATGGTCTATTATATATTATTATTTTTATATTCATTAACTCCACTCAAAAGTGAAGAGCTTTAATTTTTTCATGCTAGATGTCACTCTCTACAACTTTTAGCCTGAATTTTTTATATATTTTCGATGGATTTTGTGATAACATTCTGAAGAATTTGTTCATCCAATATTAAAATCAATTCAATGAGCGAAGCTGATCCTTATCTTTACTAAAAATGTAGAATTAGCACAATTTTCATTATTTAGTCAATCGCTGACTGTATCCACGTCGATATCTTCATTGTCCTGTGTCGAAGAATCCGCTCCTCCAAGAGCGCTGTCATCCTTCACCACGTTCATTCCTCGACCTTCCTTTGTATGCCGCCATTTCATGCGTCGGTTTTGGAACCAGACTTTCACCTGCAAGAAAAATCAGATTTCAGCATTCCCATCAAGTGGTTCAAAGGTAACAATTTAAATGTCCTCCCTACAGCCTATGATAACTTGCGTACGTTAATTTTTCAATCAGTAGAACAGCCCTTTTCTCAGCATTTTTAGGAAATGCTTTTTTCTCCCAAAGTGTATTACCAGACTGTTAGTGATGATACCGCTTGAGGTAGCTTTCGGTTTGCTCCATGTCAACATATATGGCGTGGAAGAAACTGGGTAGCAGGATTCACGATCAGATAGCAGCCCAGTGCACATCGCCACCACCGCTACTGTTCCGCAAATTCAGACAACAATACCAAACCTACCGACCACCGCTTCCGAACTTCTACACCCGCAAGACAAACAACTCTACAAGCCAGCACTACCCACATACAACGACCTAGCCTTAAAACTACTGCACAAACATGTCTGACAACAATACTACAAACACTCCGACCGACGCCAACGACAACAATACCACAAAATTGACACCAGAGGAGAAAAAAATTGCATCGGAACCGATCACCATTACTGAAAAAACCCACCCGGACTCCATGCTCTTCAAAATCACCGACCTTCTCCACTCCGGGAAAGACGGAAAAGGGCTCATCTCGGTAGAGTCCCTCCTGACTCTCCATAACCTGCTCTGTATGGCATTCTCACCGTACAAAAAAACTGAAGAAAAGGCTCACAACCTTAAAAAAATTCTCCAAAACAAAAGCTCGCCGACCCCTGACCTCAGTTGGGAAGACATGGCCTGCGACAACTCCGACAACGACTCCTCAGACTCACAGCCCCCCGATTCACGACCACGGCACAACATACCTCTAAAAAGAAAAATACGATCGGAAGAGGATGAACCCCCCAAACCTGATACATTCAAGACTATACCCAGCCGCCGCACCAAAAAAGCAGCAAAAAAAGCCTGCAAAAACCCACCAGACTCAACACCTCGCGCAGCAACCCCGACAACTCCCACTACTAAGCCGCTTCAAAAAACCAAAAACGACAATACCACTCTGCAGCCACCCACCAACAGCAAGAAAATGGACAACTCGACCCCGGACCAAAAGACTGAAAAAACACCTCCGATTATAATTCACAACAAAAAGGACTTCGCCATCCTAGAAAACGACCTGAAGCTGGCCGGACTCTCAGGCTTCTCTGCTACAGACCAGAAAGATTCCCTGAGAGTCAACACAGACAATAGCACGATCTACCGAAAAATCGTAGACTTCCTGGACAGGCGCAGCATCTCCTTCCACTGCTTTACCCTCAGGGAGGATAAAACCTACAAGATCGTCCTCAAAGGCATCCCCGAAAGCCTTGAAGACTCAAAGGTGGAGGAAATGCTGCGCGACGAGGGATATCCGATAATAAGAGCGCAACGCATGAGAAAAGGGAATGACAGGACTCCAATGGCCCTCATGCTGCTCGACATCGAGCACACAGAAGAGGGCAAAAAAACCTTTGAGATTAAAAAACTCAGAAACTACAACGTTTCAGCCGAATCGCTGAAAAGGAAAACCGAACTCGGCCAGTGTCACAACTGCCAGAGGTTCGGACACTCACAGACCGGATGCCACGCAAAACCGCGATGCGTAAAATGCGGAAAAGATCATAAAACAGACTCCTGCAAAAAAAACAGAGAGGACGGCCCAGCGACCTGCGCAAACTGCTCCGGACAACACCCGGCGAACTACCGGGGCTGCCCGAGTCATCCACGAGCAGGCAGACCCATAATGCGAGCCGAGACCTGGCCAGCACTACCCACAAACACGGGTAGACGCTACCAGGACCAATCAACCGAACGACAACCCCAACAACCGAAACAACAACTTCGCACTTCATGGGCACCGAAAGTCGCAGACACGACCCAGCTGAGACCGACACCGACACAAAAACACAACGTGAGTACCACGCATTTTTCTCCCCCCGTCCCACGCGAAGCCACGCGCGACAGGGCCCTGGAAGAGCTCGTAAGAGATCTCCAGGACTCAATAGCGCGCAGCCAAGCAACCATCGCCCGCGTATGCGAATACTACTACCAGACCACCTCCTTAACCAACCATGGCCAACACTAAGACAAAACCTACATCACTACAGATAGCGTTCTGGAACGCAAACGGTTCCCTACGTAACGATAAAATCGAAGTGCAAAATTTCCTTAGAACACACGACATTGACGCACTACTCGTCAATGAAACGTTTTTGAAACCCGCGACACCGATTAACTTCCCGAACTACAGTACGCACCGGACCGACCGGACGCACGCGAGAGGCGGAGGAACCGCCATCGTAGTAAAATCACACATTGATCATTGTGCTATTGTCCAGAAACCGCGATTAGCCTCTTGCAAACTAGAATCTACCGCGATATGCATTAATACAAAAAATGCAGGCAAAATACAGTTGATATCTGTATACTGCCCTCCAACACACCGAACAACATTGGCAGCATCAGACTTAAAAGATCTGCTGTTGAATGATATCCCCGCCACCGTTATTGCCGGGGACCTCAACGCAAAACACTCAGCCTGGAATAGCCGTCGGACCACCTCCCGTGGCCGACTCGTCTACAAATTTGCACTAGACAACAACGCCGTCATTGCTGCTCCTAGTGAGCCAACCATATATCACCCCGCAACGAACACACCAGATGTGCTCGATTTTGCATTATTAATAGCGATGTCGCACACACCGAAAATCAGAGTCGTTCAGGAATTAAATTCAGACCACCGGCCGGTCCTCCTATTTTTAGCTGACCCCCATGATCCACTGGCTATAGTGCCGAAAAAAACCAGAGACAAAGTCTCCTGGGAAGATTTCAGCACCCACTTCTCAGACAACTTTCACAGCCCTGCCAGTCTCGCCAATACGGCAGACATAGACAGAGCAATTACCGGTCTGACGGATTCCATACGCGCCGCGAAAGAATCCGCCACGACCGAAGTCCCCGTGGAAGACCACCGACCAGATATCCCAGTTAGAATTAAAAACCTAATTCGGGAAAAAAACAGAGCGGCTAAGGAATGGCGCCGGCACGCCAATCCAACAGCACGAGCGCTCAAAAACCGTCTCACCGCGGAGATCAAAATTGAACTTCGGGAGCACAGAGACTCCACCTATGGTGAATACCTGCAAGGTATGACCAAAGGAAGCAACCCTTTCTGGATCCTCAGCAAAGCAGTCAGACACAAAAAATGCCCCATCCAACCGCTAAACGGTCCGAATGGCCCGGTCTTCACAGCCGCGGAAAAAGCAGAAACTTTCGCGGAATCACTCGAGAAACAATTTTCTCCGAATGAATTCAATCAAAACGACCTCGTGCTCAAAACACGTACAGAAACAATAACCGCCAAATATATTAAAATCACTGAAGAGATCACAACATCTCCGACCGAGAATTCCATCGCACCCGCAACCACGGGCGAGATCGAATGCCGAATCAAATGCTTATCCAATCGTAAAGCCCCTGGCAACGATGAAATAAAGCACAAAGCGCTGAAACACCTTCCCGAGAACGGTGTCAAAGCACTCACAATGATCATAAACGCATGCCTAGCAGTCCAACACTTTCCGCACGCCTGGAAAGCCGCAGACATCATCTTAATCCCGAAACCGGGAAAACCACACCAGATTCCAGAAAATCACAGACCCATTAGCCTACTCCCGACAATGGGAAAGCTACTGGAACGTGTAATTAAATCCCGACTAGAGGAATTTGTGACGGAAAAAAAACTCATCCCGGATGAGCAACACGGCTTTCGTCACAGACACTCCACTAACCATCAACTACTCAGAGTTGTTGAATTCATCAGCGAAGGTTTCAACCGCAGATGTTTCACCACTGGCCTATTTCTCGACATCGCCAAAGCTTTCGATAAAGTTTGGATAGAAGGTATGATAGTCAAACTCTCCGAGGCCGGCCTCGAAAGTCCAATGATAAAAATTTTAAACTCATTTATGACCAACAGAACTTTCCGCACTAAAGTTAACGGCGAATTATCGACGACGCGAACGCCGACAGCCGGTGTACCACAGGGGTCCGCCTTATCGCCCCTGCTGTACAATCTTTATACTCATGACATCCCATTACCCGCTTTCATACCCGGGATAAACGAAACAATCGTTGCGCAGTACGCAGACGACACAGCGATCCTAGCACGATCACTAAACAGAAATAGAGCCACCGCACTTGTACAAAAGGCAAGTGAGGACATCCAAGCCTGGTGCGCCAACTGGCGCATTCAAATACACCCAGAAAAAAGCACTGCAATAACCTTCAGTCGCAGGCCAAATAGACACGATAAGAATATCAAAAGCATCCGGAGGCGAAACACAGACATTCCGTGGGCACGAACGGTAAAATACCTCGGCCTCACACTTGATTCGCGACTAAATTTCAACAGTCATATATCTGTTAAAATAAAACAGGCATCCCAAGTCACGGGCCAACTCTACCCGATGATTGGGCACAGAAGTAAACTTGCAATAAACAGCAAGCTACTCCTGTACACCGCGATTACCCGTCCAATCATGACTTACGCATGCCCAATATGGGCGTATGCAAGCATGAAACACATCCAGACGCTCCAGACCATACAAAACAAATCACTTCGAACGTTAACAGGCGCACCCTGGTACGTTCGAAATACCACTCTCCACAGAGACACCAAAACTGACACCATATTCGAACACGTCATGAAACTGTCAAAGAAATTCTACAGCGACATGACAGACCACCCAAACGACACTATCAAATCGCTACTAAACGATTACATAAAATACCCACACACCGACATAGCACGGCCAAGGAAGGTTCTCCTTCTCAAACCCCCCTAGTTCCCCCCCGACCCCGACACCCAAATGCTGGTACTCCACAAAATGGCGCACAAACCGGGGTGACGTCACAAACCACCCCAGGCACACGACACATGCCGACACTGTAGGCTCGACCTCCTCTCGAGGGTAAAAAACAAAAAAAAAGAGGGACAAAAATAAATAAATATAATAATAATAAAAAAACATATATATATATATACAAACACAGATAAGCAATTCCCCAACAAAAAAAAAGAAAAAATTAATATATACTGCTGCTCGAGGTTAATGAATCACCCTACAGTGTCAACCAACCAACCAACCAACGCCAACAATACACACAAGATCCCACACACAACTTCATGTATTTTTTATATTTTTATACACCATTGTTTCACTTTATCATTGTTATTTATTGTATACTATTATTGTTATTTACTTATTCTTGTTTGTTAAAATTTTTTTTTTTTTTTGTATTATTATTGTTATTTACTATTCTTGTTTGTTAAAAATTAAAAAAGGAAAAAAAATATATATATATATATATATTTATATATATATATGTACATACATGTCCATCCTGTCTCAAAAAAAAAAAAAAATATTACAAAGCAGGAACTAACACTACAAAGAGGGAATAAAAAAAAATAGAAATCCCAACATGAGACGAAAGGGCAATTGGAGCAATCCATAAGGCCCCACACCCAAGTGTAAGACAAA